>OZ010723.1:11983201-12398163 GCA_963932345.1 Ophion ventricosus | reverse complement strand
TTTTTTTCGCATTTTCATAAATTATAGACTCTTACGGATATGTCGTTAAAATGGAATTTCTCAATTCTCAATATTCATAAAGTTATAGCGATTTAAGCAAGGCTGGATTAAGAGGTCGCACCGGCTTGAGAAGCCTCTAAGGAAGCTAGAACTGCTCTCAGGGAAGAACGAGCTTCAGAAAATCATCATTTCGAATTTGAAGACGGCACACTTTACGAGGCCGTCTTCGACTTCGATGTGGCCGATTAATGTAACGTAAGTATAACATGCCATTGTATTACTTAGTGAAATTGTACTCCAAACTTTAAACGCGTTTTTCTCGACTTTTTTCAACCTGATTGACATAAAATCTCGAGTATCTATTCAAACGATTGACTTCAAATTTCGTATGGACCTTTAGTATATATCTCTCCATGGTCCCTACCTCGGGCATTGCAAAATTATTATTATTACTATATGAAAAAAAAATTTAACTTTGAAAAAATAGGGCTAAGAATTAACGTTTTTTCAGACCGTCGCCATTAATTTTTTTTTCTCTTTGGTACATGTCATAATGACATCCTTATAGTTTAAGAAAATTGGTTTTGTCTGTTTCAGATGAATCGGAGCTTTGGAATCATGTCAACCGCCTGAAATCTTTTTTTTCACGGTCATATTTAGAGGCGCTTAACTTTGTTAATTTTTATTTTTTTACCGCAAAGTTTTTTTTTGTAAGTTCTTGAAACATCAATAAAAAGGCTGTAAATAATGGATACTGAAAATATATATATTTTTTTTTCATCAAGCCTGAAAAAATTCCCGAAATTTAGGCCTTTAGACTAAAATACTACCTTGACGACGAATGCCCCGACAACGAAATAAAAAACGATAAAAGGTATGCCGATATTTGCCACTAGAGTTTCTGCAAAATTTCTTACGAATATGCCATACTTCCGGTTCAACGATTCTGCAGTACAAAGTATTTGCGAAAAAAAAAACCGTAAGTTCAAAAAGATTTCCAAAAAAGAAAAACGACCTTAACGTCACTTAAGCAATTTATCGCTTTCGATGCCAATTAAGTTTATTTGTTTTCGCAAAGACTTTCAACGTTGTCGCGTCCGCTCTTCTCGCGCTCTTTCCCTCCGTTTCTTTCCTCCTCCGCGACATTGCTCATTTCCTGCACGCCCGTTCCGCGAACTCGGTGAATAAGAAAATATCGTATGTGCCCCGTTCGCCGACGAAAGTTGCACATACGGTAATGGTGGCGCGGGGGCGGAGACCGGAAATGCAAAAAGATCGCTCTTTCTTTTCCTCTCTGGCACATTCGAATGTGCGCGAATGGATAACACGTCTTTGCCACGGTTCCTCGATCTAACGTTGCTCCATTTCCCGTCTTTCACTAATGTCCATACACACAGACACGGACACACGTATACCCATATGTGCGAAAAGTATATTTCAAAGCCGTTATCTCGATACAAAGTTAGCTCTCCTCAGCGCATTAAGCTATTTCGAGCTCGGCCCTTAAAGCGTTACACCACCTTGGTGCACGGAAAAAAAATTCATGAAAATGAATAAAAATTTTGACGTGACTAGTAAATATATAGAATAATTTTTATTTTTCACAGATACATTGCAGTTTTATGAACAAATTAAAAAGAAAAGAATTATAAAAATCTTCAATGGCGGAGATATAAGTCGTCTAGCATTATTTTCTCTGACAGGCATCATCTGAAAAATTATTTAAAAAAACGTTTCTTGTGAAGACAAATAATAGCTAAAGTGGAAAATATGGGAAAAAAAATTTAATTTTAATTTTTTGTAGAAATGACAGGTGTTTAAAAAATACTCTAATTTTTACCGATGTTAAGTTTTAAAAATTAATAAAAATTAACGCGGCCTCCAAGAAAATAAATGCTATGCTACATTCTAGATAATATTCTAAAGAATATATGGTATGAATTTAATCAAAATCGGTCAAGTAGATCTCGAGATATTTTGTCCACCAGTTTGAAAAGAGGGTTCTACTAGACCATTTTCTTTCTCTGTCATTTTTCTATTTTTTATTGTTTTATTTTAATTCATTTATAAAACTATAATGTATTTGGGGAGAAAAAATTATTTTATATATTTAATAGACGCGTCAAATTTTTAAAGAAATTTTATAACTTTTTTTCCGAGCACGAAGGTGGTGTAATCCCTTGAACAGTTTCCAAATGAAGCGTAGGTTTTGGCAACTGGCAGTTCTTTAGAACGGGCCTTTATATAAATATTCTTATACTCATCCACATGCGATTTTGAAGACATTGGGTTTTGTATAGTGATGAGTGCGAGGACAATTGGCTACCATGAGTCGAATGTCTTCAAAATCAGGTTTCCCTATATATCTATATATATATATATATATATATATATATATATATATATATGTTCACGGGTGTAGACAAACGTATATGTCATTCTTCTTACTTACTTGGAAGCCAAAGAGTGCCTTCGGTTTCTTCTTCAGTTTCTTCCCAATTAGGAACCAGAGGGTTTCCGCCCTTTCCCCTCGTCAAGCACCGTTATACACCCTACCACCATCAAAATTCGCGCGCTCGTGTTTATGGACCAAGACCTATTACCGCCTCGGATAAATAACGAGCCCCGCTATTCCACAGGGCCGAATGAGTTTGCTGTCCTCTTTTTTCCTCCTTCTCTCTCTCTCTCTCTCTCTCTCTCTCTCTCTCTCTCTCTCTCTCTCTCTCTCTCTCTCTCTCTCTCTCTCTCTCTCTCTCTCTCTTTCTCTGGCTGTTTCATTGCGATCAGAGAAGATCGCACCGACAACTTGCGTTTTCATCCTTCCACTCTCTCTTTGATTCGAAAGGACTTTGGGCCCTCCCGGATTCGAGTTTTTTCGTCCCTCCTCTTCGGCTTCCTCAGTCTTCTACTTTCCTCAAGAAAACACTATAGAATTTCTGATCCTTTCGCGGAAAACTTTTAATGCGAGCCTAAGGAATTTTTAACATTGCTCTCCCGAACTCTTACGAATTCAATTCAGCAAAAAACAAAAGATATCAAATGATGAATATACCTATTATTTTCGTCATTTGCCCTGGGGAAAGGAAAAGTTATTTATCGTGAGATTGAAAAGATCTTGGCATTGCATTATGCTACACGTCGTACTCACACGTATAATTTCTTCTTTCGCGATCCAATAATCTTTTGTCAGCCGAATTGAAGGGTACACCACCTTGAGATAAAAGAATCCATTTTTTTGCTAGATTTATTATTTAGATTTTAAGATAGATTTAGGTTGAAGGTAATATAAAAAAATATTTCATTTTAAGACGCTGACGCGGTACTTTTTTTTATCTTTTGCGTTTTTCTCGACAATACTTATTTCAAACTGGTGGACGAAATATCTTGAGATCTACTCAACCAATTTTGATGAAATTCATACCACATATTCTTTATAATATTATCTAAGATTTAGCATAGGATTTTTTAAATTGAATTTCCACATTCATTTTTTATTAATTTTTTACACTCAAAATTTTGGTATAAATCCGAGTTTTTTTCAAACAGCTTCCATGTCTACAGCAATTAAAAAACAACGTTTTCCCTATGCTACATTTTAGCTATTACCTTTTTTTTACAAGATAATGTTTATTTTTTTCATTTTTGAGACGATGCCTGACAGAGACAAAAATTCCACCATCGGCAAGAATTTTCAAAAGACGCTTCTACTAGACGAGTTTTATCTTCGCCATTTCTTTATTTTTTACATTCATTTCTTTTTAAATTTTTTCATAAAACTATAATGTATTTGTGAAAAATAAAAATTATTTTATATTCTTAATAGTCACCTACAATGTTTTTTATACCTATTTTTTTGACCACCAGGATGGCGCAACCTCTCAAGTCAAAGTACCAGGCAGAAAGTATATTACGTATACCGTAATATACCCGCCACTCTCGTCTCATTCACGTGGGCACGAGACTAATGTTTCCACAAGTGGCGTTCTTTAGCCGCAAGGCTCGGATCTGCGATGAGGACACACAGGATCCCCGGGTGCCTCTTTCCTGTCTAACGAGACGTCGAAACGAGAATTTAGTTTAACGGCCCTGTGCGATTCCGCAGGGACCAAACGATGCCTTTTTTGCTTTTTTTGCAAACGAGGCCTTTGTCTCGACGTTCTCGTTTCTTCTTCCACCTCTAAGCTCGCACACGTATCTGTCAAGTGTATATGGGCAAAGGATATTTCAAGCTGGATCAATGGAACGTTGGCTATCCCTGGTATCAGACTCTTTGGAGGTCCTCGAAGTCAAATGTCTCCAAACTCACGTCTGTTTGTCTGGATGTGTTTAACATTGAGGTCGTTACCCCACTTGCCATTGACACCTGAAAAATCATGGCGAAGAATGATATGTGTACCCCCTCGTTTGCCACTATAGTTCGAGAGCCTTGACACTGCAAATGTTTCTTGTGTGCGATACAATACGATCTCACGATTGAAGACTTTTTCAAAGTGTGAGCAAACGTCCTTTTCTACTCGGGCTCACGTATATAAGTGGAAGCTGATGAGGATATACGAGCGTTAGAGAACATCGAAGGGCCTCTCTAGCTCTCTCTCTCTCTCTCGTTTCAGATGTACCTACACTCATGCGTGGACGACATGTGCCAATAAAAGTCTGAACCCACACCAAGCGTAAGAAAAATATTCAGACTCATTGCTGATCTCTCTCTCTCTCTCTCTCTCTCTCTCTCTCTCTCTTTCTTCCTCCCGCCCAGATGGAAGTGAGACTTGAACCCGAGAAAAAAGGAATACACAGTGAACCATCATTGGCGCGATGTGGGTGTCGTCGTAGAGGATGAAACTTCTGTGGTCGTTGAGGCGTGGATTGGCCATGATAAAATCCAACTCGGAGATATAATCTATCACTTGCGATCGTTATCGCTTCGCTAAAGTATCATCGCCTCACGTTGTTAGATCGCGATCCTTAAGCGTGTGTTCTCCCGTCTCAGTCACTTCCTTCCTTTCTCTCCGCTTCTCTCGCAATGCAACGAGAGTTACTCCGCTACAAGGACTCACCTATGAAGCGGCTTATTTTTTTATCCTTAAATTTTCATGAAATACACGGTTAATTCGATCTACAAAACCTACGCCATGACGAAATGTGTCGTAATATTTTGCTAAATGCCAACAGCTCATTATAGACGATTCCTTTCCAATCTTACCATACATACAAGACCTTGTTCGGATGTAATCCAACCTTTCCGACTGTCTGAGCAGTCTTCCCGAGCTTCGACCATGATCTTCTTCGACTGATATTGTTGTGGAAAATGCACTTTTTATCGCCAATAATCATTCGCTATAAAGTCTCGCCACAGTCACGTTGAAAAGTTTATTCTCCGCTCAATCGATGAAAGCTTCGAAATATTGCGAAATATCGTTATAATGTATGTTGTACATCTTATTGGCATGTAAAAACTTATAAAGTAATGATGAAAACGGCTAATATAATGTTTACCTATATAACCCTCACTTTTGCATCAGACTATCCATTCCGGCTACTAATACGTAGATACTCCGCGTATACGGATATGCATACACTACTGTAATCTAGTTCTAGTCTGCTCTAGTCACTTCGTGGCCCTAGCGTCGCTAGACATTGCTTAATTTAAATCGCTATATCTCTGAAACTAGACGGTCAGCATTCAGGATTTGTTTTCCCACTTCGTCATATGTTCCTCTGTAATTGAGAATAAAAAAAAATCTGTAAAAATGTTTCGAAGTTATTGCGTGAAATGTGAAATTTTCCACTGCTCCCCATAAGCACACGTGTAAAACCATGAAATCTTTGATTGGCAATATCTTGAAAACGGAACGGTGAATACTTTTGAAATTTTTCAGGTAATCAATTAATAGTGTCCTGAGTCCTCAAAATAAAAAAAAAGCTATAGAGAAACGCTTTGGCGAGACTACTACCAAAAATGGTTCGTTTTGATGGCGTTTGAGTAACAAATTGCAACCTAAAATTCATCTGTATACTCAATACTTTCCTATCGGGACATACGGATATCTGGATCATGTTCATATAGCGATCATCGTTAGGGAAATCCAGAACTTGTAAATTCTGCCGTCATGTACATTTTCCGGCTCACGACAGCTTTGGTATGTTTATCAAGAGGGGGGAGGGGGGGGTGGGATTTGCGAGTAATGGAAGCAGTAGGCGAGAAACGATCGTGAATTCTCGAGATCGAATCGATTTTATGCACAATGAGGACAAGCGAGAGAGAGAGAGAGAGAGAGAGAGAGGGAGGGAGAGAGACATCTCGTTAGATCGACGAAGCGAGCGTGTCTCCACCAGCACTCAATCACTCGAGGAAAACCCACAACCCATTGAGAGAGAACATTTCGCTAAGAGAAAACAACGAAACGTGGTTGCGATTGCAACATCCCTATAAGTATATATCGAACACTTGATAAAACGCCTTGGTATAGGGGCTCCGTAACCGCATTGCTGCAGTTGCATTCCCGATTGCACTGTTTCTCGGCTCAGCCTTCTCCGCGCGTGACTCCTCGTCACTGGGTGGTCCTCCGAGGACAAGGTCAGCGATTCATTCGCCAGCGAAGTGTTCGACCCTTGCCCTCGTACTTGCGTGTGTTCATAAACGTAGATCACTCCATCCCGGCCCTTCATTCGAGCTGGACGAGTTTGAAAAAAAATCGTCCGGAAGTTGGACAACGCACGATTCCAACACTCATTTTTTAATTGGGATCTTGATCCACTGGTCGTATCGATAGTGATGTACATGGCACTTTTGAGAATTTGATAATTGCGCCTGGTTGGGGATTTTCGGCTGCATTGCCATTTTTTTCGAAAGTCGAACGGTGGATTAAAAGTCGAAGCTTTTACTTCGAGAAATTAAAAGATTTCGTGGCTCATTTTCGTTTCAAAGTCGAAGTTAATTCGGGAATCTATACATATAAAAGACTTCCGTGACTGACGTAAAGACAACGCCCAGCCTAAACCGTTGAAGCTAGGAACATGAAATTTGGACGATATGT
This sequence comes from Ophion ventricosus, assembly GCA_963932345.1. NCBI lineage: Eukaryota > Metazoa > Arthropoda > Insecta > Hymenoptera > Ichneumonidae > Ophion > Ophion ventricosus. The sequence goes on along the minus strand of OZ010723.1, from coordinate 12,391,129 downwards.
TCCTTAGAAGGTGCACAGGTGCCCTAAGGGAGGATTGTTCGAAAATCAACTTTTAAAGGGGTTTAACAGGGTGTAAAAGTTTCTATCGAAAATTGTATTCCATGCTTGTATCAACTTGAAACTTGCTGTAAATATTCTTCAAAACAAATCATAAAACGGATATTCTAGGATTTTTTTAAAACAACCTCTAATTGGGGGTGCAAGGGGGTGTTAAAGTGCTCAAGCCAAACACCTAATAACTTGAAGCGAAATTCCACGCGGGCGGAAGCTAGTGAAAAATAAAAAGATATCGCGATAAATATTTGTCAATATTTCTTCACTTTAACGGACACTTGTCACTTGATTGTTGCCAGTTCCTGAGAGACCACTGGAGCTGTGCCGGAACTGCTTGTTTCTAATTCCCTAGTATATGACGTTTGCACGAGGGCACAGGAAAACTGGAAAAAACCCATGTGGATAGAGGTGATCATATTTGACCAAGTTTTGGATTTTTCCACCATTGGAAACGCAGTGAAATCGCTTCCGGCTCGGTAGTTGGCACGCGAGCCAGTGCACGGCTAAGCGTTCACCCATCCAAATATTGGCCCAGCCTAATGAAAGGTAAATTACCGACGGCCTAAATGAAGCAAAATATTGATAAATTACCATAAATTACCGATAAATTACCGTAAATTACCGATAAAATCATAATCGGCAGGGAAAAATAATAAAATAATTCCTCTTACTTCAGCTCGGTCTCTAGACGCCTTCGGAGACGAATATTCCGGAAAATTCACAATGTATTTTGTACGAGTGACGCGTCTACAAGAATTGCGCGAATAAACAGATACGTGCGAAAATATATATATATATACGTATTTTGCGTCTCGTCTCAATTTATATCCGAAAACGCGCACGATGCGCGATCACACGTATGTGCAGCGTCGATGTTTCCGACGTTTTAATCTTGTCCCTGGACGTTCGAAACACGACGCAATTTTCGATAAGGAGAAGAACGAGTCTTTCACGATAAGCCGAAGATTTCTCGCTTTGTTCCTCGCGGACGTATACTATTTCCTCTCGATCGTCCGGAGGGCGTGTAGCAGAATCTTACGTGCGTGGGTCCCCGAGTATCGCGATCCATTCGCCACCATCGCATTATTGCGCGCGTTCACCAATATACAGCTATACGGTATATAAAAAAACCACGAGTCAAAGTCGTCTCGAATCTCCGCGTGTCGACACTCCGTGCCGTCTTTCTCCGCGACCGTCGATGACGTCTCCGTATCGTCGTACAACGGCGGAGCTTACACATCGAACCGCCCATACTTTGCATACGCGTGAAGCCGTATGCATGAAACTCTTCATCATTCGTATAAATGCCGCTGGTACATTTATTTTTATACCTCGTTCACAATCGCGTTGACTTTTCTCACTCGAGCATTGTCCAATACGTGCATATGCCTTGTGGTGAAATTTTTATTTGTGGCAATGTCCGAAGTGTACGTGTCGAAAAATGGATTTTGTTAAGCGGTGTGCGTAAACCGGGAGCTTCAATAATACGATTTTTTTATTGCATTGATTTATTGCCTAGGGTCTTAAATTTAATTTAAAAAAGAAATTTGATCAAAATTCTAAAAAAATCACTGAATTATGAGGATTTTTGTCAGACAGCCCACTATGCTACGGCGAACCCAGTGCGATTTATCCTCTTTCTTTTGCATTTTTCTCGAAACTTTGTTTTATGAAAGAGTGTAAGTCATATCTTGGAATCTATTCGTCCGATTTACTTTAAATCCGGGCAGAGCATAGTTTATAATATTTTATACTGTATGATTGAATTATTGTTATATATGTTCATCCGTTTTTTTTCAAACAAATCATTGGAGTTGTTTTTTTTTGTCGAAAATCGAACTTTTCGCTACAGCTTGCCATATTCGAATTTTTGAAAAATTTCAAAAAAGTAACTTGTCACACAGAAGCCTTATTATTATACTATATGTACATTATTTTATGTTTCTAAACATTTTTCGTTTTTCTAAATTCTTTATTTCATTAAATAATAATAACTTCATTGTTTATCAATATTTTTGAAGTTAAAAAGAAACTCAATTTTGATGAGACTATTTATTAATTGTGTATCAAATCCCGACCTTCATCGACCGTCATCCCAATAGCCACAGCAAAAAAGAAAATATTGCAGACCCGTTAATATACGGCATATGCTCAGCCATGGCTCTGTAGTTACTAACATGTCGAAGAAAATAGAAAACTTTCAGATTTGTGATCACACATATTTATGATTTATCCCACATCCACCTCAATGTATAAATACATCTTTTTTCTAATATATATATATATATAGCATGAAGAAAATTGGCGAGAAAACTAAGAGGAAATGACAGGATGTTTCGGCGTTTCCCTGGGGGTTGTCCGCCCTCACACCTCCGACGCAAGTCCTGGATGCTTCTCACATCATATATATATATATTGCGGAAATGCGAGATCGCGATGTAACGCGATCGAGACGGCCCTCCGTTTCCCTTTTAACGCATTGACCAGCACCACACGAGTGATATAAAAATGCAGGAGTGTTGGAGGTTGCACCCGTGGGACTGTCGTATACCGTGTGGCTCGCTATGGCTTTCACGACAGGAGCTTACTTCCAGAAACGAATAAAAAAGAAACAGTATAACGCACTCGTTGGTCTCCAGGGCCAACCCAGCTCTAATTACTTTTCCTCGTGTTCAACGCGCTCTTGTCCATTTTTCCCCGACACGACATAATATTTGCCATGCGGAGAGATCCGTGCTAATTTCACCCCTCGATTGTGACTGCGATCTTTACGTATACGAGTGACTCTTCTTTTTTTTTAATTATTGCACTAGCGAAGGCGGTTTGCCAAATTTTATTTTCTCTTCCTTCTCCTTGAGGGAAATTATGAGATAGTTAATAGTAAAAATTGTGTGGCTTTGTTGCTGCATATAATATAATTTAAACAATATCGAAGTTCAGAAAAGTAATTAAAATTTAAAAAGTAAGACACCACAAAGTTCGAAGATTAAAACGTTTTTGAGACGTTGAGTCCACCCGAGGAAATCATTTTTTTTTTTTTACACCCGGGCATCAGAAGGCTCGAGACAATGATCGAGCTAACACGAAACGTCTCGTATAAATGTGCGCCTGTACGTACGGCCGTCTCTTCGTACACGACATTAGAGGATCAGGTGCTTGCCTCGCCTTCGATCCTTTTATTGTGCCAACATGGTCAGTCACGCGATAAAACAATTCTAAGCAAAATGGCTTTTATCATCATGGTATGACGGCGTCTCGTCGCGGCGGGTGGGACGATTGCAGCTATGCCATTAGTCACATTGCTTAAGCAGAAATATGTTTTTTCGGTAATTTTGTATTTCCCTTTTCTTCGTGGCTCTTTGTGTACGAGAGGGTAAGATGATTGATGATCTCGCGTACCTGGCATACACGAATAATGAGAGGCAATGGAAAATATGCCAGTTTGATGTTGTTACATGGACCAGATTCAATTATCTATTGAAATATGATTTGTTACACATACATATATTCTTTGCAAGGGGGTTGGGCAGACACGCCAGAGGCTGCGGAGACAATATATTATCGGCGAAAACTCCCCCTTGCCGAGAAATCCCGCGCACCGTTACGCATATGATGCAAATAGATTCTCGCTGAAGATGAATCTTCTCTCATCAACATATACGCATAATAGAGTTCCCCCCCCCCCCCCCCCCCATCGCGAATGCAGGAAGCACATCATTAATCTGATCGGCAGACATTTTTTTGACAATCTTCAATCGTCTAAGGAAAAAAAATGTATTTTTAATGCGTAAAAAGGAATCCTACAAAATATCCACCGAACACTTTTTAGGCAGCCGAAAATAAGCGTATTTTCAAGATTTTTTTTCTGTCGAAACTATTTATTCTGAATAATTAGAATTTTATGTACGTATTATTAAATCTTTTAGAATTCCAAATTTTTGTTTATTTGAAAAAATGGTAGACACTCGTTTCAGAGACGGTTGCCGTCTGAGTTGTTCCACGGCGTACAACCTAGCGTCTGGTGCATTGATCTGAAACATCAGAGCCAAGACGTTTTGGATTTCTAAGATGCACAGACTCCATGTGAACCTAAAGAATCGAAAAAAAAGTGAAAATTCGAAGAATGTTACGTGTTTGAAAAAAATGTTCTATTTTTCATACATTTTTTACTATAGTATTTGTTAATGAAAACGTAGTTCGAAAAAATAATTTTTAAAGATCTTTTGGTTCACGTAGACGATAATTATATTATTTAAAAGTGAGCAAAATTGCAAAATGATCGATCAGATAGTTTTAAAGTTATCTTGTACGAGATTAACGAAAACGTGGTTTCCAGGAAAATGCGTTTACAGTGTCAAGACTAAAAAATGTTGTGACTAAATGATCGATTAATCTGCGATTCCGGGGCCAGAAAGTACTCACTCATCTTCCTTGTGGAGTTAATTTTCTGTCAAAAGCTCTTCTTCGCGTTATAAAGAGGTCCTCCCCCGTAAATGAAATATTGAAAATAACTGACTTTTCTTCTCTCCCAGCTTAAGAGAGCCGAAGGATGTGAGATCCGAAAAAATTGTGTTTCACCTTGTCCCTTGACGCCTTCGTAACGAGGATGCGTATCTTATGTTTCCGTGGCGGGCAGATGCGAGGACCTGTATCGAATGTCATATCCTTCTCGTTTTCTCTCTTTCATAGGATTCTGTCTGTGATCCGGTGAGTGGATATCAAAGTCAGCGGGGATCGATTCGTGTATACGTGACGAAGTCTTCACGTTTCGAGTCGAGTGGTTCTCAATCGTTTCCAAACACATGTACGTGTGTATATATAAATATATATATATATATATATATGACGTGTACTCAATGAAGTGATAGACGAGGGATCCCCAGGTGATAGGAAGCTCTCATCCATTGTCCGCGTCGATCTTCCTCGCCACGAAAAAAAAAAAAAGAAAAAAAAACGTGACAGCTCGCTGTCAATGAAGAAGAATGTCATCCCCGAACGCCGTTTATCGCGATTCGTAAAATTCGCAGCTTTCACCGTACTATACGAATGGAGAAAATGCCCTCTATCGATAGCAATGTTCGATAATTACACGTGGACATTTAAATGCATTTGGCGATTCGATCGCTCGCTCGAATTGCGGTAATACGATATCCGATTGTGGGCGCGAGATCGTCGTAAAATCAGCGGGTAATTTACACCACCGTATTTCCCGGACTGCCTCGTATAAATTGGCGAATGAGACTGACATAAAACATTGGCTTTAAAAACACGATTCTCGCGAACAAATTAATTCTTTCGTTGGAATATTTATAACTTTGAAATTACGAGTAAGTGCAAATGTCATTGTGTGTTAGTGTCTGCGTTAGTGTCTGTGTTGTAGAATCCGATAGAATCGACTGTAGGAGCGGAAAGAGTGTGAGGCAATAAAAAAAAGGTTTGGGGTAAAAGAGTAAGAGTAAGATCTTCTTCGGCGATTAGCGTTTTCTCTTTGACCCTCTCGAGTATAAGGACCGAAGGCATTCGAGAAGTCTCTCAGAGGTCCCCGAGGCCGTGCTTCCGACATTATTCTTCTTCTTCTTCTTCTTCTTGCTCGTTCACCACGATATATCGTACATATACCCCGCTACTATGTATATACCGGAGGATCTCGTACTCCGTCTTTCTCGGTTCTCCCTTTCTCGTTCGAAAACTACGACGATCCAAGAGAAACGGAGTGAGTTACGCGTCGACTTACCGTAAGCAGCCGTCCTGTCGAATAAACAAGCTGCTGTGTATACTACATACGGAATTTTATAGCTATGTTTAAGATACCAAAGAGCATAGAGCGGGAAAGAAAGAAAGAGAGAGATAGAGAAAGACCTCGAATCCGATAAAACAGGATTGTTAACTGATCGAGTTCGCGCTGAAGCCACGTTAACTCGTGGAAGCTTCCGTTAACCGTCTCCACCTCGATCGCATCGGTTTGCCATAGAAAAACTTTTGTTTTTTTTCCCTTCACTCACTTAGACTCGAGCATTAACGATTTAAATATGCTGTTATAACGGGTTGGTTCGAGTGTTTTTTATGCGAAAAAACTTTCGACGTATCTCATAATTTGTGACATTCGTCAAAGGGAATGATATAGCGAATAAACATTTCTGGAGACAAATGTATATGCATGACGGTATTCGCCATAGAAGCTAACGTCGACTGAACTACAGGCTTCCGTGAACGCTGAATACCTGAGATCATTCATAAGTCAGAAGGTGTGGTTTTCCAAGCCTCTGCATTGAGGGTCTGAAGGGGATGGCGTGCGTGACCTCGAATTTGTAGAGGTAAAAGGTCCTCTAATAAATGTTGCAGTCACAGAAAAATCATTCCGTGGCAAAACCTGGCCTGGGAAACAGCGAGACAGGACCCCCATCAATTTTTAATGTACAGCTGCAAAGAGAAGCGGTTCACGGGTAACACGATTTCGACCGAAAAAAAAACCAGAATATAAAGTGGGAAAGACGGGTTACCAGGATAGAACAAGATAACGCGCAGAGGAATTCGTTGATACGCGTTGCATCCACAATGTTTTCCTCATTTGAATCCTGCAGTTGCATACCTTTGCCCATAGTCCCACAGAGGACTTCAGGGTATCTCGAGTATCCTATCCTCGGCAATGTCCTTCTTCGGATTCGATGTAGAACTCGAGGTCGTCCCATTATGGGCTCGAACAATGCGCCGCTAGGCTGCTGACTGGAACGAAAGCCAGCCAGCAGCTGTCGGAAACAAATTTCCAATATCGCACTAAACAAACTGTTAGAATGCATCGAGGAGGAAAGATGTGGCGATTCGTGTCTGCAACATTTGACACGAGTCGTATGCCATGTATAATTTTCATTTCAAGCCTGTATTAGCCTTGGGGGGTGAGACGATTGATCCTGCAAAGGACGAACAATGCAGAGGGGAGGAGGATCCAGAGGCTACAGATCGAGCCAACGAAATGGATAGGGTGCCAGAGGCATGATCATTGACGTGGAACACGCGTTCAAACACTTGGAGTCACCAGCAAGCAGGCCTGTGGTATTCCAAGTGACTACGACATTCGAATCAAGCTGACTTTTTACAAATCCGATATTTATTACTGTTTCGGATTACAGGGAAGATCAGTATTTTTTTTTTTCTGTAACGCTACGATACGGAGGCTATCAAGCAGCCTAATATGTACCAGTGATTTGTCCCCTCGTGCATGCGAACTGTGGATTATTAATCCCAGGTCAGGCAAAAAGTTTACTGGGTCGTGCTGAGAACACTTCAGGGCTTTTGCACGTAGGGTTCTTTCTTTTGGAACCGTGCGGCCATGCAGCATGAGTCGTCCTCCGACTGTTCGCTCTCGACACATTAGCGAAGGATTTTGTCGGATTAGGAATGATTTACGAGTTTCGTGGTAGATACCCACATTCGGTAATTCACGGATATTACGGCTGTGTCACGTATTCGATTTCGTCGCGCCTAGTATCGCTGAAATACACATGAAACAGCTGCCGCACGCAACTACTTGCCGAGTTGCAAGTGCGAGCTATCGATGATTGCAACCCTACTTGACCGATACCACATCATTGCTGTTTTTTCAACTGACACCAAAATTTGTATCGTCCTTACGGTTTGACACCTGAGCAAAGCAGGCTGAAGAAAGGGTGAAGCCAATCATCAATCATCTTTAAGCTTTTTCACTTGGTACGATCCGACCGCAGTGTCGTATATATAGATCCGACGATCGTAAACGAGGCACGCGCGCACAGTGAGCCCGAGCAGCAGCCATGACCGAGTTGCTCCTATGGCTGGAAACAAGGGGAAAAGGAGGTAAAGGTTTTCTTAGTCGACGAAGCGAATATCGAAGGCCGTACACGTGGAGAATACCTCTTTGTGTCCTTTGTGTTCGTTGAACGTAATGGATGCAAGTTAATGCGCTCGCTCTTGCATAATACGAATCCTTTGCAGAATTATCCTTTTGCGGTGTACAGCGGAAGATATGGCATTCAGGCTATAAATAATGTTTTCCTACCGAACCCGAACACTGGAAAATTCATCATCAATCAACAATGTTGCAATCCTTGCGAAGCTACCTTGAATACTTAATTTTGCTCGAAGGCTGATGGCGTAGTAAATGTTTAACAAAGTTGACTGTGATTGGAAACAATGTGTTGGTTCGTCAATAAGGTGTCCCAGATTTCTATGCAATTCATGTTGTTGGTTGATACGTTCCTATTCGCACAATAGAATACCAAAACTGGATGCGAGACCCAGACTCTCTTGGGGTCGTAATCAAGAGACGTGTGGTTATAACGAGGATCACGGTGAACCTCTCCAAAAGCTACATGCACGCCGTGCAGAGCGTATGGGGAATACAGTTGAGTCGAGCTGCTGCTGCCACCGCAGCTACGATGTCGTCCACGGGGTTCAAGCACTTCCGTCAGCTACCTGGTACTAGGTTGATCGCGTCAGCCGCGCATAATTTATTGCAATTATGGTGAGTCACGCTGGCGCGTGGGTTGACTCGGGGTTCGGACGGATTTGTGGCAGCTGAGAGGCTGGCATCCACCCATTCCATGGTGCTGGTTATAGAGTCGCTATTGGTAACCGGCCACCAAGGGGCTCCCCGAGAGACATGATTGGCAGGGGCATATTCCGACGTCCTGGTCATATAATCAAAGTTAAAGCTGCTATGTGCAAACTTCTGTGGCAGATTCCAATAGCTGTGCCCAGTGATAATGAATCTACAAAAGAAGGTTACATGAGAAGAAGGGAAGACGATACATGTAAAGGGAAAAGTGGCAGCGGCAAGAGGGACCGGCGGGCCGTTGGAAACTGCATACACATCAGTAGCTCAGTACCCGAAGTGCACCAAGTGTACTTTATATTCACATTGGAGGTTGTCTCGCCACCTGGCAGCCGCACACCACCACGGTTACCCTTCTCCGTAAATGGCTTGCGATCACCAGCCCTGACTCCATAGTATCCTCATTCTCGGCATGTCCGTCATTCGCTCATCTTGACATGTTCGACAATCTTGCTTCCTCTTCCGCTTTGCCATTTTTCGCCACCCTTCACCATCACTTCTCTGTATATCGGTCTATAGTTCGATATATATTCTGATCCTCTCGCTCGTCGTCCGAATATGGCATTATATTTGGACGACGAGCCGCGAGACACTTCGCCGGGATCCAAACCAAGTCATCCCCACCTGATCCCGTCCGTTGTGTATCGATTGACGTATGTCTCCCATCGATCACTCCCTCGCACTTGCCAGTTGTTCCACCCTATGTGGCCCCCGTCGTACACTCGGGAGAGTTACTGCCTTGTCCCTCTCATCTCGGGAAGTCATTCTCCTTCGACACCTCACCAAGGGGACTCGTCTTCCCAAGATGTTTTCCACCTCGCAGCCTCCGTATTTCCGCATTAAAATTCAACTCGCGTTGGCTCTCTACCGGGAGCCGCGCGGCAATACGGTAATAGGCACGCGAGCCAATGTTCGGAAGGGAGAAGAGAAGCGAACGTGTGGACGTTCGAGTTGCCCGGAGCAAGAGTGGATGTGGGGAAGACTAGGGAAGAAGTGCGAAAAACGGCGAACCGCGTGCGCGGACTATACAGCAACCACTTTAGAAATACGAATGAATTCTTTGATATGTATATATGTATACAGCTGGAGTATCAATTGGCTTTTGTCACCAGGGCTCACCATGGAGGAAAGCCCTCGATATGTTCGTCGAAAGGATCAACCCACCCTGTCTGTGCTATTTCGATTTGGACGCTCTCTTACTCACTCTAGATATTTTATTGCGGACGCTTTCGTATCGATCTCTCGTGTAAACACGTGTCCTGGATACGCAAGCGGTAAATTTGGAACTGCTGAATACGGAATGAGGTACAAGGGTCGTTTGACCTGTCCATTACTACCTAAGAAAAATGTCCGAGGCACTCTCATCTCGCACCGCTATTGAGTATCATTGAAGTATATGGTCGTAGCGTGAACACCTCGCAGAAGAAAATATCGTCCGCGTTTTATTTTTCTCCCACCGTAGTTTTTTCTTTCTCCTTGTTTTCTTTTATCCGTTCAATCGTAAATAGCGGCCTTAGACCTAAAGATGAAAACAAATGTCGGACATCGTGCCCTGTGGTATCGAAAAAAAAGCAGTACGTTCATTCATCCGATTCACGTTCAATTCAATTTTCCAGTATCGCCTACTCGTTACCAGTGTTGGATGCAACCACGGCCACATTTTACACCCTTGCGCACAACGAGTATCGTGCCATCAGCGAGATTCCCCTCGAGGTCTATCCCCTTTTTGCTTCACCATGTGGATCGAAGCCGTCATTTCGTAAAGTGGTTTCGGAGATTTTGGAGGTTCTCGTAGGGATTGCAAAAGATGGTGAATTTTCTTTCCGTGGTCAACGAAAGCTTCCGCGTCAGCATCGTAAATGAAACTGGTATTTTCATACACTTTGGTGAGTGCTATGGAGGCCGTATGCCAGATTCGTAGTACCCGTGTAGTAGTAACTGGTTTGCCAATTCATAGAAAATGAATAGGTATGCACGGCACACCGAGGCGATTCTTGTCATCGTACTATTGTGCTCTTTGTACCATTAGATCAATACGCATTCCTGTTGACACAGCTTACTAGCCTTTCGAATATTATTCTAGGTCAAACGTCCCCCAGGGGCTGTACGAGCCCCGTACTCAACATTGAGCTATAGTGACAATGCGAGCGCGTTGCACTCATTGTCACTGTACTCTTGTATTCAGCTTTTGACAGTTCGTTCCTCGGCCAACATTCTTTTCAGTAACTTACCATTCGGTTCCCTGTTAGCCTATCGTGAAACTTTATTTACTCGCTAATTGTTCCCATCTGAAAATCGACGTAGCAGATATATTTGACTATGTTTGTGCAATATCGATTGATCACTAGATCTAATGCATCAAAAATCTTCCACGCCGTTCGTTGCCTCATCAGCTAGGTATGACGTTTTTTCGCATGTTTGCTCGATGCTTTTCTTGAGCTTTGGTCGAACAGGCTAACACGGTGACACACGCTGACCTACGAGTAGTCGTCGATCCCTCAGCCTCCCTGGAGATTATAAGCTCGGCGGTTTTCCCATTTTGGCGATGGTCTCTATCACCATCCCGGCCAGTCTTCGACAATCCGCCGATATCCATCAGCCTAGCACTACCACGACCATCTGCCCGTACACCTTTGGCGATATATTTGTATCAGTTTATCCCTGATTCGCGGTGAATCCAGAGCGCGTTGTCCCGTCGCTACCGGGAATACATCGTGGTAGCCTGTACGACCCAAGGGATGTCTCTACCACGTTTGGCATGATCCTCAAGGGGGAGGATCGCCTGGAAAACTTGGGCCGAAATGAGGATCGACATCTATATCGCTAACACCGCGAATCAACAAGGCTGAATATATTTTTCAAGAGAAAATCCGCCGTCGAACTAACCGAAGGTTTTTTTTAGGAAACGCAGAACGAAAGGAATATGAAGATTGTTGTGTCTATGGAAACCATGAATGTTAATCCGTTGATGAATACGTATAACGCGACTGGGCACGAGTTGCCTTTTTTTTCCAAACCATGTCGTCGTACTCGGTAAAAGCAGTCGTTAATGTATTCTTAAACGCATGTACGCTCAATGAGGCGTACCTTGAGTTTGGTCCTCTTTCACCTTTGTCGGTACAACACGCTTAGATAGGCGACCGCAAACCACCGACACGAGCTTTTTACCGACGACAAACGACAATGTGAAACAAAGTGACTTTGTTGCCGCGGAAGGGAAGACGAGATTTCTGTTCATCCCCCTTTTTACAGACCCGTACGTTTTCACGAGATAAATCCATTCCGCGGTCAGGTTTCGCTTTCATCTGTACGCGGAGAGGATAATGGCTGTATTCCCAGACGACTAAACCACGGACCCGGTACATTCACTCTGTGGTTGTCCCACGTACACGCACATCTATATACATTTTTGCCGCTTACAGGAAACGCGTGTTGGGGTGAGCGAAAGCTTTGCTGTTCATACACATACGCACCCGCATATTATATTATATATGTAATTTTATATATATTTATATATATGAAAGTGGTCCTTTGTGTATGTGTGTGTGAGTATTGTAGTCCACACATTTTCTCGCTAAGGCGAAAAAGGGAAGAACGGCTGGTGCTTTCTTTGAAAAGCTGTCTGAAAGTTTTACGTCATGATGCCGGAAGATGATCAAGATCAAAGCATCTTGTCGGGTGTCCTCTACGTAGAGTGCACTTTTAAGGCCCATGTACTAGCATCATTCGACTTCTTGTCGTTTTCTGCGCGTACCCTCTTTCATCGTATTTTCTATCATGCTGAACTTATATACTCTTCATAATTCAACAACGTAAAAATTAAACAATAACTGACTTTATGGTAGGTTTTAATAAATAAAAAATACGTATTATTTAGTTCGTGAAAAAAAAGTAATCAGGTAGCTAGTTATGAAGTAATAAAGAGAATGTGACAGACCCGTTACATTCAATTATGATATCACTAATTACTAAAGACTATGCATTAGCAACAAAAAATAGATATAACCATAAACTTACCTACTAGATTTACAGCCCAAACACGTAGTTTTTGTCGTTTTTATGAATTTTTTTCGATTTTCGCAAATTTGGTGTGTGATTTAAAAGGTTGAGTCTATGTTCGAAAAAATCAGTGTTTATTTTTTTGGTCTTTTACTTTTGATTGCAACAAAAAAAAACATTTCTTTAAAACCATTTTGTTGATTACGTTCGATTTATTTTGCGTTAGTTCCTGGACTCCCGATTGGACGAGGGCTACCTGAATTCGACCATGAGTGAATAACGCCACTGCTCGACCCGAGTCACCATGTGCCACTGGCAAACAACATTGTACACGAAGCAACGAACACGTGTACTGCATGTTCCATTTACGTATTCGCGGTACACGTGTTTCGCCAAGTTGCTTGCACGGAGCGAGTCTCAAGCCTCAGCCTGTTGTAATAAGGGATTGCGAGCCAAGGCTTACTCGGCACTTCCCTGGGATTTGGGGGTCTGGCGTATTTTCAGAATTTTCTCTCCGCACTCGCGATGACGATATTCCCGTACAATACTCGTGGGAAATCTTGTCTGCGGTACTATGTTGTTTTAGGAAAGTCGAAACGGACGCTGCCGATTTTCTTCAACCGGTCGTGAGCACTACGTCTTGCCGTGTGCTGTGAGGGAAACTTTTTGACACCTGCAGCACGAGGAGAGCATCAAGAGTCTTTAATTTCCAAGCCATGATGTCGTTTGGTCATTTCCACTCCGGTGGATCTTTTCCACCGATCATTTCGTTTCCTACCGAGTCAATCCTCGCCTTGGGCTCACACGGAAGAGCGTTCAAAGAGACGAAGAGTAACACCCGTGCAAAAATCCCCCTACAGTGGTTGCATCTTGGGAACGCCCAACAAATTTGTGCGTGGGATCACAAAACCTTTATTTTGGGGGGGGGGGATCCAACAAATTCCGATTGATCATTTGAAATAGAAAATTCTCAAACGACGATAGGGCGTAATCCACTTGGATTCCAATGTGGACTCTCCATGTGCGGCGTTTCTATCAAATCCCTATAGGGATGTGGTCGAAAATGAGGACTCCCCGACAAACTTCTATCCGGACAATGATAGGGTAACCTCACTTCAGAACGATAGATAGATATACGCAGGCATAATATCCACTGCCGACATACATTATTCTCGTTAGGCAGAAGGTTACCCGGTCGTTGGTTGAGGTTGAGGCAAAGGTGGAGCAGAGACTAGGTAAGGAAGCGCCAAAGACCTAAAGAGAAGTGTAAGAGGCACTGAAAACGGCGAAGAGGGTCTCCAGCACCGGTGACATTCCCCATAAGGTATCTGTTGGTAAGCCCAGGCCATTACGAGACGTTACCGGTAGTGTATAGTCGCAATGGTTTTACGGGTAAAGCGGGTATAAGGACGACAACGCAACGATACAGCCATGCAGTTTATGTTCGGGACGTAAAGTCCCGACTGTATACAATATACTTTACCTGAGTGAACGTAGCCGGCCCACAATATCCTACCGTAAGCAGCTACGATTCCCTCATACTCGCAACTATACACACACACAAATATATATATATAAATCGACCATCTGCGCCACTCCTCGCTCGGAGTTAATGTCAATTTACGTTAGTATTACCGGAATAGCCCTTTCCAATACACCCACGCTTTCTGCGTTTAATAGCCGAAGCGCTCGTATTCGTGGCTTCTTTCATCCTCTCCTTCGAATCGGCTGTGTATCTGTGCGCACGCGACTGTGAGATAACACGGGCATCGCAACCCTCCACTTTGTAGATTCATCGTGACACGGCACGTTGTTAAACGTGAGAATATTGATTGAAAAGTATGTGAAATCCCAGTCATCTGCTTCTCAACGCTTCGGTGGATTTTGGATCCCAGATGGTACGAGGTGATCAAAAGCTCTTGAAGAAAAGATTATTTCTGAATATTAGAAATTTAGTCCTGGTATGTTGTTTGGCGGTAAAGAGCTTCCAGGTAAATGATGAAGAATTCGAAGGTTCTTTAGGGAAGGAAATCGCACTTTCTTGGGTTCTACTTGATTGATCCGCATGGAGGGCTGGCTGAGGAGGAAGTCTTTAATTCCATGTAAGGATTCAGGGAAAAAGTCTTTGGCCCGCTAAGTTCGTACAGATTGATAAAATTCAGTATCGCCTTTTAACCAGGTCCAGAACAGGCTGAGAAAACCAATGTACAGAGAGAGGCTAAAATTTGATAATGGGAACAAGATTTCGTACGAAAAATTGGTATTTCCTGGCAGCTGTTTTAGAATGGTATTAGGAGTCTGCAAACTAGTATTCACCTGTTGATATTGATGGAGCACAATGACCATAAGCTTCTGACAAAATTCGTTGACTTTCAGCAGCACTTTTTTTCAAATGGAAGCAGAAAACAAAGTTTCTCGAAAGTTGCGTCTTGTTGGCACCAAATTCAACATATTGAACACACAAGATAATAATTCCCAATCCATTTTAGTGAGAAATAAAAAATGCACAATTTTCAGGTCTTGTCTCGTTCCGATTAGGGCCATTTTCAAGCTAGCATTCCAATCGAATTCCCGACACCCTTGTCGATTCAAAATTTTGTGCTGATTTCGAATTTTCCAGGTAGAACTTTATCGGACCAAAACTTCAGATTGGCCAAGCAATTATATATTTTTAAAAACCATCTCTCGAGCTAAATAAGGCCCGGACGTGGATGGGACTCGAAAATTTTCCATCGACCAAGAGCCTGCCCAATCCATTTTAGCGAGAAATAAAAAATGAACAATTTTCAGGTCTTGCCTCGATAATACATACCGAGAACCAAAGTCACGGGATGATGCTTTGACATAAAATTAGTAACAATATGACCCGATGCTATACAGTACTAGTTTTACGCCATCTCTTCAAAATCCCTTAGAATGAATACGCATAATACAATCTATTAATTTGCCGAGGTTTGGACGTTTTAGATACGCACCAGGAAGCAATAAACAAGTTTGATCGTATGCCGCGAAAATTGATTCCCCGTCGTCGTATTCGACAGTCTTTTTGCACGTTGCGACATATCAGGTGGACTGTTTTTTTTTTTTCACCATTATCGTCCCTATCACCACCGGATGCGCGTAGTACGCATTTCGTCGAAATGGGCGGAGGGTTGATAGGAGAGAACGAGACGATATCGGCGCGGTAACGTTCTAACGATTCGCTCTCGCACGCCCGTTTATGTTTCGCGTTCAGGATCGCTCTCGCTGTACCGAACTGGGCGTAATTCCGGTACGGATGTGCAACGTAAGCGATAAATTACGAGCAACTCTCGGGCCCATTCCCTCGCTCGCGTATACCGACTCTGCTAACACCCTCTCGTAAACCGTTGCACTTCTGTTTCTCATCCTCTTTCTCTTTAACGCAAGGCTCGAACTCGCGTCACCATAAGCCTGGTCCATTATTTCGCAACATCATATCACCCCCTCGTGACCAGGGCTTAATTACTTGTCGATGATTAAAAATGTTGTGCTGAGTTCGTGGCTGTGTGCGTTGAACTTTTGATTGAGTCGATACTCATTTTGATTCAATACATTTTTTTCGAAAACACGAGAACTACCTTGACGGTGAAGCGCATGGACAAAATGGATTTTTTATTCCAGGCGACCGTTGAAAAATCATGTTTCACCTGTATTTTTTTTTTCAAAAGGCTTTTTCATCAAATAAACTTCAATCAAAGTAAATATTACGCGCACGACTTTCTTCCTTATAAAAAAAAAACATGAAACGAAATCATATTCATCCAGATTCATTCATTCAGATGGTAAAAAACGGCCTTTGAGTTTGAAGGATCAAGCGAAATGATTGGAAAAAGTACCAGAGGAGACCCAAAGCTACTCTTGCATACATCAAACTGCATCAAACATGGGGTGAAAAAAAAATGGATCAGCGGATGGAAGCGTTTAATAATCCAGAAGTTTCACTCGCGCAATGTTTCGTACGGAACTCGTTAACTCACGTGTAAAACCGTATACATCATCGAGAAGCAAATATTCAGTCATAAATAACTTTCTCAGCTGGATAGAACGTAATCAAGATGTTAATCAAATGATTGCTCCCGATGTTTTGCGTACGGTTCGAGCGGAAAGCTTTCGAATATTGCCTCGTTTGTTATTAATTGTGCTTACTTACCGAAATATGTGCGAGATGTTGGCCATGATATTTTTCATCTGTCAAGCCGAGTCTTTGCGAGTGAGAACGTTTGGCGGAGAGATCGAAGCGTCGAGAGAATAGTTTCTCGTTGAACCCCGCGGGATACAAACCTTGTGGCAGGTTGCAGAACGGGTTCTAGCCTAGAATACAACCTATTCGGTACGCGAGAACGCTGCGAACGTGGGTCATTAATTCATTCCGCGAATAAGCGGTCAACCTGTCGGACTGGGATGATCTATGAAAGGCGTGGTGTTCGTTGATTCCCGTACGAGTCACTTCTTTTTTCGTTTTTAAATCTTTCGTTCCCCCGCGCTGGAGTCCCTCCCAGACCCTGCGGTAATTATCGACGACTATGCTCAGGGGGAGGGGAGGAGGGGCCTTGGAAAAAATGATCGCGGCTTCTCGCGCTCCTCAACGTCAGTATTATGCAAGTGTTCGTACGTGATACACTCTGTGGTGTGGCTAGGAGGTGGTCAATGCAGTTGCGAATAGTCGGCCTGTAGCCTCTGAACCGTGGGTCATGAACTGCCGAGAGTCGCGAGAGCGCTGTTTTGAGGGTGAAGTTAACACGGTCCAAATGATTAATGACCTGGAGGGTTGACGGGGTCGGTGTCTCGCACGCCGCGTGATGATGTTACCCGCTGGGGCATCAATCCAGATGACTCTGGAGGACGAGCAACTTCGAAAAATCGCTTCCTGCAGCTTGAGGATGCACGGCAGTCTCAGCAAAATGCCCATAAAAAAAGGATGCACTTTACTCACGGTTCTTCTATCTATGCAACATTTAGGAAGCTTCATTACCGGTTGCACCCTTCATTAGGGATTGTTTTGAAAAATCTTAAAATATGCGTTTTATTATTTATTTTGAAGAATATTTATATCGATGTTCCATACAAATTTTTACATGTCATTTCATTCTTTCCAGGGTTGATTTTCGAAAAATCCTTTCTCAGTGCTCCTTGACGCCCTTTAAGGAACATATCTTTCGGATTTCATTGAGATAAAAGCAGGGAATTCGATTTTCCCGTACAAAACTTCAATACCCCGTTGTACACCTAATTAGGGGCTTCTTTTAAAAAATCCTAAAATGTGCGTTTTATTATTTCTTTTGAGGAATATTTATACCAAGTTTAAAATTGATACACACAAGAAATACAATTTTCCATACAAACTTCTACATCCCATTTCACCTCCTTGCGAGTTAATTTTCGAAAAATTCTTTCCTAATACACCTCTACATCTTCTAAGAAAGATATCTTCCAAATTTGATGTTTCTATCTTCAGCGCTTTAGGCTGTGCGTTTTCTATATGTCAGTCAGTCACTCAGTAACGGAACCTTTTTTATATGTATATATTTAATTTGCAGTAGTTCTGCATGCGTTTTTACGGGATGTTGGTTTACTCGCAGATATGACGAGTAAAACGTTTTGAAAAAACAAACATGACCCGGATCCTAGGGACATAAAAAGTAAAACGACATACTGCAATATCCGTTGTCTTGACAACTGACATAGCGTCAACCATAGGGACGACTGTATGCAGGAGCTGCAGTTGAAAGTTCCGGAATACTGAAAGAAGAACGAAAAAAAAAAACGACACGAGAGAAAGAGGAAGATCTGTCGTCCGAGTAGCCGCTCGTCTTCTCGAAAGAGATCTGCAGCCAGAGGACCGCGAGTACTCTTTTAATTAAGAAGCTGCCAAACTTATGTACATATTTAATGAAACGACCGTTCGCGTCGCAAGGTAATTTCCGAGCAAGCTGGCAGGAGAGAGAGAGAGAGAGAGAGAGAGAGAGAGAGAGAGAGAGAGAGAGAGAGAGAGAGAGAACGAGAAATGGAGCAGGAACGAGAAGAGATGACGATCGCTGAGCGTACTTCGACTTAATGGGGATTCCCCGCCCAGCGAATAATCTACCCTTCCTCGCCACTGACTTTTCCCTCTGTACATCGTCTTCGCCGCGACTTTCGCATCAGTTTGACTGCTTGTGCTTGGTCCCCTTGACATACCGGTCACTCCAAATATAACCAGAGTTCCCAGGTCTACCCGTCATCACTGAGATCCTCCAGATTAAGGGGTTACACCACCGTGGTGCTCGGAAAAATACGAATAAAAATAATTTAACAATTTGACGCGACTATTAAATATATAGAATATTTTATATTTTTCACAAATACATCATAGGTTTATGAAGAAATCGAGGAAAATCTTTTTTTCCTGCTTCCTTGTTTGCCTATCATTCGTTTGGGTCGTTTTAGAATTCATCTTTCTCTTCTTTCATCCCTGATGTTTCTTCGTCGAGCAATCGTTTTTCCGATCGTTCATAGGACACAAGATTTTCCGCTCGCGATCTCGTTGCACCGCATGCTCCGCTCTCAGTTGATCTCCCTCATCGCGAATGTACAATAGCTTGCGGTATATACCGAACATGATGCAGCCCAGGTTGACTGGAACATCGATTGCCATGACGATTGCGCGTTAGAGGGAGATTTGGCTTTGATCCGGTGCATACATCTTTGAAGACGTACTCAACCCAGCTTAGTTGGTGATGGCTCAAGTAATTTCGTTTTACTTCAAAGAATCGTACATATCTCATCTTAGAGTCTTGGTAATTTCGTGTCTGGTACAGCTTGCTCTCTCTCTCTCTCTCTCTCTCTCTGTCTCTCTCTCTGTGTTTCTCACATACTTTACGGTATAATTGATCGTTCACTCCACGCCCGAATGGTCCGTACCATTATTATGCCGCCGAAACATTAATTGTTGCGCAAACATGGCGGAAACACGTCAGGAGCATGCGAGAAGAAAATCCCGGAATGAGAAGAATGGTCTGTGTGCTTCGCCGTCTCTGCCTCTCTCTCTCTCTCTCTCTCTCTCTCTCTCGCTCTCTCTTTCTCTCTCTCTCTCTTGGCCACCCCTCGCCTCGTACCGTATGCGTGTTCCACGCCGTTGCTACGTTCACGTTTTATTTTTTTCGTATTTCTTTACCGGCATCAACCGCGCGGAGCAGGATCGTTAATCATCCGAAAAAGCACGCGCAAACTCGTACACAGACGGGGCAAATTTCCACTGCGAATATGCCACGTCATACCGCAGAACCGAGCAGGGAGCTGCTCGAGCGAGCAGAGTGGGACACCACGTCTACGTTCCTTACATTTGTATGCCGCACAAACATCCATTGCATATAAAAAATGGATCGGTACGTCATACAGGAGGAAAAAGAAAGAAAAAAAAATATCGGTACCGATCCTTTCGTCCGTATTCGAGTCAAAGGTCTAGTTCCCGTACGTTAGTGCCGGTAGTATACATCGATACATCACTGCCACCTGGTGAAACCGCGTAGACAATAGCGCCGCTCCTTCTTCCCTGTATCCAACCTCGAAGCGTGTCGGATTTATTTTACGATTATTATGATTGATTCGAATCGAATAACGTTCATTGAAATTGGCTAAATTTCATTTGATCGTAATTGGGCTATTTCAATTAGCTTCTACTGGAAACTTCAATGAAATGACGAAGAACTGATAAAAAAAAAAAGGTATATTGAGGAAGAAAATACATGTAGACGACGAAAAAATAGCAAATTTAGATCATTTTTTTGGAACAGAACAAAACGTTCTTTGTTTGGTGAACTTTAGGTGCAATTTATTACATAATTAAACTGTTTAAATAATTTTTTTTAATATTGCAATATGCCGGACGTTATGAAAACTTCAATATTGCTTATTATTATTATTATTATTATTGTTTAATAATAATAGACAACTTCAATATTGATCTGAAAAATATGAGCCAAGATTTTTTAATCTTTTAACATTAAAATACTGAACTTATACCTAAGAAACATTTAAGAAGTTGAAAAATTAAAAAACGGCACACTTCAGAAAAAAAAGTTTAAATATTACACATATTTTCATTTTTTTTTGCAATAAAAAAATAGTTTTTGTAAGTTACTATCATACAAAAGTAAGCATAAGCTCAAGGTAATAATGTTATTAAGTTGTGTGTACGATTTTAGGACAATCGGTCGACTCGTTTTGAATTCATGTATTCCACAAACTTAAAAAGTATAGTATTGAGAAAAACGTGTTTAAAGTTTCCAACTACAAAAACTCAACCATTTCAGTGACTCACTGGCTAATGACTTACTTTTCCACCGTATTCTCGAAATGTTCAACTAACCTTTTACGTAAAAAGAAAATCGACTTTTTTACGCCACTACATGTATTTTCCCCGTAATATTCCTATGCGAGAGTCAACAGTTCTAGCAACCACGAACGATAAACAATCTAAAACATTTACGAACAGAGTTTGCTCATACAGTGACAGAAAAACTCTAGTGATATTAACTAGATGCGTCTATTTGATTCTTTTTTTATTTGAATTAACTAGATTTTCCGCGAAACCAAATTTTTCCTATTGCATTCCATTATTGATATTATTTATTTCGAATATATTTATTCACTGAAATCAAGATCTATTTAGTATCGTCTAATAAACAAATATTTTATTTATTCCCAATAAATCTGTGATCGGGTTTCATCTGTTCAAAAAATAATGTAGTTGAATCCACCAACCGTATATATTTAATTTTTCACCATTTAAATTAAATACAATTTTCATAGAGTCAAACATTTTTCTATTTGACTGAATTGATGGTCTATTTTTATTGCAACAAATACTTTCTTATTTGATTCAAGCTATTGGACAACGTTTGACTTTGTTTGGGTTGACATTAAAATATATTTGAATCAAATAGACGTTTATTGGTGCTAATAAAAATATATTTGATGCAAAAATCTCCCATACGTTCAAAGAAAGAATGTGCTTAATTCTAATATTCATTTTTTAAATTTAAATATATTTAATATTCAACAAGAATAGATGGAACAAATAAAAATATATATTTGGAGAAAAAAATAGGATCGTAGTAGACCGTGAGACAAGGAAAAAAAAAACTATTTGTTTTCAACAGATCCTATTTAAATTAAATATTTTTTTGCAGTGTCGGTGGTTGAGTTCTTTTTAAAACAGAATATCAGGTTGACGATTTCCTTCTGCCCTAAATACTGTCCATTTCTGCGAAATTTCTGATCGGAAATTCAACCGGTACAAGCCCTCAAGAGTTTTATCACAATTGACAGTCGTCTGGATAGTCCTCCACCCTCGCTTTGGCTTGTTCTGCTTTACCCGTCGTTTCCATGCTGCGCCATCTCTGAGGGCGATCACCAATGAATTCAAGATTTAAAGAACAGAGATGGCGTGTCGGCAATGACCATAGGAAGATAAATTGCCCCGTATGCTCGTCTCATACAAAAGACGGTAACGAAAAATTCCGAGATAAGCGTACCGTCAAAGGGACGCGTATTTTCCGTATACCTATTGGAATAACTGACGGTAACGTAGTTGCCCCTCCAACGGATTGGTGGAGGACGCATCTCTGTGATTTGAGCTGCGGAAAAAAAAGTGACAGCGGTGCATTTCGTGGGAGAAGAATAAATAATCTGTCAGCGTTGAAGGTGCTATAAAAAATAATGAGAAGCTCGGACGGTGAATGTGAAGCGCGCTGGTTTCCTCCCAACGTTCATATATTTTTTAATTAACTTTCGAATCGCGCCTGAGCGAATATACGATGAATTTTAAGAGGCATCGGTCAGCGCATCCATTCCCTAACGACCGAGTATTTCGTCGTGCATTTTTTTTTCCCCCTCTCGCCCATTGAAGAGATGAACGACGAGAGCAATCAGTAGCGAATGCAATTCACGCGAGGCGTACCAAGACACTTTGTCTCCCGACAGCTCTCGCGCAAGCCTCCGAACCTACCGATCGGCAAATCCCTCGGAAGAGGCATCTCGTTATAAGGCGACGAAAAATCCTGCCAATCGCATCGCGACTGCGCAAAAAATAATCCATCTTCAGCCGTTTTTTGTGTGTATAGATAATGATCGAAACGTTGTACAGTGATCTTTTTCATTGCACACATCGGTGGAGAGAAAATTCAGTAAAGAAAGATGGCTTTTGGTGCGTAATATGGAGTTTTTTTTTTTTTTCTTTCACTCTTATCATAGGCTGTCTACCCTTGCCAATAACCAACAGTATCGTTAATTGGTAAACTCGCTGCTGGTTCGGTTCGCGCGTACTAATGAGAATTTGAGTAATGACTCTGGAGTCTCTCGTCCGTTGATGCTCCCGCTCGCAAACTTTCATTCCACTCGCTCTCGTGCGCCAAACGCACTCGGCTAGGAGCGTCCTTCGATGCGTTTCGTCAAATTATATATATATATATATATATATATATATATATATATATATATATACACATTTATGGGGTTCTTCGTTATATATGCAAGACTGGTCATGTTACGGGCTTCTCCACTCGGGTTTCATTCTCTCTCCCCTCGTGACGCTTCTTTTTGGCTCTCTCACACTCTCTCTCTCTCCTCTCTCTCTCTCTCTCTCTCTCTCTCTCTCTCTCTCTCTCTCTCTCTCTCTCGCGCGCGCGCTCTCTCGCGCTCTCGCTCTCTCTCTCTCTCTGCCTCTTTCTCGAGCTGTCATATATCAAAGCCCGAGCGAAAACTGGATCGATATATACTTTAGCGTGGTCCTCGTCGACGGTAAACGCCCGTCGCTCCGTGAAGACAGCGAACGAATGAGTTTCCAACTGGAATTCTATACGTTCGCTAATAAGACAACCTGCTAATGACCTGGAATACGTTTCCTCTGGTTCGCATTAGATACTCTATTTCTCGACATATTCTTTGGTCGAGACCCCGACCTGAAAACAGGAAGCTTCTATGGGATGCCTGTCTGCTTGGTAGGAATATAGTACTGCTGACAAATTGGTTACAAAGTTGACGAATGAAGTCGCCAATGGATCATCGCAAAACGGAAAATAACGGATAGTCGCATTTGAAATCAGAGACTCGATCGGCAGACATTGTTTTCGCGATTGCTAGTCTGTCTTGATGTTTAAAGTAGCCTGTAGTCCAAAAAATCAATCAGCAATCGAAAGAGAAAACTTGCCGCGGGATTACATTTTCCGCAATACCACTTCCGGTCTTCGGAATTTTTTTTTATTTTTTTTTTTTTATTGAGGAATAGAGATACAAAAGATGGCGTTAGGATCATAGTCCTATCTGGCCGTTTAACTTACTGGCAGTTATCAAGCTTACCGACTAAGTTTTATTGCCTACTGTTATATATATTATATTCTTATAACTTTAGATAGACTCTTTAGATACGACAGGAACTTTTATAAGCAAGATTTGTTATAGTTAAATCACAGTATTTTACGTGATATTACAGCCCATAATAAAGGTCTTTGGAATTTTATGGAGGATGTTATTGCCTCCCTCTGGCGGGATAAACTCCAAGCACTCGACGTGATAGTCACCGATATAATTGTGCACTCGGGTTTTTTTTTACCCATTGAGAAGTAGGTATTATTCTGGGTTACCGGCAGATGGTACATTGGAACTGAATGGACCAACAGCTGGGAGGCACGTCCACAATGTCTTCCTCGCGTGTGACGATTCGATACAAAGCTCTCGGTGCATCCGACCTTATCCTCGTATGATCTTATCAATCTTTAGCCGAGATCTCTCGGAATGGATTCGAGTCAGCGTGATTTTAACACCCCAACCCCACGCCCCTCCGACACGTGCCGCTTTCTTTCCATTCAGTCATTTCACTCCGTCGCGCAACGATAAAAGAAGCTGTATTACCTCTATATATATGGAATATATATAGGGGTATAGAAACAAATTTGGTGCATGTTCCTTAGAGGGTGCAGAGGTGCACTAAGAACACATTTTTTTTTTAATTTCGATATTTAAGGGGGTGCAATATTCAAGGCCGAGAATACGCAGTGCGCAGCAAATTACAGAGGAGTTTCACTGCACAATGTGGGCTATGAAGTGATTGCGACAATCATGGCAAACCGATTGCGGAAATGGCTGGAAAACAATAACAAGCTGCATGAGAGCCAAAACGCGTTTAGAGCAAAAAGAGCGACGAGAGCCCACATATTTGTAATGAACACGCTGATAAGGAAAAAGTTAAGAGATAATGGAAGACTTTTTTCTGCCCATATGTGTGTCACTGACAGTCAAGAGATTGTAAGGGGGTGAAAAAGTTTGTGTAGAAAACAATATTTTTAGTCGGTTTTAATTGAAACTTGGCGTAAACACTCTATAACGGAAATAATGAAGAATGCACTTCAGTATTTTCGAACATTCAACAATTAGGGTGTTGCAAGGGGATGGAAAAGTTTGTGTAGAAAACAATCTTTTTTTGGTCATATATACTTGAAATTTGGCATAAATACTTTACAATGCAAATAATGCAACACATTTCAGCATTTTCCAAAATTTAACAAGTTTGAATTTGAATCTGAATTTTGGTTTTTTTTTTTTAGAAATGAGTCTCAGGGCCAAACTTTACTGGCACCTTTTGAAAGAATATCGAAAGGTGCCAGCCGCCTGGTCAGGCGTGAATTTACTCGCCGATCAAACGTTCACCGATTATTGTAGTAAATCGAGTATTTCATATACATTATTATTATCATCGAGCAATTACTATACAATATGTTAAACATTATTCCTTCTTCTGCACTGGCGGTAGAATCATACGATCCACGTAAGCTAGATCGGCGCGACCGTCGGGCATGATAACGTTGAACACTCTGTAGTACTCCAATATGTGGGCTGTGAAAGAATAAAAACATTTTATCGCATCCACCATCGAAGTCACATAAAATTCCAAAACAAAACAACTCACCAACATCTTTGACGTCCAATTTGTACTTTGCTGCGATATTTTCTGGGGAATTCTTCACGGGATCGCCGTTGTAGTCGGAAATGAAGGTCAGAATGGTACGGAGAGTGCAGTGACCTTCGGAGGTATGCTCCGGCTCCCAAAAACCATATTCAAAGCCATCCTGTACGCGCGTCAGCTTTGGCAGAGGCCTGTTCGGGTCCGGCTCCAATTCGACTACCTACGCTCGTTATTTTTGGGATTCTATACAGATTCGCATCGTACCATTTTTAAAATGACTCCGACTATCCTCACCGAAGGGTCCTGCGATTGGACATAAACATTTTTCAACCGTTCGTCCAGTTGAGCGTCCTTCTTGTACTGCTCTTCGATAAAAGTGGGAGCGACTGCGCCAAAAAGTACGGACTGATGAATGCACAGACTGACAATGAAAAATAAAAGATCAGGCTTTACCTGAGCGTGCGACCTCCAATTGTTTCTTGGATGCTTTGTGCATCGGCGCCGCATATGGTTTTTCACGGCTTATCACTTTTTCAGCGCGACTGTCGACGTTAAATTTTTTCACGGGTCTCGACAGTAGAGACCGGACATTACCCATTTTATTTTCAGTTTTCGCTGCTAGATAAAAAAGTGAGGACCGTGAGATCGAGGGCAAATCGGTTTCACGCAAGTGAGGTTACGTTAGCGACACTTGCGATGTAATAATGTCCGACTATGTGTCCGGACATTAATGACACGCGATTTTAATTAACAAAATATCTCGTATCGTGGCGGTCGCTTACTTATTTTTTGTATCAATGCTATTTTACAATCGCAACGAGTATCACGAGATGTTTCCCTAGCAGACGACAATTGAATAATTCCTAAATATAACGAGGTTATGTTGAATGCCGGTCGGCATTCAAACGCATTAAAACGCTATGAGTTATTTCCGAATTTCTTAACTCTACCTCTGACCTGTACGTGGCGCTACTTATCACCAAATATTATTCCTCTGCGCCGGCGCGACGACCGCAAGCGCAAAGCACACATTTCGAATTTCGACATTCCGAGAATTTGGAGGTTAACATGTTGTTTTTACCGTTTTGTATAATTAAACGTGCATTTTTTCACCGTACCTACCAATCTTAGCATTAGAAGGGTTATGGAAAGATGCTATAAAGCTTATAAATCATGCTACTGCAAAAGCAAGAAGAGCAATGTGTGAAAAAAAAACTTGAAAAAGGACGAAATCATTTTTCTATTTTTCATTCGTACCCCTAAGATTATTAGCATCATCATAATTTTATTAAATTTTGGTATCATAACAAAAATCCCTAACTTCTATTATTTAATTACACATTTACAACAATCGTTATGGCAATTAATCGCTGGAAAAGATTGACCGGGTTTGAATAATCCGCGACTGAGCGATGCTCGTGGCGCGATCTAGCGATCAGTACTCAGTACTGAATTAACCCGACAGATGGCTCCAGTACACCCGTTCGGCGGTGGACTCCGACAGTCCGGCCTTTCCCGTTTGAAACCAGGTCCCAGCAAGATTTGACACCCTGACTGATCAACTGAGTGACGCGTTTAAAAAGGGTGACCTGTCATAAAACGTGCCTCGTTTTTGAGTAATAAAGTCCAACCCTCGTCGTAATAATAATAATAATACTATTAATAATAATAATAGCTGTAACAGAAAAGAAAATAAAATTGTTCGTAATTCACGACATCGAGATTACAAAACAAAAAGGTTACCTGCGTGAAATGTCTCGTGCATATGTTAAGGGTCGCGGAATTCATACGAGCGTGTGTCCGCCCCGCGGACGGAAAAATGCACAGACACGGCGCGTATGGATTGAGACTCGTCACGTCAGCGACTCGGATCATTACAATAAGTACCGCAGAGAAATACGCTCTTTGTCAAACATATTTCGCAATGAGAGAATCGAAGCGTGCATGAAAAAAATGCTCGCGAGTTGTACGCGCAAAGGGGAGATCGCGCGCATAACCGAGGGCAATTGCACGGCTCTTAACTTATGATAAATACAGAGAAGGTGATGCGCGCACCGCGTCGAGCGGTGCCCGTACTCATAACAGAGCACCGCATGCAGTTTGGAAAAATGCTCTTGGGCACGTCAAGGCAAAATGGATTCGTCGTATACATATGTATGATGATCACAGAGAGCGCGTCAGTCATCGAGTGTGACGCATTTTTTTCTTCTCATCTGACAATTGTCGAACGCGCGATCGTCTTTTCTTTATATCGATCGATTATTTGCCATAGTTTTGTTGGATTTTTTTTACACATACATATATATATGGGGCATTCCACGCCAAATCCAACACTTTCCGTTCCGACCCCTTTCGCTTTGGCTGAAACTTTAATATGTTATTGTTTTCATCTCAAAATAAGCTTGTGTGAATTTTTATCAAATTTTTTTACACAATCACAAATACGTAGTTAATTTTTGAAAAAATCGCTCGTTTTTTATTCAAATGCTCATAACTTTCTGAAAAATGGAACGATTAAGATCTTTTTTTTTTTTAATTCTTCCTTTTGAAATGTTCTACATGATAATAAATATTTGAAAAATGTACAAAGTCATCTTCGATATGATTTTTTAGTTTTTGGAAAAAAACGCGATTTTTTTCGAAGAACGCCATATTTGAATTTTGATTTTTTTTTTTGTAAAAAATATATGATAAATTTAGCTTTCTTTGCCGCCAGACCCATCGTGGTAAGATTTTCCGTTCTATTTTTTTCGGAATTGAAAAATTTGTATTCTGAATTTTTGTCAAATATAGCTGTTTTCTATAATGAAATAATTTTAAATGGTGAATTCTATCATACTCAATACTTTGTATATAATATTAACTCACTTAAAATTTTTCCGATTATGTTAAATTATTTGCAAAGGATTATTTAATGGTGAATGAAGTAAATAGTTATTCAAATAATTGTTTAATAGTAATTAACGATGAATTTATTCATTTCTGGGACGTTTGAATAATTTACATCGTTTGTCATCTCTTGAATCTCTTGAAATAGTACACTGCATTTTTTTTTGGGAAATCATAGAATTTATTAATGGACATTATTGCATCATAGAAAATAGCTATATATGGAAAAACTTAAGAATAAAAATTTTTCAATTTAGAAAAAAAAAAATAGAAAATATAATCTCACCACGATGGGTCCGGTGGCAACAAGTGCTAAATTTATCATGTTTTTTTTTACAGAAAAAAAATCAGAAATCAAAAGTGGCGTTCTTGGAAAAAAACTAAAAAATCATGTCGAAGATGACTGAATATTTTTCAAATATTTTTTTTTTTCATAAAGAACATTTCAAAAAGAATTAAAAAAAAAGATCTCCATCTATCCATTTTTCAGAAAGTTATGAGCAGTTGAATAAAAAACGGGCAATTTTTTCAAAAATTCACTACGTATTTGTGATTAGGTAAAATAATTTGAAAAAAATTACAAGCGTTTTAAGATGAAAACAATAACACATTAAAGTTTCAGCCAAATCGAAAGGGGTAGGGCCGGAAAGTGGTCGATTTGGCGTGGAATGTCCCATATACGTATATAAAAATCCTTATTGATTTATTACATTTTTTAAACGCAACAAAGTGTCCGAAATTTCGCGATCTTTTTAACGGTACACATCGTCCCCTCATTAGCCTCTTATTCGCGTTCTTATCACAGCCCGCAGCTCATTTCGTAATTCTTTGCTTCTCCCTCCCTCTCTCTCTCTCTCGCTCTCTCTCTCTCTCTCTCTCTCTCTCTCTCTCTCTCTCTCTCTCTCTCTCTCTCTCTCTTCTCCGTCTTGCGCAGAGATCGGTATTATAACGGGCCGCGTTGCAAGCTCAGACGTTCCCCTTGCTTGAGGGGAACACGAGCAGCGGTGGTGCAACAAGTCACGATTGGCTACGCGAGTCTACCAATCGGCGAATACTCCCATTCATAAGTTTTTACCTCCCCCGCCCCGCGCTGCGCTGCTCGCGGAGTGGGGAGGGGGAGGGGAAAGAAACTGCGCGCCTCAAGCTCGAACGTTCCAGCACCCGACTCATACAACACGCACTTTTCATTCGCGTCTCACGTCGGACGTATATCGCGTATTTTTTGTCATTTTAAGGAGGCTGGAGTGGTCCAGTTGAGTCAAATGACGGCTTATGAGTTTCTTTTTTCTTCTATAAACCTCAAAAAAAAAAAAATGCATTCGAGGTATATAGATTTATTCTACAGATGCTAAGTTTTCATAAAATATATATTTATAGGAGACAATAATGCATTTCCATAAGCCAGACCTGGCACCAAGCGATTATTACCTTTTCAAGCATTGGCAAAATTTTCTTCATGGTACAAAAATGGCCTCAAGAGAGACTTGTGAAAATGAGCTGGTCAAGTGTTTTACCAATAGGGACGAGGACTTCTTCAATCGCGGAATTATGAAATTGCCTTCAAAATGGACAAGAGTTATCGAACAAAACGACGCATATTTGATATAAATCGGATAATCCTAACTATGTTAATTTCAGCGTCGAAATAAAGCGAAAAAACGCTCAGAACTTTTTACTCTATCTAATAGTTAGAAAAATATTAGATATTAGAATGAAAAGTATCTTATGTATTAACCCAGGCCATAAGCTATCTACATGGTAAATTTCATTGAAATCGATCAAGCCGTTTTGGCGTGATTGAATAACAAACGGACAGACAGACAGACAGAAGATCAGATTTATAATATTAGTTAGGATTATTATGAAAGAGTCGTAATCTTTTATTAGATTCAAACGATTAAAGATATTGAAAGGATTAAAAGATTTAAAAGATTCGTAATCTTTTATCAAATCTTGATGGATCAATAATGATTATACATGGTTTTCGATGGGCAACATGGGTTTTTATTTTTTCTAAATCTTTACAAAAGTTTAGTTTACGTTAATCCGTCGTTAGAAATGGTTTATCTTCGTGCTAAATAGCCCAAAAAAATTACCTCACTCGTAGGGGGAATGTCTTGCTAATTTTTCAGAACCATGAATTGATCAAAATCGTAATGACAAAAAAAAAACCAAGGAATTTCCTAAAGTCTTATTTTTCACGAATTTATGCGTCACATTAATTTAAATTCGACAATTCGTCGATCAAGCAATAATAAATGTAAAGACGTAAGAAAAAAAGAGGTCAGGAAGAATTGGAAAAATGATCCGGCCCGATGGTTCGTCAGTTTGCAGGAGGAACGCTCGATGTGTGTTCATCGCAGCGAGGGTAGAATGCAACGAGAGGGCGGCGTTTATCATCCCTCCGCGTCGAATTTCCGGCTGAGCTGGTGCGCATCCTCGAAGTTTCTTCGCAGACTATTGGCTCCCTTGCAAAACCATCGGATTGAGGTTTATTCTTCAACCCCTCCTCCCCTCTGCCCCGCCACTCTTAGGGTAACATTTACTACCGTTGATTCCATAAAGTGGTGTCGGCGGGGGGGGGGGGGGGGGGGAGAGGTTTTTGTACAGTGGTCGGAATCGCTCTTCCTCACGTCACCCATAAGTAATATGGATTTATGGCTAGGGATGGAAAAAAAAATACAATAAAAACGAATTAAACAAACGTACACGGTATAACGGTAAAGTTGGAGGGTTGAAACGAGAACGGAAACGTTCTCGTTCTGTAAAACTCGTGAAATATGGTTTCTCGCTTTAATCCATACTGCAAAAGGCATCGTATGTGTACGTCACAAAAATTCCAATCTCAATTGAGGCCGTCGTCTAGTTTGAAGATAAAGAAACGCAGTCATTCTTTGAAAAAAAAAAAAAAAATCTCGTTAACCATTAGTCATAGGACATTTCCGGTTTTTGTGGTTTATTAAACAAAAAATGAAGAACACATACGTTTTTTTTACAGATTTAAACGAATGTTAATTATTAACAACGTTACGCGTATATTAATATGGCTAGAAAAAAAATGAATGCCGCCGTTTTTTTTGGGCATGATATCTCAGGTTCCAATGGCCTGAAAGAAAAAATTTGAATGTTTTAAATAATCTGTAAGCGTGTCGCTATTACGCTTAGGGCACGTCCATTAAATTACGTGAACTCCAAATGGGGAGGGAGGCGTCTGGCAAAAACTCACCAAATCGCATTTAGGGGGAGGAAGTGTCAATGAAAATCAACTTTGTAATTCAGAAAAAAACACTATTATAACATTTTGTAAGATACAGGGTGCAAATTCATGAAGAGGTGAAAACGCAAAAAAGACACTTTGCGGCTCTCAAAAAATCATAGTTCCGTGATTTTCAACATTTTTACCTAAAATTTGAACGTGATAGTCCTTAGATATGCTACTTTTCGGACAAAATAGTAGCGTACTCCTTATAATTCCTATAACTCAGTTAATTTGAGTGAGTATCATTAAACGGTTTTCACAGACGTATCCAAAAAGGATAATAATGATCCTTGAAATAATAAAATTGAATTCTTAAAAGTTTTTTTTAAATCAAATCTTTTTTCAACTTTTCTAAGACAACAATACTGCCTTGACACAAAGAACCCCAAACAAATTTCGTCTCGAAGAACGAACCGTTCAAAAATGTCTGGGTTTTTTAAATATATTTTTTATTTTAATGTAAATTTGCTCTCATAAAATTGAAGAAACCCTTTTTTTTTCTTCTTGATATTCATATTTTCAGAGAGAGAGAGAGAGAGAGAGGGAGAGAGAGAGAGAGAGACAGAGAGACAGAGAGAGAGACAGAGAGAGAGAGAGAGAGAGAGAGAGAGAGAGAGAGTAACGACGTTAACGCGACGATTCGCAATTTATTTAACTGGCGAAGAGACGAATCGCGTGTTCATGTCACTATTAAATGGGGGCGAGGAATCGAGAGGGAACGGTTATTGGTGATACCTCGCCGTAGATAGAAAAAAAAGTGCACGTGCAGGAGAAAGAGAGAAAGAGAATTCTCCGCGGGTGAAGGTCATGTGAAATATTTGCACTTTGTTTGTAATCTGCGTAACCTATTACAGATAATAAATCCATGAAGCTAAAAGTCTGCCCTCTCCTCTCTCTCTCTCTCTCTCTCTCTCTCTCTCCGTATACCCTCCGTGGCAGTCGATGTTTCACGAAAGAGAAGTATCGTTTCACAATCCCAAAGAGAAAGGGAATCTCCCGTGTATATGCACCAGCCCCGAGAGCTCTCTTATGACTTTGCTCAACTCGGCGCTCGGTTCGCTCTACGATCTCTTGGATCGCAGAAACGCTTTACCACTGTGTACCATCGTGAGCGTTCTCTCTCTCTCTCTCTCTCTCTCTCTCTCTCTCTCTCTCTCTCTCGCGCGTGCCCCCCTCCCCCCGTGCTCGATTGTACAAGTTCGCGCACTCGCTTGTGTATGCATAAAAAAATGGTATTAGACGAGATTTAAGGATTACAATTAAGGATTCTAATATTTCGAAGCTTTCATCGATTGAGCGGAAAATAAACTTTTCAACGTGACTGTGGCGAGCCTACGACCTTATGAATGTTTTCAACGTGTACAATGAAAGCAGTAAAAATTTAATCGGAAAACCTTTCTATACATAGTTTGAAGTGCAAGAAAAAATTAATTTTGTAATATTTCAATTGAAAATCAAAATCAAGAGATCGCAGAGTACCTTCTGTGCAAAGTGTTCCGCGGCCGGAAACATTTTTTTCTGTATTTTTCAACCTAGAACAGAAAAACCTTTAAAAATCTTTAAAATATATACAAAAAGCTATGGAACTGCGTACGAAAATGAGAAAATATCTTTTTTTTTAAAGGTAGTGCAGATTTGAATGCAAATTATTCGTATCCGTATTGTCGAACCCAAAGTGCCAAATGTATCGTAAATATCTTATTTATTGCATATTCACTAATAAAAACTGAAAAATTAGATCCTCAACGACTCTGGAGTCTTCACGACGATTTCCAAGCAGTAGCGAGATTCTGTAACTCGGTAGCGAGCGTTTTCGTTATCGTTAGCTAGCGACAGCCAATAAGAGGCTCCCTTTCTTCTGATCGCGCATGCGATTGGCTGTCGCTAGCCAGCGACAACGAAAACTGTCGCTACCGAGTTACAGAATCTCGCTACAGAGCTAGGTTATGCTCGCCAAACGAATCAGCTGCTACGCCCGAACGTTGCTAACTCTATGGTTACTATTTCGTCATTATGATAATATTCAACCGGAAGTTGAAACCGATTTATAATGTAGTGCTTGAAATAAACGGTGAAGTTCGAATTTTCGATTTTTTACAATATCTATTATGTCTACTTAATCAAATTTCAATTTTCCAACGACCTTAGTTGGATACGTGAGCAGCAAAACCGTGATCACCGCACTTCCGGTCGACCGTCTCCATAAGACGACGCGCTTCACTAGCTCAAATTGCTCGAATTTGCAATTTTATTACGAAAAAATTGAACGGTCAATATAACTCAAAATGTTTCCAAAGGGTGCATAACGTATGCGTCAACGTCATAGAAAATTTTCAGGCCCGAAAGTTGAATTCGTCCCTGTGATCGTACCTCCTTAATCCCACCCTATACACTGGCACGAAGCCGAATACGAAAGTTCGAAAGAACACAAACAGAAACGATTCTTCTTTGGAATATCAAAATAACATTTATTTCCCATTCGCTTCGCACCGCAAATCTCAACATCTTCATTCTCAATCCTTACGGGAAAACACACAGTGAAAAGTGTAATATATATTATTCCCAATCGTCCCTAGTGCCCGCTCGCCCGCCAGAATTGAAAATTCTCATTCACGAAGTCTCGGCGATCGCAAGCCGATTAAAAAGAAGAAGAAGAAAAAAAAAAGATGCGCGGTCGTGTCTGTCGGATCGGTAGATCGCGGAGAGAGTCGCGTACGGAGAGTAAAACGTCGAACAGTCAACCCGTTGCGCGGCTATAGTCAAGAACTAGAGTGGCGAGGGGGAGGGAGGTGGAAGGGTGTCCGCGTGGTAGGGGGCACGCACTCCCGATAGCCATAACGTTCGCGCGGGATGACGTCAGAGAAGCGTTGGCGTTACGGCCATGGCTCTATATCGGTGGTGCGGCAAAAAGGCACACGCGCGCGCCGAAGCGAGACGCGCGGAGCTCCCCACCCCCCCCCCCCCAACCCCGCCTAGAAGAGAGCTTCGGTAGTGGGAGATTAAAGGACGGAATAAAAAGCTAAAAATTGAGAACGAAGCGAAAAGAAAGCCGAGTTACGATGAGACGAGAGAGGTAGAAGCAACTGTGCAGCTTCAAGGGGGATGGGGAGAGGGAACTGTAGAAAAAGTGGGAGACGCGTTATAGGTTGAGGAGTGGGGGGGTAGGGCGGCTAGGCGAGGGGCCTGAGGGTCGTGGTGGGGGAGGTACGAGGTGTGCTCGATGGCCGCCTAGGCATGTGCTGGCGCTCGTGTCTCGGGTTCGGGCTCGCGCCCGGGGCGTGAGCAAAATCCAGAGGGAATATCCGAGAGGAGGCTCCGACTTGTGTTTGCTACATTCGCTGTCTCTCTCTCTCACGACCTCTTGTCTTCTTCTACTCCCTCTCTTTTTTTTCGTTCTATCTCAGTCCGATACTTCTCTCCTTTTTTTTCTCTCTCTCTCTCTCAGTTTTATCTTCGTCTTTTCTCGATACGATAGTCGCGGGCGCGAAAGCGGTGCCAGTTACCGCGGAACCGTTGCCTCGGCGACACGCATGCCTTCCTTCTCTCTCTCTCTCTCTAACACACACACTCCCCACTCCGGACTGACCCCTTCCCTGTCGCATTGTCGAAAAAAAAAAAAACCAAAAAAACAAAAATACGTATGCGTGAAATTCACTATTCGTTTCTTCCCGAGGATTTGTTCTATTCAACGATAAAGTATACGAATCGATGTACGCGCACTTACGCCAGAAAGATGACTCGTTTCTCGCGTCGGTACACGTCGATAATTTAATTCGAGAATCCGTGAATGTATTATTACGATCAATTTTCTTATCTCGCGGGAGACACTTGCTGCTCGAAATTCTCGATTTTCGAGGATCTTCTCGTGTGGCGCAAATTTGACAGGCCCGCGTATATATCGGCTTGCTCCTCTCGCATGCGGGTTTTAGAAACGTTGAATTCTCGAGAATGATCTCCCTCCAACTCGCCGTATCGCCGTCTACCTCGCTCGTGCAGTACCTCGTGGCGCCGCGCGCTCTCGCGGCCTAACACACGCGCTTGTCGTTTCGAAACGTCAGTTGGGCCCTGCAGCGTGGATAGCGCGTCGTTCGAGATCTCGGCCGCGCCGTACCTCGACCGGTCGGATCCTTCGTCTGTCTCTCGTTTCTTTTCTTTTCTTTTTTTACATCGCGCTGCCGAAAAAAAAAAACGAAACACTCGCGCACAATTTCGCGATAACGCGTACTTTTACGACGTTTCGCTCGTAACGGATAGACAGAGCACAAGGCGCATCGCGTAATACCGCATGTGTACGTGTGTGTGTGTGTGTGTGTGTGTGTGTGTGTGTGTGTGGGTGTGTGTATCGTCGAAACAGCGATTTTTGCCCTTAGTGAATAGAACGCAGTGTTTACGTGGTGGTGTCGTGAGGAAAATAGCTCTTGGTGAACTTTGCACAAAAGCGACCTCGTACGACGAGGAATTGAAACAAACACCGTACTTTTGGTGCTCGCGGGAACGCCAGTGATACTTTTTAACCGAGTGCCAAGTGTTAAAAATGTTCACGTTTTTCTCTCTTTCTCTGTCATTCTTTTTCTTTTCGATCTCGCGATGACGCGATACGCGAGCTGACAAAGTTGCCAACGTCCCTAAAGAAGAAAAACAAAAACTCACGTGCGATTTGTCGCGATGCGTTTTAGGCCGGACCGATGAGCGATCGTTGCACCGCGAACGGACAAAAGTGTCGCAGCGGCGACGGCGACGGCGGCGGCGGCGGCGGCGGCGGCGGCAGCATATTTGATCGGAACGTGAGCGTAAAGGTTTGTTTTCGTATAAACGAGAAGTGAATTATTGTTCCACGAGGAGCGTGCGTTTACGGGTGTTAAAGGGAAAAAGGGCAGAGAAACGAGAGAAAGAAAGGAAAAAAAAAAAAAGATTCTGGCGGTTGATTGAATGGTTCCGCGGGGGCTCTGCCTTGGGAGGTCAGACTGGGATCATCCGGAGCCGGAACAACGAGGCTTTTACGACTCGTCGCCCCCCCGGATGGACGCGAGCGTGTGCTGTTTGCCCACTGCCGGCTCGGGGCCTCAGCATCATCAATCACACAATCAGGCCAGTTTGCCCAATATCATTGGGCAAAATGGCATCGCGGGGCCTTATCAGTATGCGGATCAAATAGTACCGGATCGCGGCCAGCCCGATCCTCTCGGTATCGTCGTAGCTGGCCATCAGGACAATTGGCAACAGCCATCCACCGTAAATACCTTAAATTCTGTTGCAAACGCTGCCACAACCACCACCACCGCCTACATCGATTATTCTTGGCTGCAGATGCAGGTGAGCCAGTCGAAAATACAAAAGTCTGCCTCGAATCTTTATCTTTCACGACGCGATTTTTTTCTTGCATTATTTCTCGTATAGGGTAGACCGGTTACGGTTGTAACAGTTTTTCGTTGATCGTCCATAACGTTGCAATTATGGTATAAGACGTGCAAACAAAGTGCTTTATATTAAAGATTGGACATCGGTCTTCAAATCGAAATCACAATTAAGTGCTTATCTTTTTAAGAATATGAGATATAGCTCGTTTTGTTAAACATGTGTCACTGATGGTGTTGAAGTTTGCATCGTTGGAGTGCAACGAAAATCTATATTTTTTCATTTCTTTTTTTTTTATTACTATCCAAATTCTTTGCAGTTTTAGGTTATGGATGCCTAATAAGGATCTTTGAAAATATTTCAATGATATTTGTAGCCTAAGGAAGCAAAAAAAAAAAGTTGGACGATACGAAAAAAAAATTCGTTGCATTCCAACGCTAAACTTCAATACCATTGTCACTGTTACAATCGTACTCATACCAGGGGCGGTTGTAACAGGGCTGGGAGTCAGTTGTAACACATCCAAATAACACACAGTGCATGCGTTGTAATCACTTTTTTTTTTAATTAAGAACACGTATTAAGATACTTTCAAATTACTTTACTCCAGTATAACACTGTTTATTATTCAGGTAACATTTTTATAGTCCCATATAATTCACCTACAACATTAATGAGATAAACATTGACTATTTTTATCTTAAACTAGTATTAAATAGGAACAAACCTTTCAATTAACGAAGACAATTCTTTATCGTATCAACAAAATGCTTCTTAAACAATTTAAAGTAAACCACGAATTAGCATTCCAAAGAAAACTTAAAGTAGTCGCAATTATGGCAAATGGCGACTACACGGAGAGAATTAAAAAGTCATTTTTGTCGTGAATTTCACGGTAAAAATTACCGTGATATATTTCAATGTGGTGACAAGTGAGAAAAGCATAATAATTCGTATGCGACAAGTTTTTTTTTTAACTCACGTTACAGAAAATTTCAAATACGTAGCTAAAAATTTACTATACAA
Source organism: Ophion ventricosus (assembly GCA_963932345.1). Taxonomy (NCBI): domain Eukaryota; kingdom Metazoa; phylum Arthropoda; class Insecta; order Hymenoptera; family Ichneumonidae; genus Ophion; species Ophion ventricosus. The sequence continues at coordinate 12,352,999 of OZ010723.1, read as the reverse complement.
GAAGGGTAGCGCGCACGATAATTTTTACCGAGAGCACAATACATTTTCCTATAACACTCATTCAATTTTCTAATAAATCTTAAAATAACTGTTATAAATACGATACTTTTTTATAGACATTTTTGAAAGGCATAAAATAATAAAATGCACAGTAAAATTTCGCTGATATTATATATATTTTTTAAATTTAAGTTTTGCCTATTTTGTTACACATGAAAATTTACTAGAAAATCTGGCAAAATTTTCTATCTGAAGAAGAAATTTTATTTTATTTTCGTGAAAATCTGTGTTTTACTCAGTAATAATAAGCGAAGTTTCAGGATTGTCATCTGGTTACCGTTGCTGCACGGTAATTTTTAACATTTAATTCTCTCCGTGTACCGTCAGTACACTCCAAGTGAGACCAGAGCTGACAACCCCCCCCCCCCCCCCCCCTTCGGCAATAAAACTATCCCAGAGACGAAGAAACGTAACCTACAAATACACAGTTTCTTGTTTACCAAGCTCCAATGTTCAATACTTATTCAAAAAATCATCCAATACGCAAACTGTTATACCAGCGAAGTAATATTAAAAAGAAATTCACCAAAAATACTTACTTTTGAACGAAAAAAAAAACGCAATTGGTCCTTCGGCGAGGGTCAGTTTTGCGGAAAGTGGCGTGTAGCCCTGCCAAGCACGTCGAGGCTTGCAAGACGTGCTTCTTTCCCCTTGTATTCCTCTCCGCACGACTCATACTTTCGTGAATATTCGCAGTGTTTCAACCGTACCCAGTCTACCGTACAAAAAAAAAAACGACCAATACTTCGGAACACTTACGTACGAGCATAATCCGAAGAAACGGACACCCGACACACGAAAACGATAAAACGTATGGGGACACGCGTAACACGAGGTATTCTTACGCCGGGGGTTCCATACTGATAGGGCATATATGCGTAAACCGTATCGAGACTCCCTGCGCGCAAAGAGACAACGACGAAAGAAGAAGAAAAAAACAAAACGAAGAATAGCCAGAGAGCATTCTACAAACGACAAATGTGTCATTGGTAATGTCTCAATGTAGCGTGGGCTTAGAAGAAACATTCGCGGAATGACAATGATTTCGATCCACGGTTAATGTGTACGAGCGAGCGAGAGAGAGATAGATAGAGAGAGAGAGAGAGAGAGTCAGAGAGGACGCGAAAAAGATTTTTCCCTTTGTAGGTGGCTGGGGCTGCTGTTCGCACGAGAAGAGAGGGAAAGAGACGGAGAGCTTAGATTTATCGCATTGCATGCGATGCTGAACGTGAGGTTATTTGCACTCGAGTTTGCCTCGCGCCGAGACCATCGGTGTATTGTTTTTTTTTTTTTAATTTTATTTATTTATTTTTTTACATATTCCGAAAACTCTCGTCACTTGTCAAACGTTTGAAAAACAAGAGAGGAGAGAAATTAAAGAAATTCTCAAAATTCAACGTATCGTATTGGGCTTTGATTGATTCGTGCGAATTTTTTACGAGTAAGCATTGATAATTAATTTCGCAATTGCATTGTGGACAAACAAACCCAAACGAACGCAAACGAATTTCAAATAATTGCGATTAAATAATAAATCAAATAGTTATGACATTCGTTCGCCACAACATTTGATAATTATTCCGGCGTTCGTGAAGTCAATTCGAACGCGAGTATTTTTTACATATTTCGAAAACTCTCGTCACTTGTCAAACGTTTGAAAAACAAGAGAGGAGAGAAATTAAAGAAATTCTCAAAATTCAACGTATCGTATTGGGCTTTGATTGATTCGTGCGAATTTTTTACGAGTAAGCATTGATAATTAATTTCGCAATTGCATTGTGGACAAACAAACCCAAACGAACGCAAACGAATTTCAAATAATTGCGATTAAATAATAAATCAAATAGTTATGACATTCGTTCGCCACAACATTTGATAATTATTCCGGCGTTCGTGAAGTCAATTCGAACGCGAGTATTTTTTACATATTCCGAAAACTCTCGTCACTTGTCAAACGTTTGAAAAACAAGAGAGGAGAGAAATTAAAGAAATTCTCAAAATTCAACGTATCGTATTGGGCTTTGATTGATTCGTGCGAATTTTTTACGAGTAAGCATTGATAATTAATTTCGCAATTGCATTGTGGACAAACAAACCCAAACGAACGCAAACGAATTTCAAATAATTGCGATTAAATAATAAATCAAATAGTTATGACATTCGTTCGCCACAACATTTGATAATTATTCCGGCGTTCGTGAAGTCAATTCGAACGCGAGTATTTTTTACATATTTCGAAAACTCTCGTCACTTGTCAAACGTTCGAAAAACAAGAGAGGAGAGAAATTAAAGAAATTCTCAAAATTCAACGTATCGTATTGGGCTTTGATTGATTCGTGCGAATTTTTTACGAGTAAGCATTGATAATTAATGAATTTCGCAATTGCATTGTGGACAAACAAACCCAAACGAACGCAAACGAATTTCAAATAATTGCGATTAAATAAAAAAAATCAAATAGTTATGACGTTCGTTCGCCACAACATTTGATAATTATTCCGGCGTTCGTGAAGTCAATTCGAACGCGAGTATTTTTTACATATTTCGAAAACTCTCGTCACTTGTCAAACGTTCGAAAAACAAGAGAGGAGAGAAATTAAAGAAATTCTCAAAATTCAACGTATCGTATTGGGCTTTGATTGATTCGTGCGAATTTTTTACGAGTAAGCATTGATAATTAATGAATTTCGCAATTGCATTGTGGACAAACAAACCCAAACGAACGCAAACGAATTTCAAATAATTGCGATTAAATAAAAAAATCAAATAGTTATGACGTTCGTTCGCCACAACATTTGATATTTATTCCGGCGTTCGTGAAGTCAATTCGAACGCGAGTATTTTTTTACATACTCCGAAAACTCTCGTCACTTGTCAAACGTTTGAAAAACAAGAGAGGAGAGAAATTAAAGAAATTCTCAAAATTCGCCGTATCGTATTGGGCTTTGATTGATTCGTGCGGATTTTTTACGAGTAGGCATTGATAATTAATGAATTTCGCAATTGCATTGTGGACAAACAAACCCAAACGAACGCAAACGAATTTCAAATAATTGCGATTAAATAAAAAATCAAATAGTTACGACGTTCGTTCGCCACAACATTTGATAATTATTCCGCGTTCGTGAAGTCAATTCGAACGCGAGTATTTTTTACATATTCCGAAAACTCTCGTCACTTGTCAAACGTTCGAAAAACAAGAGAGGAGAGAAATGAAAGAAATTCTCAAAATTCACCGTATCGTATTGGGCTTTGATTGATTCGTGCGAATTCTTTACGAGTAGGCATTGATAATTAATGAATTTCGCAATTGCATTGTGGACAAACAAACCCAAACGAACGCAAACGAATTTCAAATAATTGCGATTAAATAAAAAAATCAAATAGTTATGACATTCGTTCGCCACGACATTTGATAATTATTCCGGCGTTCGTGAAATCAATTCGAACGCGAGCATATAGGAGAATCTTCCCTATATCTATATAGACAGATAAAGGCGAAGAATCGAACATACACACGGGAAAAATGGATAATGTCTGAAAAATGAGGGAGTCAATATGGGCGCGGCCAGAGCGGCGAGGGACTCGAAAGGGACCCATAAAAGCTACGTCAATCATCCAAAGCTTGCGCGAACATTCGTACACAGTTGTATACATACAGTGTGTTATTATATATAAATAGATACGTGTGAAGCTTTATAGGAGAGGGTTGTGGAACTGATTGTCATGCAACCTTTACAGGAGATACGGAAGATGCGAGTGATGGTGAATAGTGAAAAATTCAATTATACCCCTCTGTACTATTTAAAAAGGTAAAAGAGGGTATGGTCTAATTCCCTATAGTCTATTGCCACCGCAATCATGGTTAACACAACTATAAGCAAAAAGTATATCTTTTTTTTGTGTTCGCGTCCATAATAAACTATAATCTGTTATTTTTCATAGCAATGAATAGTTTAGATATCCCTGCGCGTGCGTGTTTGCGTATGTAAGAGGAAAACCATTGATGTGCACCATGACATTGAAGTTTGCATCCTTGGAACGCAAGGAAAATTCTTTCTAATTGCTCAATTCTTTTTTGGCCGATATATGCTGTGGAAATTAATAAAACGTTTTCACGTATTCTCATTAGCGACTTTTCGACCTAAGTTCGCAAAAAAGACTTTTGATAATGATAAAAATAAATTGTGAAATGAAGAAAACAAAAGTGTTGCGTTCCAACGATGCAAACTTCAACGTCGCTGTAAACCGTTCTAGTTTTCGCCATGTAGTGTAGTCAGTTTCCGCTTGTTCGCTACGAAATCGCTCTGACAGGTCCAATTTCTTGAATTTTTTAAGAAATTGTTAAATGTTAAATTTCATTAAAATCGATCAAGCCGTTTTGGCGTGATTGAGTAACAAACAGACAGACAGACAGACAGACAGACAGACAGACAGACAGACAGACAGAATTTCAGATTTATAATATTAGGATGATTGATGATACCATACATTTCTCTCAATGTAACTCATCACATAATTTCGTTCCGAACGTGGTAAAAGTTTTCAAGCAGCGTTGATCGGGGAACAGTGCAGAATCCAATTGGATCCCATCGAGGACTCCCTATGTGCGGTGTTCCTAGTAATTCCCTATAGAGATGTTGGTGCATCCTAAGACTCCCCAACAATTTTATGTACGGGATCACGAGAAGATTTTTTTTTTTTTTTTGCGAAATCCAAAAAATTCCCCTTCAGAATTTCATATAAAAAATTGTCAATCGACTTCAATCGGCAAATAGCGCGGAATCCACTTGGATTCCAATGTGGACTCCCTACGTGGGGGGTCCCCTATCGAATCCCAATAGGGATGTGGTAGGATCCGAGGACTCCCCAACAAACTACTTACTTTTCTCAGTGACAAATTTTTTTCGGAACCATGCGAAAGAAACCGCTGCCACAGGGCTTCTCGTGAGCACGGTCTTACATGCAGGTCTGGGAAACTTGTAGGGTGAGGAGTGTCTCAGATAACGAGGCAAAGCGGTGATTCTCGTTTCTGCCACGTCAAGCAATCAAGCCCGAACAGCTGTGCAATGATGCAGATTTTTCGGAATAAACAAAGTTTTTTAAGAGCGATATTAATGGAAAATTATTCATTTTTTGTACTACTGATCCTATGGTGAGAATGACAATGATTTGTGATTTTAAAAAATTCCTCCAGCTTATTAATTAATAGCATCTGTAAATATCAAGCAGGGGCACTCGAGTTTTGAGACAGTAAAATATAAATATTTTAATAACGATACATAGCGTGGTGGAAGAGTGGCCGCCCCCACCCCCCTCCCCACGTGAACAGTTAGGGTTCAATACCGACGATAATAAATGTTTGTTTTCTTGATCGGTTTTATCATATATATCATATTTTATTCCAACAGTTCGCAACGATGAAAGCTTTAGGCATTTTCTGAATTCGACAGACCGTTTACTTTCTTTCGATAGTGACGGCGATTACTGCATATCTATATCTACAAGACCCCTAGGTGAAGGCGCCTCTAGCGGATAGCTGAGGTACTAAGTTTTTGCCTCGCTTACGATGATACTTTTTACCACTCAAAAACGCCGGAATTTCCAGACTTGTATGTAAGATCGTGCTCGTGAGTATCGGGACACACCCCCCCCCCCCCCCCCCCCCCCCCCCTCCCCCGACTCGTTTGATCGTCGGTTCTAAATAACCTTTCGTCGCGTGCATGAAGTAAGTGAGCAGGCATTCGCAGAGAACCTCGCCGTGAGGGAGATGACCGACGACGTACGAGAATCTCGCGATGGGGAAAAAAAAAAAGAAACAAAACGAAGAAACGACGGGAAAAATAATGACAGAGTGGGTACGGGCTCGCGTGTGTCGTGTACACGCGCTCGCGCGCGCATGAGCGCGGGTGGTGTCACTGCTATTTTTCACCTCTCGCGCGCGGGGAAGCGAAATAATGTATTCAAAGTTTCTTACCCAAGGTGCATGTCTCTCTCTCTCTCTCTCTCTCTCTCTCTCTCTCTCTCTCTCTCTCTCTCTCTGCTCTCTCTCTCTCTCTCTCTCTCTCTCTCTCTCTCTCTCTCTCGCTCTCTCTCTCTCGCTCTCTCTTCTCTCTTCTCTCTCTCTCTCTTTCTGTGCGCGCGGCTCTCTATGGTAATCAGCAAAAAAAAAGAGAATGGCCACAATTATGTCGCCTCGTATGTGCACTTCGATCACCATCCCCTCATAGGACATATTAACCATTTCACGAAGAGAAACATGCGGTAATGCGAATGTTTCGTGGAAGTAATGAATAAAAAAAAAAATGCCAGCCGATCGTATTTCCCCTCGCGGCAAAATGAAGTAATGTGGAATAAATAATAAATAAAGTGATAAATGAGAAAAGAAAAAAAATGCTGTTGAAGTTTGCATCGTTGGAATGCAACGAAAATTCGTTTTAACTTCTTATTTTCATTATTATCGAAAATCACATTTTACAGATTTGTCGTAGATCGCTAAATGTGAACCCGAAAAAAACATTATATTGGCGTATGCTTGACTGAGGTTTTGTCAGTGACTGTACACCCGTTTCGACTGTCCAACAAACAAAAAAATTCTCAATTTTTAAATTCAATCAATACGTTCGGATCATCTTATTATTATCAATAATTACCCAAAATCTCAATATATATTGAGTTTTTCAATTATTGCTATTAATTAATCGTTAAAAAAGGCGATACTCCTCATTACTTTAATTTCTCGACAATTACTCAGTCGATTTATTTGAAATTTTGCATAATCAATCGCTTGATCCTAAATCTTGATGATATATTTTCCGAATTTACGGCGATTTAGTTCCATTCGTTTTTTCACCCATCAACGTCTATGCAGAAGCAGTTTTCCCATAAGCGACCGTGTTAAATTTATATGTTTATAACTACTTAATTATTTAGTGAAAAATTCTAAAATATTTCATGTATTATTATTCTATCGAGAAATATCAATCCTGAAATGAGCAAAAATATCGGCGATTCTTTAATATCCATCCAGTTAAATATGCCAAAGGAAAGGGCATAGAGATGTAAGGTTACTGAAACTGCCCCCAACCCGTTGTCGAATGACACTCAGCCTATAGTAATCGTACTAAAAGAAAAAAAAATTGCTAAAAATTCCAGCTTTCTAACCCAACTATTTTCTGAGCAAACAAAAAAAAATGTATTCTCAGTTTTTATTTTTTTTCCAACTTGGATATTTACGATAGCAGGCTCTTGTTGATTTTTTAAAATTACTTATCGACAAGACACATCAATTAAAATTGGGATCTGTCAAATGGCGATATGACATCGGGTGGCGAAAAATCAAACTATACTTAGGGCAAAGCCTTCAATAGAAATTATACGTTTTAAAAGGCTCATCAACGGAGATCCTCAAGCCCATTTTCTCCAATGTCCATTCATCATAAACCCAAGAGTAGCAATTCGCGCTCGCACATGACACTGCGCGTGCGGCAGATATACAAATGTCGTCGCCGTGTGACACGCGCGCTCGAAAAGAATTTAAATGAGAGAAACTTAGAACTTGTCGGAACTCTTTCGCCTATCTCTCTGTGCGATATATTGATAACGTATTGACTTTATTTAAAGGGACGAACCGGTGCGAGGGATCATAAAATAATAAGGCAATGATACTCATTACGACTATCATTCGGTCGTCTGTACCGTGGCATTTTTCATTCTCCCATTTCTTTTTTTTTTTCACTAAACGCGCTGTGTGTGAACACATATAGAACAGGTTACTATGAGGACGTCAGTCGAAATCATCTTTTCACATATAGATATAAAACTTGGTGACTCGCCCCCTCATCTCTCTCTTTCTCTCGTGTTCTTCGGGCACACTTGCCCGTGTCCCCATCCCGCCCTCCCCTCCCCCACCCTTCGGGCAAAGCTATATAATGTTGACAAGGTAAATATCCTTTGATACGCCGTCGGTCCGGGGACACGCGTCGCATATTACAAAGAAATATATATGCACGTACACATCTACATACCTGTATGCACGTATATGTACACACACACACATTACTCTCACTCTCGTTTCACTCATTTTCCTTCTCTCTCTCTCTCTCTCTCTCTCTCTCTCTCTCTCTCTCTCTCTCTCTCTCTGTCTCTCTCTCCTCTCTCTCTCTCTCTCTCTCTCTCTCTCTCTCTCTCTCTCTCTCTCTCTCTCTCTCTCTCTCTCTCTCTCTCTCTCACTCTCTCACTCTCTATCTTTTTCTGGCTGCCACTAATTCACTCGCTGGGCCCCTCGTAGTTTGGATAACTGTGTGCCTTCGTGTATTTGTCACCCTGAGTACATTTTACTATATATTTTCACGGAACACCGCCCGCCTCCCTCCCCACCTGAGAAAAGCTGAAGATAAGTTTGACGAGTTCATTCGGTAATGTCATCTCTGCGAAGAATAACTTCGAGGGATGGAAAAAAAAAAATGAGGAACTACAGATTATCGTCAACCTTTCGAAAATATCCAATTGTACAATGGGGAAATTCAATTCTTTAGAACGATCTCGGATGCGGAATTGTAAATAAATTAATTCTCATTCGGTTAAAAATGAATGTACCATTTGTTCGTTTTTTTTTTTTTTAAACACAACCCTGAAACTTCGCTTATTATTACTGAGTAAAACACAGATTTTCACGAAAATAAAATAAAATTTCTTCTTCAGATAGAAAATTTTACAAGATTTTCTAGTAAATTTTCATGTGTAACAAAATAAGCAAAACTTAAATTTAAAAAATATATAATATCAGCGAAATTTTACTGTGCATTTTATTATTTTATGCCTTTCAAAAATGTCTGTAAAAAAGTGCCGTCTTTATAACAGTTATTTTAAGATTTATTATAAAATTTAATGAGTGTTATAAGAAAATGTATTGTGCTCTCGGTAAAAATTATCGTGCGCCCTACCCTTCTCGTATAGTAAAATTTTAGCTACGTATTTGAAATTTTCTGTAACGTGAGTTAAAAAAAACTTGTCGCATACGAATTATTATGCTTTCCTCACTCGTCACCACATTGAAATATATCACGGTAATTTTTACCGTGAAATTCACGACAAAAATTACTTTTTAATTCTCTCCGTGTGTTACCATAAATGACATAATTCGATTTCTATTAAACGAGAGCTTTTATCTGGTTTCGAAATAAAGAGGAGGCTCGTTGGTGGTTAAGCCCCCCCCCCCCCCCCCCCCCCCTCAATTTGGCACCCTCCGCTCGTACACGACAGCCTTTCACCCTCGACTCTGGAAATCCCTCCACCGAGCATCGGATAATTCATTAATACGTCCCGGCAATTCCTCGTGAGTGTGCGGTAATACCGGTGGATTACCGAGTATGGGGAAAGCGTGTCACGAGTGTGTCAGCCATTATTTAACGACTGTTGACCCACGGAACGAGAGAGGGACTCTCTCGAGTACCTCGGCGTGGAATACACACCGTGTTAAATTCAGTCACTCTAAGCCCAAACGTTGCGGGGTATTTCAAATGCGACACATGCAATATATGCATACACACGTGTACATGTACGAAGAATGAAAAGTGACCGAAACGGAAATTCACAATTACCATGTCCGGAATGAAGAGAAAAAAAAAAAGGTTTACCTGTATACGTGTGACGTGAGAGATTGACCGGACGAAACGTTTCCACGGTTCGCTCTCCTTTGGGGAATGTCTCGACCCTTCGATTTTATCTTCTACTCTCTTTTATTAATTCCGGTGGTATGTTTTTTTTTTTTAATGATGGAAGATTTTTCTCGTTTTATCATTCAAGGTCATTTATGGGGTTGACGTTTGCATCGTTGAAATGCAACAAAAATTCTTTTTAGTTTCTTATATTCATTATCATTCGAAATCATATTTTGCAGACGCGTACATCGGTAAATAAGAATCTTCAAAAATGTTTGCGTGATTTTTGTAGCTCAAATCTGCCAAAGGAAATTTGGGAAATAAAAAGAAATCCGTTGATCCGTTTTTTTTTTCTTTAAATTGATTATGGATTTTTCTCGTCTTTTATCATTGAAGGTTATTAATTGATGAGGTTGAAGATCGTATCGTTGAAGTACAACGACAAATCACTTTTATTCCTCATTCTCATTATTATTCTAAATCATATTTTGCAGAAATGTAGCTCGTTAAATAAGAACCTTTAAGAATGTTTGGGTGATTTTTGTAGCTCACATCCGCTAAAGGAATTCATGAAATGAAAAATCGCGTGGTTCGTTTAAAAAAAAAAATTGCCAACGGATTTTTCTCGTCTTTTATCGTCGAAGATTACTAATTGATGGGGTTGAAGTTGAAATCGTTGAAATACAACGAAATATCAATATTTCTCCCTCTCCCATTATTATACGCGATCGCTGAATAAGAATCTCTAAAAATGTTTGCGTCATTTTCATAGCTCACATCCGCGCCAGTGGAAATGAAATAAAGCAAACTCCTCGGTCTCTATTATTTTTGAATTGATAACTGATATTTTTTCATCTTTTATCGTCGAAGATTATTGATTGATGGTATTGAAGTTTGCATATTCCCATCTTCATTACTATCCAAATTAATATTCTGCAGATTTTCAAAGCTCACATTTGCCAAAGGAAATTTGTGAAAAAAAAAAAAAGAAAATCATAATCATAACGATGCAAACTCCGTCAAGTTGATTGGAGTTTTATTAACGATTATCATTGTTACAATCGGATCATTCGAGTTCTTTAAACTTTTATCACGAATTTTGAATAAATCGAGAGGAAGTATCTTCTCGCGTGCGAGAGAAATATAATGGCAAATCCACCCGCGCGAACCACAGTGAGTCACGTAGTATTCTCTCGTCGTTGAGAGAAGACGCCCGACGACGAGAGTGGGTGTACGCGTATGTGCTCGGGTATGGCTCGCTTCGAATTCACGCGTACCTGCGCGCTCGACCTGTGTACAACGTGCCTCCGCTCCATAAAATATACATACATTAAACATTATTAATCCAATAAAACGATATCTGTCCAACAATATTAATTTCACAAAATATACGTATACCTTACGATACCTCAGTGAGGGAATGACCCAGGTTAAGATGTCGTACACGGAGATAATTGAATGTTAAAAATTACTTTGCAGTAACGGTAACCAGATGACAACCCTGAAACTTCGCTTATTATTGCTGAGTAAAACACAGATTTTCACGAAAATAAAATAAAATTTCTTCTTCAGATAGAAAATTTTACCAGATTTTCTAGTAAATTTTCATGCGTAACAAAATAGGCAAGACTTAAATTTAAAAAATATATAATATCAGCGAAATTTTACTGTGCATTTTATTATTTTATGCCTTTCAAAAATGTCTATAAAAAACGTATCGTCTTTATAACAGTTATTTTAAGATTTATTATAAAATTTAATGAGTGTTATAGGAAAATGTATTGTGCTCTCGGTAAAAATTATCGTGCGCGCTAATTGTATACACGGAGAGAATTAAAAAGTAATTTTTGTCGTGAATTTCACGGTAAAAATTACCGTGATATATTTCAATGTGGTGACAAGTGAGAACAGCATAATAATTCGTATGCGACAAATTTTTTTTAACTCACGTTACAGAAAATTTCAAATACGTAGCTAAAATTTTACTATACAAGAATGGTAGCGCGCACGATAATTTTTACCGAGAGCACAATACACTTTCCTATAACACTCATTAAATTTTATAATAAATCTTAAAATAACTGTTATAAAGACGATACTTTTTTATAGACATTTTTGAAAGGCATAAAATAATAAAATGCACAGTAAAATTTCGCTGATATTATATATTTTTTAAATTTAAGTTTTGCGTATTTTGTCACACATGAAAATTTACTAGAAAATCTGGTAAAATGTTCTATCTGAAGAAGAAATTTTATTTTATTTTCGTGAAAATCTGTGTTTTACTCAGTAATAATAAGCGAAGTTTCAGGGTTGTCATCTGGTTACCGTTACTGCACGGTAATTTTTAACATTTAATTCTCTCCGTGTAGTAAAATTTTAGCTACGTATTTGAAATTGTCTGTAACGTGAGTTAAAAAAAACTTGTCGCATACGAATTATTATGCTTTTCTCACTTGTCACCACATTGAAATATATCACGGTAATTTTTACCGTGAAATTCACGACAAAAATTACTTTTTAATTCTCTCCGTGTATCAGCGAATTGTGCAAATATACACGAAGTTTTGGTAAATTACAGCAAGAAAAGGGTCTGAGGGCAATTGGGAGCAACTAACAGGGTGAATTTGGGGATGATAGTAACGAAGTACAAATTATGCTAGTCTGCCTGACAATGAGTTACGTGCTAGTAACTGGCTCGCCCAATTGAGCTCGTGCTAACTGACTAATGGCTGCCTCCCTATGAACTAGTAATATTCTGAATGTTTCGTTATCCTTGTCTATTCACTGCCTAGGCAATTTTCGCTATAGATGTCGCTGCGTTACAAATGCCACCTAGTTACTAGACCGTACTGGACTAGCCAACCATGGTTACGAATAGCAAAGTGAGGTTATGTGACTACACGTACTATTATCTAGCGAATGTCTCGTGGCTGGCTAGCCAACTTGAGTTTCAGCTAGCGCTGCGAATGCACAAAATTCTCAAGTCTCAATTCTCAACCCCGCCATGACCTAGCCAACACTGGCTAACTGCGGCTATGCACCCCTTGGCTTATCGGTATGGACGACCCCATATTCATCTGATTCTCTGCTGCCCAATACTTTTACTCAAGTATCTACACCAAAGTATCAGAAGGATTGGCCTTTCGCTCACTGGTTGATGCGCCGATCGGTGCACGGCTAAGCGGTCACCGCTCCGAGTATTGGCCATGCGCAATGCTGCTTAACTCGAAGTACCGCCGGAGCCGAACCCCGACCACACATCCACCGGTGTTGGTAAAAAAAAGAGAAAATAATGGTACATTATGACACGAGGACGAAAAAAACTTTTTTCCAACGAGTGTTGCAATCACACACGATGAGAAAAAAGTTTTTTTCGTCGAGTATTATACGAAATTTTATTTTACGAAGTGTGAAAATAGAGCTTTTACCTACGCGAAGCGTCCGTAAAACGTTCGTTGTCGTACCGAGTGGAATAAAAAAAAAAAATAAAAAAGAATTTTCGTTGGATTCCAACGATGAAAGCTTCAAGACTATGAGAAGTGAGGGTATTTCGTGGCTCCCAGAGACCTTTGTACCGCGATTACTCGACGATGTTGGCACGTATATCGCGGTCCTCCGTAATACACACATACACGTGGAGATATATTCGTAAGCTCGTAGTAGCCCGTTTTACTAGCTCTCCTCGCGAGAGTGCACCAAACCAATGTTCCGGACAATTTACTCACGAAATTAGCTACAAAACGCTCCGACCTATCTACCCATCAGCCACTTCCGCTTCCTTCCCCGTGGCCCCGGGTAAACTCGATGGACAGGCGCGAGCATTAAATGGCCGAGAGTTGGAGAAGAGTTATTGTGTTCATGGACTGCCATAATGGATTTGAGAGCAACGTAGTTATATACGCGAGCTCGAGAACAGGAGAACGAGACGGAGATAGATCCTCCGACTCTCTCTCTCTCTCTCTCTCTCTCTCGCTCTCTCGCTCTCTATTTCTCTGTACTCCTATAGCCGTCATTTTATTATATATTTATATCTACGCACGTATTGTTTTATTGCGATGGTCCCCGTCCAGTCGCATATCGCTAACCATCTTTTTTCATTTATTTCGTCCACAAAGGCATAAATTACAAGAGACGTTGTTTGGGTTTATTACGACGTTAAAGTTTGCATCGCTAAAATGTATAGCGAAAATGAATGTTCTTTTTTTTTTGCATATTTCGTTTTGGCAGATTTAAGGGATCATCACAGTGTATCAGATCGAAAAATAGCTGTTCGCCTTTTTTTTTTCTTTCGATGGTTAGAATACGCTAATCAGTCTGATTTTTTTTTTATGTCCAATCAAAGCATTCATGAAGAACAGATAATAAATTGTTAAACGTTTATTTTAATTTTTTTTAACGGTTGAAAATGTCTTCAAATGTCAAAATGTCTTCAAATGTCAAAATGTCTTCAAATGTCAAAATGCCTTCAAATGTCAAAATGTCTTCAAATGTCAAAATGTCTTCAACGGGCCCTTACATGGAACAGACCAGAAAGATCACAAAATCGTTTTTTTACGGCTTACACTCTATGTTTGGAAATTGCACTGTTCTGGCTGAAATACATTGCGAGCAAGTACACTTTCAGGTAATGCATAGCCGGTCAGAATATTGACATTACCTGAAAAGTGCACGGAGAGAATTAAAAAGTAATTTTTGTCGTGAATTTCACGGTAAAAATTACCGTGATATATTTCAATGTGGTGACAAGTGAGAAAAGCATAATAATTCGTATGCGACAAGTTTTTTTTAACTCACGTTACAGAAAATTTCAAATACGTAGCTAAAATTTTACTATACAAGAAGGGTAGCGCGCACGATAATTTTTACCGAGAGCACAATACATTTTCCTATAACACTCATTAAATTTTATAATAAATCTTAAAATAACTGTTATAAAGACGATACTTTTTTATAGACATTTTTGAAAGGCATAAAATAATAAAATGCACAGTATAATTTCGCTGATATTATATATTTTTTAAATTTAAATTTTGCGTACTTTGTTACACATGAAAATTTACTAGAAAATCTGGTAAAGTTTTCTATCTGAAGAAGAAATTTTATTTTATTTTCGTGAAAATCTGTGTTTTACTCAGTAATAATAAGCGAAGTTTCGGGGTTGTCATCTGGTTACCGTTACTGCACGGTAATTTTTAACATTTAATTCTCTCCGTGAAGAAGTTGCATTGAACAACATTCAGTCTGCGTTTCGTGTCACTCCATTGCCGTAATATATAGGGCGTAATCGTTCGAATAACTGAGCATTCGGATAAGCAAAATCGCCATTCGGATAATTAACGTTTCGGATAATCGACGCTCTACCGTAATTAAAGAGAATTTTCTTTGCATTCCTACGATGCAAACTTCAACTCAATGAAATTGTTTGGCTTCCGGATCAACACATATCTATGACACGGAATTGCACCACGCGTACAATTAACTCGTTACACGCTTCCAGATAATCAAGCGTATATGAAACGAGCGCGTGAAAGTCAGCGAGATATGCATACCAAAAAATGTAGCAGAGCGTGTCGGGGAATCCGTATACTTAATATACCCCTAGCACGCGCGTGTCTTCACAGGCTGCGCTCACGGATTTCTTCGACTTGTAATTTTGAAATCCACGACTTTTCCGAGCGTTTCATCTCTCCCTACATACATATGAGTATAAATATCGATAAACCGCCTTCGTTATTATCCACATTGTATCACAGTGCGAACTACCGAAAAATCAATGAGATGCAATTATCGGCTTGACGTAGCGCAATAAATACATAGTGTCGGCAACCGGCAATCGGAGAAGACACGAGATCCCTCTCCCCGTATGAACTATCGTGGGAATAGAGTGACTGCTTCGCCTTACGAAATCTTCACATTACACGTGTACATGTAAATACATATATACACATAGAGCTGGGGGTGGCTGCAATACACGAGGAACATATCCATTCAGTATGGAAAACAGACTGGCTGCTATGAAAATGGAAAATAATAATAACATTAATTGTTATAATTATTATTATTATGTTTATAATTGAATTTAATTGTTTGATCAAAATGATTATAATCAATGATTATAGAATAATAATAATAATAATCTATACATATAAAAACGGTTCCATGACTGACTGACTGACTGACATAGACAACGCACAGCCTAAACCGCTGAAAACAGAAACATGAAATTTGGAAGATATGTTCCTTAGAAAGTGTAGAGGTGGACCTGAGGAAGGATTTTTCGAAAATCAACTCTTAAGGGGATGAAATGGAGTGTAAACGTTTGTATGGAAAAGTGTATTCCTTGGGAGTAACAACTTGAAACGCGGTATAAATGTTCTTCAAAACAAATAACAAAACGCATGTTTTAGGATTTTTTAAAGCAACCCCTAATGAGGGGTGCAACTGTTATTGAAGTTTATTTGGGCCTAATTCCACGCGGGCGAAAGCTAGTTTTATAATAAATTGAAAAATAATTTATATAATAATATCTATTGTAATGGAATGGCTCACGGAGAGAATTAAATGTTAAAAATTACCGTGCAGTAACGGTAACCAGATGGCAACCCGGAAACTTCGCTTATTATTACTGAGTAAAACACAGATTTTCACGAAAATAAAATAAAATTTCTTCTTCAGATAGAACATTTTACCAGATTTTCTAGTAAATTTTCATGTGTAACAAAATACGCAAAACTTAAATTTAAAAAATATATAATATCAGCGAAATTTTATTGTGCATTTTATTATTTTATGCCTTTGAAAAATGTCTATAAAAAAGTGTCGTCTTTATAACAGTTATTTTAAGATTTATTATAAAATTTAATGAGTGTTATAGGAAAATGTATTGTGCTCTCGGTAAAAATTATCGTGCGCGCTACCCTTCTTGTATAGTAAAATTTTAGCTACGTATTTGAAATTTTCTGTAACGTGAGTTAAAAAAAACTTGTCGCATACGAATTATTATACTTTCCTCACTCGTCACCACATTGAAATATATCACGGTAATTTTTACCGTGAAATTCACGACAAAAATTACTTTTTAATTCTCTCCGTGCTCGAGTTGAATTATTATGAAATAGGAGTGGCGGGAATACGCACGGAACATACCAATTCTGCATTAAAAAAAAAAAACGTACTGGGTGGCACGAAGATGGCAAAAAATATTTAAAAAATTTTATATTCCTACATAAAATAATTAAAATTTCAGGACAATTGGAAAAAACATGATGGAATAAATAAATGAATAAATAATTTCTCAGCATAAAACAAATAATGAATAACGTAAAAGAAATGAATAAAAATAAATCGTAATGAAAAAATGAATAAGAGTAATAATGAATTATTATGATAATTATATATACACACGTATAATGTATTTTTTCTATATGTATGTACAAGGTAATTATGAACGATTAGCCACGACAATCGAGTGATTCGAGTGGCAAACGATTGCGCGCGCGCACTACACACGAATATAAAGACTATGCGAGGACTCACACAGGGCCCAATGCGCGCAATGATCGCCAGGAAACAGATATGATGCGCGTCACGAAGCGTGAAACACCGAACGCGCCCACCGATTATGCGCATACCCTTGCACACGTTCGATACACCAATCGGATACCTCGTACGTATACACACACACACACACGTAATAACGTATGTTTGCGCTGGCGCAGAGAGCGTGGGTGAATTCACGCGTGGGTGAGATTCGTTCGCGTAAGGTCCTTCCTCGTGTGTTTGCTCCTCGCTTTTGTGGCAGCGACGATGCGCGAGCGCTCGCGCGAGGACACGAGTACTCTCGATCAAAGCCCTGTGAGCTTTGAACATTTTTTGGAATCGGTATTTTTTCTGATTTTTTACACGTTGCTCCAGAAAACTAAAAACAACCCTTGTTTGGAACGGATTTTTTTTTTGTTTTGCTACTTTTATGACGGTAAATAATAATAATAAGAATTTCTTTATTTTAAAGAATTTTATTATTATTTAGAGCCTTTTCTTTACAAATTGAGATTCTACATTTTTTTAATAATCAAATTACGATCGTTGGAGATAAATTATTTTGAATTTAATTTAGTTTTTTAGTTTTATTATTATTTAAGCTTTTTTTTACAAATTGAGGACCTAAAGTTCCAAAAATTCAATTGGCATCGTTGGAAACAAACGATTCTTAATTTTATTTAAGTTTTTCATTTTATTATTATTCAAAGCCTTTTCTTATAAATTGAGGTCCTAAATTTTTACAAATTAAATTGGAATCGTTGGAAAGGAACCTTTTTTTTTTCTTCTTTTTAAATTTATTTCATTTTATTATTATTCAGAGCCTTTTTTATTATTGAGGTCCTGAATTTTTAATAATTGAATTGCAATTGTTGGAAAGAAAAGATTTTCATTTCAGTTTTTTAATTTTATTACTATTCGGAGCCTTTTTGTACAAGTTGAGGTTCTAAATTTTTTAATAATCAAATTAGGATCCTTGAAAACAAATGATTTTTAATTTCATTTAATTTTTCAAATGTATTATTATGCAAAGCTTTTTTTACAAATTGAGGACCCAAAGTTCCAAAAATTCAATTGGTATGGTTGGAAACAAACGATTCTCAATTTTATTTTAGTTTTTCATCTTATTATTATTCAAAGCCTTTTTTACAAATTGAGGGCCTAAATTTCTACAAATCAAATTGGAATCCTCAGAAAGGAATGTTTTTTTCCTTAATTTTTAACTAGTTTCATTTTATTATTATTCAGAGATTTTTTTTTTACAAATTGACGCCTTAAATTTCTAATAATTAATTGTAATCGTTGGAAAGGAACGAGTTTTAATTCAATTTTTTAATTTTATTATTCGGAGCCTTTTTCTTAAGAAATTGAGGTCCTAAATGTCTAATAATTATTTTAGATCGTGTGTCGTTCCAGTTATGAATAATCATAATGGAAAAGACAATCGATCGTTCGATAGTGATTGAAACTTCAAAAGGAACTCAATTTCATCGAGCTCGTATAAACGTATATAATATACATTGTATTATGTACGAGTTTTCTCGTTAATTTCTTACTTAAAAAATGTGGGCAGACCGGTTGGAGGTTTGATCATCCAACGATGTAATAACCCCGATCAGTCCCTGCTCTTGTATGGCTGTATATGTATTTCGAAATCCGTGTGTGTGTGTGTGTGTCCTGCGGGCCGCGCGTGTGTTTACACGTGTATACAGGCATTATAATATTACGTCGTAGCCACTTAGTCCACGTGTTTATAAAAGCCTCATAATGTTGTATCTATACACAGCGGAGGGTCACTGTAGCGAGTCCACCCTCCCTCGTTCGCAACTCCTTCATTTCCCACGGAAGGACTGTTCCATCATCCTGACCACTTCTTGGCTACTATATAGCTATGTGTATACAATAATGTGGCTACTCAATCCACCGGTGAATTATAACGAGGGAGTCACAGTCTGTAAATACTGTCCCGTACAATTTTTTCTCGACCCTTTATTACGATGACTTCTTGACCCGGGCATTGGCGCTTAAAAAAAAACACACCGATTAAAAGAAAAAATATGATCGAATTTATAAATTTCAATATTCGATGGTATTTAAGGGCGAAAAAAATTCTCGCCGGAGTAGGGATGTTCGATTCTGAATCGATCTTCAGGAGAATCGATTTTCTCGATGAGAAAAATCGATTTTTTGTATCGATTCTCTGGCGTCCGAATTGTTTGAAAATCAATTTTTCTAGGCCAGAATCGACACCTTGTCCGAATGGAAAATAATCGAATTCCTCCAACGCACCAGGAAAGATGCGCGACTTGATGTTTTTTTTTACCAGGGAAGAGATTTCGACGTTAAGTCTTTGCGGTCATCGGGGGTCAAAATGACCCCCGAGCGCAATTTCAAGCTAAAATTACTATAAGTTGTTAGCGGCCATTTTTTAAAATAATAAATCACTTATTTTTCATGATTATCGTTCTTTATTCCACTCCGAAATGGCTCTTCAGATATAGGAATAAATACCTTTTTTGAAACGCCCACTATGGAGCTGTTTTTTTTTTCTTAAACTATCATATCTTAAGAGTAACACCCTAAAATTTTATGAAAAAAGGGCTTTTTTACGCATTGACTCTTTGCTGATTTTTTCGCCATTTCAAAATTCGTTCAAAATATAATACCAAGATTGTCACATTCTAGAATGTTTAAACTAATATCCTGAATTTTCATGCGTCATTCGGAACGATACGGTCAACGCGGCAATCGTTTAAACATGGCTGGGGTCATTGCGACCCCTCTGTGACCAGCGTGTTACAGCCAGAACGTGTGACCGCGAAGGTCAACATAACCTCACAGATTTTCCAACCCAGTTATCTCATGGATGGTTCAATTTTTTTGCAGAAACAATGCATCAGATTCAGAGAATTCCCTGACGCAGGGCTTGACGATTTTCTTTTGCCCTAAATATTATTAATCTTTGAGAAAACTCTGTCCGAAAATTTTACCTATCGCTCTCGCACTCATATGTCACGTGATACACCTTCTGCTTCGCCTTAAAGGGTTGAAGATTTCTTTCTTTTTTTAGAAAGTGCTGTTTAGTTTAACCGCGTACATTTGACCATACCGTGTAATGTAATAAAATCGATTATTTTCCAAGATCGATCTTGTAAGTTTCGATCTTTTGGAGAATCAATTCACATCCGATTCAGAATCGGTCCCGAAATCGATTTTTTTTGTTTTTTTTTTTCAGAAGATCGTACATCCCTACGCCAGAGTTTGACGGAAACGAATAAATTTTTTTTTCATACGAATGAATGATAACGAGCGAAAAGGAGACTCCTTGAGTTAATTGAATCTTTAAACAAAAATAAAAACGCGAGGTCAGAGCTGCTCGTCTCTCTCGTAAGTACTTATCCCCGGCGGGGAGTGCGGTCGTCGTTAACTTTTGCCTCGTCTTTGATTATTACCTCGTTACTACTCGCGATCCTCGTTCTCGATTGGGCGACTAAGCATCGCTTGGATATAGCCGCGGTTAGCTTTGAACCAAGGATCATGCGAGGATCCTCATTGTCGTAGTTTAGAAAATGCGCGTTGACTCCTCGCCGACCCCTTGCTCGCGTGGAGAACACAGTGAAAAAAAGTTATTCCTCGCAACAGGTACCAATTTACTTCCAAGATTGTTTCTCAATATACACCTATGGTAAAAGTCATCGTTATGAAGACATTATCCTCTCAACTATGCCAAAAACAACGGCGAATCTTCAAATTGTGACCATATTTTCTAAATTTAAGAGGTACGATCATTAAGAATCCAACTTCCGAGTCTGCAATGTTTATATGATATTGACGAAAACGTTATGCATCATTTGGAAAAATTTGAGCTATATTGACCGTTCAGTTTTTTCGTAATAAAATTGCAAAGTCGAGCACTTTGAGCTAGTGAAGCACGTCGTCTTATGGAGATGGTCGACCGGAAGTGCGATGATCACGGTTTTGCCACTCACGTATCCAACAAAGACCGTTGAAAAACTGAAATTTGATAAATTAGACATAATAGATATTGTAAAAAATCAAAAATTCGAACTTCACCGTGTAGTTCAAGCTCTACGTTATAAAACGTTTTCAACTTTCGGTTGAATATTATCATAATGACGTAATAGCACCCATAGACTTGCTAACGTCGGGCGTAACAGCTGATTCGTTTGGCGAGCATAACCTAGCTCTGCTTGGAAATCGTCGTGAAGACGAGTCGCTACAAACCGCAATATTTTACATATAATATTAATTCCGCTGAGGTAATTCGAGGCTATTTAAATAAGATTCCGATAGATTTGGTGCAATGTTTTTTTTTAGTCCGTTTTTTATGGTGGAACTGTCATTGTGAATATGACGGAGACTACTCCAGAATCTTTGAGGATCTAATTTTTCAGTTTTTATTAATAAATATGCAATAAATAAAATATTTACCGCAAATTTGGCACTTTGGGATCGACGATACGAATATTCAACATAAATTAACATAAATCAGAACACCCGTGGGGTAACATAAATTTAGTCTCTTTGTTGACACTGAAGAACTAGTCGTACCTCCTTAACTCATTTTTTTTCCATAAAATTCTCTACTTGCCCTTTTGGAGGGCAACGCAATCTTTCGATTACGCCTTTAGCTCTGTATTTAGCCCGGAAACTTTTTTGTATACCGTACAATGACAAGTGTGCCATCGTCTCTCTGTTTGCGCCGCGAGATTCGGCGCCTACTGAACGAGTGACTTTTATTATTGTACTTGAAACGAGTGGACACCAAAGGGACACCGGATAGAGTGCATGTAGCACACGGCTACATATAACACAGTTTACAAAAGGACTATACGCACACGTAAGCCGTCATCAGCGATGGCAGATTTCAGACTACAGCCAACCTCGAACGTTTGGCTGTTGATACACGGCAGACCGGAAATTACCCACCGACCTTATTGTGTATTGCCTCAGATATATAAATATATATATATATATATATATATATATATACGTTTATCCACGCGCGTACGCCTGTATTTGCAATACTTGCTGTACATGCTCATATAAATTTGTGTGTGTACATATCCGCTGTAAGCCGATCTATACGTTTCTGTAATTACCACAATATATATATTTAGATATCGGGCATTCCACGCCAAATCGACCACTTTCCGGCCCTTTTGATACCAAATCGACCACTTTCCGGCCCTACCCCTTTTGATTTGGCAAAAACTTTAATATATTACTGTTTTCATGTTAAAACGCTTATGTGATTTTTTTCTACATTTTTTTACATAATCACAAATACGTTGTGAATTAAAAAAAAAACCACCCGTTTCTTTTTCAAATGCTCATAACTTTCTGAAAAATGGACCGATTAAGATCTTTTTTTTTAATTCTTCGTTTTGAAATGGTCTTTATGAAAAAAAATATTTGAAAACTATTCAGTCATCTTCGACATGATTTTTTCAGTTAAAAAAAAAGCGATTTTTTTTCAAGAACGCCACTTTTGATTTTTTATTTTTATTCTTGTAAAAAAATATGATAAATTTAGCAATTTTTGCCGCCAGACCCATCGTGGTAAGATTTTTCTTTCTATTTTTTTTTCTCAATTTTCTACAGACTTTTTTTCCAGATAAATTTCCTATTGACCAAAGTAGGTTTCATTTTTGTACGGCAGACTGTTAAGGAATTACAGGGCGATAATTCCAAACTTGCTCAACATGCCCCTCCCAACCCTATATATAAAAGCGAAATACCACTGTATCCCTATAGAAATATGGGCGCATCTTGGGACTCCCTGACAAATGTATTCCAAGGGATTACGAAAGGATTTTTTTTTTTGAAGGTTCAACAGATTGCGGTTGAGAATATCAAATAGAAGAATTATCAAACGACGTCAATCGGGAAACAGCGCGCAATCCACTTTGATTCCAATGCGGAGTCTCTACACTGACAGAAAAATTCTTTTGATATTAATTTTGAATTTACTAGATTTTCCATCGAATAAAATTTATCGTATTACATTCCATTATTAAAATGATTTATTTTAAATATATTTATTTATTCAAATCAAGATCTATTTAATATTGTCTAATAACTATTTCATTTATTCCCAATAAATCTGTGATTTGGTTTCATCTGGTAGTATAACACAAAAGAGACGGACAGAAAAATGGCACACGATCCAGTCTATCAAAAATCTCACGGCTTTGTTTTCATTAGAAGACTTTTGTAACATTCTGCAGTTGACGAAAAGGGTTAGTCTTTCTATACATAAATAGTCGTGCCTGTTAATAAAAGGCACGACGATACTTTTCTTTTTTTTCCAAATAAAAGCCTCGTTAGTGAAAGAATGAAAAATAATTTTACTTTTTTTCACCGCACTTTTGTGTCATGAAGCTTTATCCCTTTCTCGTATTCATGCGATATATCGTGCTTTATCTTTATTTATTTAATTTGAATATATTTATTATTTAGAAAGAATAGCTTGAACAAATTTAAAAAAATTGAAAAAGTAGGGCCGTATTAGGCCGTAAGACAAAGAAAAAACCTATTTCATTGAAATAGATCCTATTTAAATGAATTTTTTTTGGCAGTGTACGTGCGGCCTCCCTATCAAATCCCTTTAGGGATATGGCGATTCCCCGACAAATTACTGCACGGGTCTCTTCTCCTACACGCACATATCGACAAGTACAACCAAATTCTACGCTTCTCATTGCACATGCGAAAAAAGGAAACTATTCTTTTGAAACCAATTGTCAATTAAATCGAGAAAAAATAAAAACATTAAATTAATTTGAAAAACAGCCAATTAACAAATGCCCGATGAAGCTTCATTTCTCGCTTATATTATAATTCAATTAAATCGTTTTCTCGTTAGCTCCATAGGCGGTGGAGTGGAAACTCGAGAATACGGCTTGGTAAAACTTTGGTCGATGCATACTCGGTAGGGTTGCGCGGCAAAAAAAAAAAGACGAGGGAAAAATGAGCGCGAGTAGAAATAAAGAAATAAATAATAAAAAAAAGTGTCATTGCTAATAAACGATGACTTGTCTCATGTATATATATATGTATGTACGAGGCGCGAGCAATACAACTTTCTGCTCCATGAAATCGTATATGCATTTCACGGCTGAGTTCACCTCGATAGTTTTCCACCAATATACGCCGTATAAACGTATAAGTACATAGATATATATATACGCGCAATAGTGTATAATCGCGTATCAACAAACATTTAAATTCGCGATTTACGCTCGAAAGGACCGTGACAGACGAGAAGCCAATATGGCGAGGATAAAAAAGAAAAGGAAAACAACAAAAAAAATGCAGAAACGACTAGGAGACACATCTTGGTCGTTCAGCTTGTCCTGAAACCTAACGAGAGAGCGAAGATCGTGTGTCTCTTTTTCGTCTCGTCGTAAATGCATACGCACACGTAAGAAAAAAAAAATAATCGAGTCACAAATTTAATGGACGATTAGCCCTCGAATGACAGAGGTACATAATATAGCTTTTTGCTGAGCTTTTGCCGCTGGTAATCCGAATCCGTTGTGTCTCGCCCTCTTCGCATTCGCGCTCCTATACGAGCATGTACGAACGTACTTTTTGAGGAGTAAAATGAGGAAAACAACAATAACAACAACAAAGAACACGAAAACAAAGAGATGAAAGACTAAAATCGCCTTATTCGTGTAGAAATTGTCGTAGGAATCCTATTGGATTTTCATACTTGTCTCTACTTGCTGATAGGGATCCAATGGATCATCGCATCAGATCTTGGGATGTCCGATCTGCTGAAAAAGAAAATATCGATTTCGGGATCGTTTCTGCATCGAATGTCTGCGAATCGATTCTGCAGAAAATCAAAACTTTAAAGATCGATCTTGAAAAAATCGATTTTCTTGCGTTATACGGTTTAAGGGCGGATCCCATTGTGACGGTCAGAAAAATAAGCTTTTTTCATGAATTTTTTAAATTCAGTTAATGGTTTTTTTTTTCTGCCTCAATTAAAGTAAATTGCAAGAAAGATTCAAGTAAATTTTTATTACAAAAAACCATAGTTAAAAAATAAATGGCAGAGTGAACGCCTATCGGAAATTGCCCTACTCCTGGTGCGATTGAAATCTCTGGTTTAATTTATCTGAAGAAAAAAAATTAAATTTTCCCTCAATCTGCATTAATGGCACTATTGTTAAGCGTAGTCGTTCGTGATTGTGTTTTTTTTTCGAAATATGGCCACGTTTCCAAATAAAAAGTATTATTTTCACCTAAAATATTTTCATTCAAGATACTTAAAGGAATAATAATTTTTAAAAAATGACTACGCTCAACGATAGCTGTTACAATTAGAAAAAAAATCGTGTAATAGTAATTTATGCTACAAGTGTGAGAAACGACAAATTCCATCGCGCGTGAAGTTGCCGCACGGAATGAATTAAATGTTAAAAATTACCGTGCAGTAATGGTAACCAGATGACAACCCTGAAACTTCACTTATTATTACTGAGTAAAACACAGATTTTCACGAAAATAAAATAAAATTTCTTCTTCAGATAGAACATTTTACCAGATTTTCTAGTAAATTTTCATGTGTAACAAAATACGCAAAACTTAAATTTAAAAAATATATAATATCAGCGAAATTTCACTGTGCATTTTATTATTTTATGCCTTTCAAAAATGTCTATAAAAAAGTATCGTCTTTATAACAGTTATTTTAAGATTTATTAGAAAATTTAATGAGTGTTATAGGAAAATGTATTGTGCTCTCGGTAAAAATTATCGTGCGCGCTTCCCTTCTTGTATAGTAAAATTTTAGCTACGTATTTGAAATTTTCTGTAACGTGAGTTAGAAAAAAAACTTGTCGCATACGAATTATTATGCTTTTCTCACTTGTCACCACATTGAAATATATCACGGTGATTTTTACCGTGAAATACACGACAAAAATTACTTCTTAATTCTCTCCGTGCGCATGAGCCGAAGGCTTATGGTGCATTTCACACGAGTACGAGTGAGAAATACACCATAAGTCGAGGCGAATTCGGCAACTTACGCGCGATGTAATTCATTTTTTTTTCGCACATGTCCCATACATTATTTTTTGCAACGACTCTCGAAAGTGGGATTTGAGATTCAACAAAACCAATAACAATTATATTCAAATATATCAAAACAGTTCAGATCATTTCCTTGTCAGAAAATACGACTGTGATAAGTTGACGTTTCGTATCACATGAATTTCGCTACATTCAAATTTGTTCAATCGGTCCAAAATCGTAGAACAAAAAACTATCAACCGTGAAAAAAACCCGTTTTTTTTTCGTGAATCAATGCGGTAAAGTGAGCTATAGATTTTTTCTTCAAACTTCGAAAAACCTTCAGTTCCCTGGACGTCCACAAAAACCACTTGGATGACTTATTTGCTCAAAAATCTCAGGACCATCTATGAAAGAGGGATACTGAAGCTCGCAGACAGTCGGCAGAAAGTCATTCGTCAGAATGGAACATATTTAGTTGATTAAAAGCGGTTTTAAAAAAATATTTTGCGTTTGAAATTTACTCGATTTACTCAATTTTCGCTGCGGAATTGTGCATAGACCCAATAACATTTTGTCGTACATATTGTGTATTTGTGCACACGTGTAAGGACGATGTACCTCAAGCCTAAGGCTATTGTCATCCAACAGGGTAACTAATTTTTTTTAATAATTCTTTCTAACAACGCAAAATACGTGCGTACGAGCTTGCACGTGAGGTTGTCGTATTAGGTGCGTGTCCCCACTGACCGAGCACTTTTATTATACATACGTAACGTCACCGTAAAGGAGCTCTTTGTACAAGCATCGCGAAAGATTTGGTCGTACGCTATCGCGTGGTAAGAAAAAATAACGAAAAACTCATATATAGATATATACGTTATGAAAAATAAAAATAAAAAGGTAACCAAGTACGGAAGTCTCTCTCCTTCTCTCTCTCTCTCTCTCTCGCTCTCTCTCTCCCTCCCCTCCCCCTCGCTCTCTGTCTCTCCACAGCTGTATAACACATTAGCATTACGTACTAGCACCGAGAGACTCGGATTGTAAAGCATCGGTATCTCTCCTGTAATAACTGTGAAGTGGCGTCACGCCATCCATGCTAATGAGGTTCGATTTAATGGTGCGCTATGAGACACGAGACTCCCCGTATGATTTTTTTTTCTTTCAATATGTTGCTTATTTTTTTTTTCTTCTCTTCTGACGTTTTTTTTTCTTTCTTTCGTCTTCACAGAGAGCGAGAGACGAGTTCCCGCGGTTTTACGTCTACAGGCAACGATTTGTTTTTCCTTTCTCAACGAATTCCACGATTTTTCGGGAATTTCCTGTTCCAATGTCTCCATAGAGCCTGATCTTCTTTTTTTTTTTTTTCGTTGGTTATTCTTCTTTTTTTTTCCATCCGGCTGCGAAGGTCACGACAATACGACTTTTTCATCGTAATTTTTATCTTCAGTCCGAACAATTCGAAGATTATTTGTCGAAATGGCTAAATTAATTGAAATAAATCTCTCACGAGGCGAATAATCGCAACGTGAATTCTTCCGAGCTTACATGCCGGGTATATTCGTGTGTATAGGTGTATGCCGACGTCGGAGAGAAAAAGGACACAAGCGAGCCGTATATAATTTTACCTTCGGTATAAAACTACACAACTCGAGTACACGCACAGTCAATACGTACATAACGTATACGGTATGTATGCGCGAAGCGACGAAAGGATTTACATGCGTTCCAACGTGCGGCGTGCGTCGCTGACATGATTGCTACGCAGTGAAGGAACCATGTCGTCGTCGTCGTCGTCGTCGTCGTAGAATGCGCGTCGGTACGCATCTTAAAAAAAAAAAAAAAGAAAAAGAACAGAGAAAAAAATTGTCGCCGATCTTACTACAAGCCACGTACCGCAAGTATATCCAAAGTCACCGTGTACTCGTTGCTCTCGTACACGATACGGAACGAAAGATCGACAAATTTCCAGAGGGCTGGCGCCCTATTTGCTCTGTCCAAGTGTAATAATTCCAACTCGTGTCATAAGGCAAACCTTATAATGCTTACTTTTTTTTTTCATCTAACTATGCAGCTATTCATTTGTTGCCTTGTTCTCACTTCCAATTTGCCGTAGGAAATCCATAAAATTTGCATTTAATAATTCTTGCGGTTTTTTTTTTCGCAATGTATTACACACCAAGTGTCGTAGCTAGGGACGTTCGAACTTCTGAAACTTTTTGACTGAAAACTTTTCTACAGATTTTTGTTTTTTTTTATTCTCAATTACAGAGGAACATTATATTAGGCGTTTTCATCGTTATAAGTTTTTACATCCCGATAAGATGTACAATCTACATTATAAGGATATTTCACAATATTTCGAAGCTTTCATCGATTGAGCGAAGAATAAACTTTTCAACGTGACTGTAGTGAAACTACTACCTTGAAAAAGTAGCCTTCATAACTCAACAAAGCAAGAATCCAAAAAGCGTTGACTTTATAGTACGAAAGGTAATCAATGGAAAAAAAAACACATATTTAGTTTTTAAAAAGTGTGCTCTTCGCTCTCGTCCACGATACGTAACGAATGATCGAAAAATTTCCATAGGGCTGGCCCTATTTGCTCTGCCGGCGCTGGGGAAAACAAAACAAACAAGAAGCGTCGTCCGAGGCTGACAATGAGTAAAAAAAGAAAAGCAAAAAAAAAAAACATGAATTCGTTCAAGCCCGAAGGAGACAATCGAGAGCTGGAAGTATTTTGAGCAGGGCAGTGGGGCGGAGTAGGGCGGGGGCGGAGGGGCCGGGGGGGGGGGGGGGGGGGGGGGGTCCAGAGGCCGCTCAAACACACCGGTTTCGCGCAAATCGTGTCTCGTCGTTGCTTATAGTCCGCCGCGAGTGAAAGTTGGACACATTCGGGTTGACGGACCCTTTCTTTTTTTTTTCTCTCTCTCTCTTCTTTCTATTTTCTTTTCTTCTCGCTCTTCGGATCAATCCGAGAACCGTTAAGAGCACACGCCTCCACGATTTATCGGAATAATAATTATAATCACGGGCGATGATCGAGCCGTTTCCGTTCGTAGAAATATGAGCTCGCGACTCAATCGATCGTTGAGGATTTTTATATTTTTCTATTTTAGTTCTGGGACGTTTTTTTTTTTTGGGAGAGGGGTGTTGACGTTGTGGCGGCATTTTGTCTCGTTTTGCGGATTGACAGCAATCGCAATAAATTCAAAAGACAACATTTCGAAAAATATCTTTCGTGTTTTTCCATCCGACGACGATCTCTGATCAAGCTCTCTTGGGGAAAAAAAAAATCACGATGCAATTGCGCAACGAGGGTATCCAACCCTCGTTGCGCAATTGCATCGTGATTTTTTTTTAACGTTTTACTCGGCACGAAAAAAAAATAAACAAGACGATTTACTCCGCAGATCTCTGTCCGATTTTCTTCATTTTTTTTTCCTCTTTATTGTTGTTGTTATTATTATTATTACTTGGCCGTCCGTTGATCGTGTGTGCCGGGAACCTTCGCGCCCACTCGTCATTATCAAGAGCTTTCTCTCTATACCTTCCTTTCTCCAGACTCGCACGAGGTAACGCACACTTTGCGCGTGTGCCCGGAAAAAAAAATATATATATATATACACACATATGCATACGTATATACAGGCGCACGTATGGAAGACTGTCTATGGGGAATTCCAGGTCAAATCAACAGAGCGATAATCTCTATACGTATATATATATATATATATATATATATATATATATATATATATATATATATAATCTATATAAATATATAAAACTGTTCCGTGGCTGACTGACTGACTGACAGACAACGCACAACAGCCTAAACTACTGAATGATAAAAACATGAAATTTGCTACATATTTTCTTCAGAGGGTGTAGAGGTGCACTAAGAAAGGATTTTTTTTTTCGATCCCTAAGGGGGTGAAATTGGGTGTAAAATTTTGTATGGGAAAAAAATATTTTTTTTAGTTGGATTTATTTGAAACTTTGCATAAACACTCTACAATAAAATTAATGAAACACCTATTTCAGCATTTCCCAAAAATTCAAGCTTTAAGGCGTTGCGAGGGGGTAGAAAAGTTTGTGTTCAAAGACATATTTTTTTGGTTGAATCGATTTGAAAAATGACATAAATACTCTACAATACAATTAATGGAACACGTATTACAATATTGCCCAAACTTTTACCCTTAAGGGAATATTTTTTTGTTCGGTTTTACTTGAAACTATAATGGAAATAATGAAACATGCACTTCAGTATTTCCGAACATTCAACCCTTAATGTTGGAAAATTAAGGGTTGAATGGAAAAATGGCAAAATGGCAAGGGGATGGAAAATTTTGTATAGAAAAACATTTTTTTTTTCAGTCAGATTGTCTTGAAAAATGGCATAAATTCTCTACAATATCAATAATGAAACATTATATTGGATTTAAAGTTTCGCCGGAGCCGGGCCCCGACCGTCCATCTACCAATGTCGATTTATTATGTTTTATTATACTGGTATTAATTTGTAATTATTATCTCTTTATTATATTACTATTCATTCTAAATTATTCTTTTTTTATTATACCACTATTAATTATAAATGAGTCTTTTTTATTGTTCTACTATTAATTATAAATAATTATTTTTTTATTATATTACTATTGATTCAAAATTTTTCCTTTTTTTAATATATTAATTATTAATTCTCAATACTTTTAGTGTAATATTATGACAATTATTATTGGTCGCAAGCCGACAACAGCGCGTTCGTGCGCATCTACGGGAACCCTCGCGGATTATTATATTTGATTTTGACGCGTGTATTCGTAAATGCGCGTTTACAGGAACAATAGCCGCCTATCTCCTCTCTCCCGCAAGAGTAGTTTTCCTCTTAGGTATACACGGCCCTGTTGAATTGCTAGAATTCCCAGAATACATATACTTGCGAGAGGAGGACCGCGCAAAGTTTCTCCGCGCGGCGTATAGGGCACATCGTATTATTACGAGATCTCGTACATTACATCGCGCCTGTGCGCGCGCAGCCTCGTGTAATTCCACGACGCGAGACCATACACGTACATATTTCTCCCTCATATATACACGCATCTTGTGAATTTTCCTTTGTCCCGCGACGTGTGACCCAGGCAAAACCCAAATAAGCTGACAAGGCGGTGCGTAAAATGGGAAAATCGATTTTCCGAAGGTGCTAATCGAATTTGTAAAAAAAAAAAGACAACGAAAAAAGTAACTGGACCAGATGGAAACGGATTTTGAAAGTAAAACTCTTGTTGAGATCTTAGTAGCGGGATTGCACCGGTTGTCATCCAGGTGACGGTTCTCACGTTCGTCAGCTCTCGCGGAGATCGATCAATTAGAATCGATCAAAACACGCGGGGCATCGCATTTATGTGTGTGTGTGTGTGCAATATATTATATACACACACATGATATATGTATATGTATGCGTATGCACGCACACCCACACACACAAACGCATATATATATAATGTGTATGTGACCGGTGCAATGGTCTAGTGGTTAGCGTGCTTGCCCCTAAACCTGCGGACCGGGAGGTCCCGGGTTCGAATCCCAGTCGCGTACGTTTCGTCGTGAAATGTTTTTCTTCGGCATTTCGCGGCGAAATAAGACTAGTTCCACGACTGGTGGGGCGAACTTTTGATGACCGGCTGTATTGGTATAGGTTTTCCGCAGTTTCCCTATATCCATGACAGAAATGTCACGATGAATATGATAAAGAGGGGGAAGTCGGCTGCTGCAGCAAGGAGGGCGGGGGGGGGGGGGGGGGTGAAGAAAAATTAGTGTGGAAAAAGAAGGAAAGAAACAGTCGCAGTGGAGGAAAAAATAGGTAACAAACGCGAACAGCGTGTACCTTAGGAAAAAACATTAAAATAAAAAATATAATGTGTATGTGTATAATTTATTATATAATATAGTGTGTGCGCGTGTGTGTATAATATATCACACACGCGAACATAGACACATATATATATATATATATATATATATATATATATATATATATATATATGTATGCCTGTGTGAGTGTGTGCACGGAGAGAATTAAAAAGTAATTTTTGTCGTAAATTTCACGGTAAAAATTACCGTGATATATTTCAATGTGGTGACAAGTGAGAAAAGCATAATAATTCGTATGCGACAAGTTTTTTTTAACTCACGTTACAGAAAATTTCAAATACGTAGCTAAAATTTTACTATACAAGAAGGGTAGCGCGCACGATAATTTTTACCGAGAGCACAATACATTTTCCTATAACACTCATTAAATTTTATCATAAATCTTAAAATAACTGTTATAAAGACGATACTTTTTTATAGACATTTTTGAAAGGCATAAAATAATAAAATACACAGTAAAATTTCGCTGATATTATATATTTTTTTAAATTTAAGTTTTGCGTATTTTGTTACACATGAAAATTTACTAGAAAATCTGGTAAAATTTTCTATCTGAAAAAGAAATTTTATTTTATTTTCGTGAAAATCTGTGTTTTACTCAGTAATAATAAGCGAAGTTTCAGGGTTGTCATCTGGTTACCGTTATTGCACGGTAATTTTTAACATTTAATTCTCTCCGTGTATGTGCGCGTATAATATATTACACACACACACATGTGTGTGTATATAATATATTATTCATATTATATGTTATTTATGTTCGTAGGTGCGTGCGTGTGTGTAACACATTACACACACACACACACACACACACACATATGTATATATGTATGTATGTATGGAACGTATGTACGAGATGCATAGAAATGGGGATATACTTATACCCACGCTCTTACAACCCGATCGACCGCCACGCACATACACACACATACACACACACACAGAGAGAGAGAGAGAGAGAGAGAGAGAGAGAGAGACAGATACGATATAAGGCAAAACGTGTGGCGGGTTCATTCATAAAAAGAAATATATATTTACGGCTACGTGCACGTGCCGTGAAAATCGAAAACTGTAAACGCGCATTATTCTGTAAATTACAACGCCGTTATACAAGTGCGATAAATTACCAGGGCAACTTAATTACCAGCCGAAAAAACTTCACTTTCCGTCACGAGGATTGAAGCTCAATGAAAAAAAAAAAAAACAAAAAAGAAAACGGCTAAAAAAGGAATCCGGAAGTGAGGCGCGTAACGGTAAAGGCGTCTCGCGCGCTCGCGATCGCAACGAGAGTGAAGGTTTTTTTCGTTGGGCGCGCGCGCGCCCTTTTCCGTTCTCCCTTTGAGCGCGGCCTCCGCACGTAATATGGGCTATAAGGGTATCGGAGCGAAGAGGATCGTGCGGCAATTCTTTTTCTTCTTTTTCTTCTCTTGGACTCTCTCTCTGTCTCTCTCATGTGGACCTTAACGCGCGCGTAAGGGTCTCTCACTCTCTCTTTTCTCGGGGGCTTCGGGTGCAGCACACGTTGCGCGCGCGGGGCACGCGTGCTTCTCAAGGTTCGCCCCAGAGCCTCCAGGCTCCGTGGTCAGGGCCCCGTGGACCTCTATCCGCGCGGTCCATTGCGATGAAGGGGTGCAGGGAGGGGGCGGCCAGGCGGAACGAGGAGGACGAGGCAACCGGTGCCTGCTCGTGAACACTTACACTTACACACACACACACCCACGTATATACTTGTCTCCATAGGTATATATACGTATAACGGTACTCTCGGCAAGGAAAGCGCCGCTCGTGTCTCGCCCGAGAGTACCGAAGAGAGCGGCGGAACAGGCCAGGGAAGAGCCGCACACGTACACACGTTGCATAGCCGCGGCTGCTGCTCCTGCTACTCCACCCGACGAAAACGGTCCATAGCGACACGCGTGTACACCGTCGCGTTTCGCACGCACGTGTATTCGATTTTTTAAAAGATTTATTCATATATATTGTATATAATATTTTGTACATATATATATACACTCAGCAAAAAAATTAAAGTAGCAGAAAAACTTCACCATTTTTTCAGTGATTTTTTAAAGACCGTAACTACGTGAAAAATGGTATTATCGGGGGAAAAAAATTATTTTGAAGCTTGAAATCTCTAGTTTAACAATGTCGCGGAGAATTTTTTTTTTTTTGAGCGTCACGCTCGGCGCTGTCATAAGAAATAGCGCGAGAAATAATTTCGAATTTTTTTTTTCAACATCGTCCATGGACTACAAAAAAATTTTCCTGGCTGAATCAATGCTTGAGTCTTTTAGCCTGATGCTTTAGCTTTAATTTGGTATTTTTTTTTTTTGCTCTCTGTACGACCAATTGTCGCTTAGATATCGCCGATTGAATGAAAAGTCAGCTTTTTTTATCATCGATATATCATGAGCTAATGATTTCTGCGCGAGATTCATAAACTAGAGATTTCAAGCTTCAAAATGCTTTTTTTTTCTCCCGATACGACCATTTTTCGCGGAGTTGCGGCCTTACAAAAATCAATGAAAAAATTGTGAAATTTTGCAGCTCCTTAAATTTTTTTGCTGAGTGTGTATATATATATATATTTTTTTTTCAGAAGATTTTGATTATTTTAATCTCCAATAATGCTAATAATGAAACGGTAAATTTTTATTGTGCAAAATTAATTTTTATTTTACTATAATAATTAATCAATACAAGTACGACAATTTTCAATGGGATCTAATAGTCATAAATATTCTAGTTTCTATCCTTTTCGGAAATAAAATGAACTAAATTAATAATTATATGGGAATACGTGAATTTCACTCTTTTCTAAATTCACGTATTCCCATATAACTCTTAATTTAGTTCATTTTATTTACGAAAAGAATAGAAACTAGAATAGTTATGACTTATTTTTAGTGAAAAAAAAAAATTTTGCACAACAAAGTATTGCAACAAACTTTTGCACGCCACCGTATAGTTTCAAAACATGCATAACAATGAAAAATCAGTATTAATTCGGCCTCGATAGCGAAACACACGAATACTGAGGTCTGTAAAATCTTAAAAACTTTTTTTAACACGATTTCTATCACTTTTTATTTAACGCGTGTTAATCTATACACACACATATATATATATATATGTGTGTGTATGTATGTGTGCGTAAAAAAAATGCATATAATATTATATCCCTCATATAAATATACGCATATTATATTACATTCATACATATATGCGGGAAAGGTTACCTGTCCCTCGTCATTCGGAATGCTTCGATTATCCGAGATACGCCTCTTTCACGCGAAGCTATCGTAGACGCGTGTACACCTATGTGCATGCTCTATAACGTGGGTGTAACGAAGCGCGGAATAGCCAAGGAGGGAGTAATCGTCGCAGCGCCGATGGCTTTTGCGCGACTGTGGATATTCCGGTAGTCCTGCTGGCTCAGGATCAGACGTATATTCTCAAAGTCGGTTTACCGTCCACTGCTCCGAATAGACTTCCGGCCATTGACAAACTTCGCTAGCCTTATCAACCTCGTGCGAAAAATTGGACGTGTATAAAAAAAAAAAAAAAAGGAAGTAAAAGTCTCGTCGCAAACTGCATGCACGATATATACGGGAGGGAGAATTTTTTCGAAGACGCCTTTCGAAGCGCGGTTGCGCAAGGATGCAAACGCGGATATAGGTCAAGAAACAAGATTGGTATCTGCGCGCCGTACCTGAGAGCTCACAAGCAGAGGCGTGCAATCGTGCTCTCTCTCTCTCTCTCTCTCTCTCTCTCTCTCTCTCTCTCCCCCCCCTCTCTCTCTCCTCCCCCCCCCCCCCCTCTCTCTCTCTCTCTCTCTCTCGCGATCATGAGCGTCGAGTTGTGTTGCGCCGTTTCTGTGCTGCTGTTGAGCTCTCGCGGAGGCTGGAGCCTCTCTCGCGAGAGTGGAGCAATTCCTTCTTGCCGCTGCTGCCGCTGCTGCTGCTGCTGCTGCTGCTCTTGCCGTTGCCAGAGTGCATACACGGCGCGAGGACCGCCGATCCTGCCACCGCCTGCGACTTTCTAACGTGACTGAGCGCGCATGTTCCTTCACTAACAACGTCCAACTTCTATTTCATATGTGTACACAAACGTCAGATCGAAGACGTCGCTTCGAGGATGGTGCTTGGTCGCTGAGACCGGAAACTGCGTACCGGCGAATGTTTTTTTTTTTTAATTCTTTTCGTCATTCGAACCATCATCAATCTCGATTATTTCGATACGTATTTGTGTTTTTACGTACGGTGGAAATATCTCGCACGTAAGGAGAAAGAATAGAGGCCGCTATAAATATATGAATGTAGAGAAACGCAATAGCGAGCTAACACACTCGGCTGAGATTAAAATTCTTACTTATGTAGTTTACCAAAGAGCAATCTCTTCGCGAATAAGCATCATCGAGGGTGGGGGGAGGGAGGAGGAAAGCGGGGGGGGGGGGGGGGGGAGATGGATATAAACGGCAAGAAAACTGCACTTTTCCTATTCGATAAAGGTTCCTATATAGAAATTCCCGTGACCCCTGCATTCCCATGATGCTATACATTTACTTGGACATATAGGTGTGTGCGGTGGTTTACAAATGCACACATGCATATGTTTATGAATGCATATATAAACGGCTGAGAGCGAGGAACTGGCGTACGTAGCTGCGCGCATTTGTATCGAGCTCATATGTATATAAGCTCAACCTGTACGACTCTCACCCGTTTGCGCAGAGTTCTCGCCTCATCGCTGACTCTCAGCCTTACCGGAAATCTTCAATATTATATATGCTATATAAAAACGATTCGCCTTCACCTCTTCTCTCTACCGCTCTTTGCTCGCTTCTGTTTTTTTTTTTTTTTTTTTAACGTGGAAACTATAACTTTTCATGCACAATCGAGACTCCACCCAAATACAATAGATATTGTATCCAGCGTACGTCTTATTATTCTACAATCTTATATTGCTAGCCGTTCCGATCCTAAAGGCTTCGTTCCTCGATGGCACATACAGAATCACAAACGTTTTTTTTAAAACATTTCGGTGATGTACACTGGCAAAAAAAAAGTATTTAATTTAAATAGTATCTATTTAAATTAAATAGGTTTTTTTCCTTGTCTCACAGCCTACTATTTTTTTAAGTAATAATAAATAAGTACTTAGTTTAAAATTCACTTTCAATTGAAAATTTATTTTTATTTTAAAGAAAAATAAGTAATAATAAAATGAAAAATGAATCAATAAAATAATCGATATCACGACGAGTAAATTTTATATATATATATAGGCCATTATTTTCCATATGAAACTTCAAATCCTGAGGAGAAGCTCTCTCGCTGGAAACATTCTATATATAACTTCAGATCTTTATAGCGTGGTATCGAAGTGTGAGAACTGCACCTGAAGTGTAAACAGAAGAAAAAGAAAAAAAGAGAGACGTCGTCTCGATGTCTGTATTGACGCGGTGTTTGCCAATCGTGCTCATAGAGACCGAAACATTCCGCACAATTTGTTTTTCTTGAAACGTGCCGTGAATATATATATATATATATATATATACACGCACGCCTGACCTTCGTAGATATTGTTGGAGAGTTTGGTGATCGATGAGGTTTTGCGTTCGAGACGACCGCGATAAGAAACACCGTAGAACTTCATTTCTTTATATCCTTTTTTACAAACGAATTTTTTCTCCACTGATAGCAGCAACACGTCTCCCAGATTATTTGAATTACGAAAAAAAAAAATGCTTCGAGCTCATCGTTCCGCGTGTTTTATTATAAAATTAAAACTGTGATATAATAGATTTTCTCGTATTGTCTTTTGGGTCCGAAAACAAATTTGTTTTTTTTTATGAATAAAAGCGAAAAAGTTTGTGGGTTTTTTTTTTATATCTATTCATGGGAGTTTCACGTGTTATTGATTCAAATATTTTGAACTTTCACCCGGTGAATTGGTGTTCTTTTTTTTTTTAAACACGCGTAACCTTCTGTTTGTAGACTGCATGTATATATATATATATATATATATATGTGTGTGTCTGTGTGTGTGCGTGTGTGTGTACGTACAACTTAATCACTGTCACTTTTTCGGACATTTATTTATGGGCATGCGTGTACATTTCTCTTGTATATACGAAATACGTTACATCAGCCAGCATTTAAAATCGATGTAATAAAAAATATAGTTGCTACGGAAATATATTCCACGACACTTTTCAGTTTTCAACGGGAGGAAGGGGGAACAAATTTAAGCCTTTTTCATATCGTCACGATATTGACGTCATTAATATATATTTTTATTACTTTTGAATATTTTATTCCATGTAGCATCATCGTGCTAATGTTTTATTTTTTTATTTCGTTTGAACGATGTTATTCCTCACGGATGTCTACCCCCCCCCCCCCCCCTCGCTCTCTCTCTCTCTCTCTCTCTCTCTCTCTCTCTCTCTCTCTCTCTCTCTCTCTCTCTCTCTCTCTCTCTCTCTCTCTCTCTCTCTCTCTCTTTATATATATATATATATATATATATATATATATATATTTATAAATTTCAAAAGGTTCAATTCACCTCACGTTTTGTACACGCTCTACCTTTTGCTGCTTCTTACATTGATCCGGGAGTCAGGCCACAACCACGAGAGATATTATACTCCGCGCATGAGCGCGAGAGAGGCAAAATATCGCGTGGGTCGTTATGATCGGCGATCGATTATAGAGGACCTACTTATATATGTATGTGTATATATACACACACACACATATATATATATATATTGTAAGCGAATAAGCCCGCATTGTGTCACACGCAGATTCGCGAGCGTATAAAATCAAAGTTCTCGCAGTAGAATCATCCTGCATCTGACTTTTACCATGGGTACTTGTCCCTTCTCTACTCGTTGCAACTCATCCCTCTGCACACGCAGGCGAAAATCGATCTTGACTCGATACAACATTCCGAGATCCTGAAGCAATTTGTGATATCCCATAAAATGATTTTAAACGCTCAAGTCCACGAGACGCCTGACAAAAAAAATTCTGCAGCTTCACACTTTACGATCAGACTCGATAATGACCCGTGCAGAAATTGTCTTAGGGATCCAATTGGATTCTCATACTTGTCTCTACTTCCTGATAGGGATCTAATGGGTCATCGCATTGGATTTCTATACTGCAACGTCACGCTCGTGCATTGGATTGCAATCGGGATTCCCCATTGGAATCCAATGTACGAATCCAGTTTGAAGACTAGAGGATTGCCACATTATCGATAGGAATCCGATGTGATTTTATTATGGATCCCCTAGCATTCTGTACGTTGATTTTTTTTTAACAAAATATAGGAGAAGGCGGTGCACAGTGTGTCACTTTTTTTCATAACGAATTTTTACTCTTACCAAAGTAGTCTGATTAGAACAAAGAGGTTATAAACGATTTTATAGATCTTTGGGTGTGCAATAAAAGGTACCTTTTTTTTCTGCAAAAAGATTGAAACACCAAAGTAATGGGAGAGAAAAAATTTGCGAATTGGCTCATTGTACCTCACGGGTGGGGTACAATGTGTCAGATAAGTAAATCCAGTGTGTCAAGTACTGCGAAACGTGGGGTATGTATGACTAAAGTGAATTTTGTATGACTAAAATGATAAGAAAAGATCATTTTTCACGGTTCTCTTATCTCTGCCATGTTTTTTAGGCTCCACCCATGTGACAGATCCCAATAGGGATGTCGTAGGATCAACAAATTTCTACACGGGAGACAACTTGTTCGATGAAAAAATTATTATTATCGTATATTCATAGAACTTTCACGGTTAGGTTTTTTTTTTCAATATTTTTCAGGTACTGAGGGAAATTTAATAAAAATTGTCTGTTTTCCGATTGCATGAGTCGAGGGAATATTTTTAAGTATTAAAAACGTGATTTTCTTACGCACAGTCGATACCGCTCAATGTCACATTGAGATTATAACGTTTGAACTCCGCTATTATACGGGTTTCTCTTTTTTCCTCTCCCTCTCTCTCTCTCTCTCTCTCTCTCTCTCTCTCTCTCTCTCTCTCTCTCTTTCTCTCTTCTTCACTACACGCGTATGCCCGTAAACGTACGTCTTTCTCTCTCTTCTCATATTTGTACAGATTATCCTCGAGTTCCGCCGGATCTTATCAGAACGAGAGGCGAAAAAGTGTCCCGTAGTCGTCATCGTCTCATTCTAGAGACACTGTTCTTTTTTCGTTCCTTTTTTTTTTCCTTCACGTTGAACGAACAAATGCATGTGTCTTGCGAGAGATGAGTGACGCAATCGAGTTTTCGAGAAACCCGAATAGTATTTGTTGGAAAAAAAAAAAGAAAGTTGAACAAAAATACTGTTCCTTGGAGATTGACAGAAACGAGCGGATTTTTCGAGCCTCCATTTTCTCCAGTGCCTTCAATATGACTCGTTTATGCCTGGACATATTAAGAAAAAAATAAAACTAATACAGACAGAACCTCGACATAACGAATCTCTAGAGAAGAGCAAAAAGTTCGTTATATTGAGGTTTCGTTATATCGAGGTCATGTTCCAAAAAATTCGTTATATTGGAGTTTTAATGAAAAAGACAAATAAAAATAGCTCTAATTTAAATCTTTCTTTCGTTAAAAAAAATATATATTAGTACTATAAATATAGGGATATTTTTTAAAGAAAGAAACGTTTTGATTAGAGAAATTTTTACAAGCAATTAGCAATTAGATCATAATATATATAACATATTATTTTTACAAGCTGTTTAGTTTTAAATTAAAGAAATATCTTGTTGAAAATTAAACATTTGCAAGGCTAGGCAGGCTCCGTAGAAGCGAAGAGGCGGCGAAAGGAACGAAAGGAAGGGAGTTCGTTTACCGAACGCTTCGTTATACAGAGGTTTTGTTCACAAAAAATCCTTGTATAAATAAATTCGTTATATCTACAGTTTTTCTTCGTTGTTTCAAGGTTTCGGTTGTCTATCGTAAGGGAATGGACAAATCTTCGGTTAATCGAGGATTTCGTTGTATCGAGGTTCGACTGTAGTTGAAAAGTTTCCGAAATATCGATCTACAATTATTCGTCTTCGAGATTATTCCGTGCGGCACAGCCTATCAATCCCCGGGACCTCGTCTTTGTTCTTCTGGCGCATTGAATTCGATTGGAACTCGATGATAGGTGAAAATAACAAGTAACGGGGTCATCCGTGTCGCACAGAGTGTGCACCTATTGCTCCATGCACTTTTCCATCTCCAATGAATGCGCACATACACACGTATAATATTTAACACGATTGTGTGCCTTCGCCCTTTCGCGAATAAACCTAGAGCTATATACGTGATTTCTTCGCACCAGCGCGGCAATAATGCTCGCGCCGGAATAGACTACGAGGCGCAGAGGCATAGAATATTTTCTATACAACGGTGAGTTTATAAATCAAGTAGTATAGTCGCGTCGATGCCATTACCGCGGCAAATGTATGAAATCGAGATCAGGTCTATCGCGCGTTCGTGTACGAAGCGTCTCCCCTGCACACATACAGGCAACACAATCTAATCGCTTTTTTTTATATTTTTTTTTTTTATATGCTACTTCACAATAACCGACTGACACACGTGTAAATTATTTACGTAAGTGTGCGCATAGCTGGCATGCGATCTTTGCTCCGCAGCAAGGACAATCGTTTCAGACGAGAGCTCGGAGGATGCATTTTTGCAGCGGGAGAGCTCATTCGCTTTGGCATTTCAAGCGTCCACCAAATTCGTAACTTAATTGTCCAATGAAGGATAACAAAAAAAGGGGAATAAACCACTTTTACCCGTGCAGAAATTGTTGCAGGGATCCAATTGGATTTCCCTTGTCCCAACATCCTGATGGGGATCCAATGGGTCATCGCATTGGATCCCTATGATAACACGTCACGCTCGTACATTGGATTCTGATCGGGATTCCCCATTACATTGACAGAAAAATTCTTTTGATGTTAACTAGATGCGTCTATTTGATTTTTTTTTTAATTAACTAGTTTTTTCGTGAAATCGAATTTGTCCTCTTGCATTCTATTATTAAAATTATTTATTGTGAATATATTTATTTATTTAAATCAAGATGTATTTAATATCGTCTAATAAATAAATATTTTATTTATTCCTGATAAATCTGTGATTTGGTTTCATCTGGTAGTAATAAGACAAAAGAGATAAACGGAAAAATGATACACGATTCAGTCTCTTCAAAAATCTCATGACTTTGTTTTCATTAGAAGACTGTCGTAACATTCTGCCGTAGAGGAAATACAAGTTTATCAATAAAATTGATTTTAAAAAGTAAAAGTGTCACATTTATTCGATCAAAGTAACCTCAAAACAATAAAATTCGTTGTAACTTTCTATCTCGTTGACCGTTTTTTTTTTCTTTAGGAAAAATGCCCCTTCTTTTATTTTACTGTATTTATATTACTTCATTTACTTTATTTTACTCCCGATTCTCATTAAGAAAAAGGCCGGTATCAAAGTAACGCCACTCTCAGTATAACTTTGATCACGACTAATTATTTTTTCTCTCATTTATTGTTAAATATTTTTAATTGTAATATGGAAGATAAAAAGACCAACAAAAGTTGATGTTCCCATTTTAAACTATTTTTTTTACGATATTCAAAGAGATATATTGATTTTAATTTCAAAATTGATCAAAGTAACCCCAAACTACGGTATAGGCTCTGTGGACTCCCCAAAAAAATGTCTCCACAGGAAATAACGAATGATCCGTTGACAATCGGCAACTCAATTTGTATACGTTTGCTATCTCTCGAACTTGAGAAACTGCTTCGTGCGCAATGCATTATCATAAGACGCCGGTGCGATCGATATATGAATATCTATATAGTAACAAGGATCATAAAGCACTCAGAGAGAGAGAGAGAGAGAGCCCCGATGAGATCTTGTGCACTCAGCGTGTGCAAGGTAAACCTCCCACGCTACTGTGCATTTATTCATTTGCTGGTGAATACGTAATTAATATTTCTACGATGAATAACAACGAGACGTTCACTGGTTCGTATAGAAAACGCGATACCAAACCAGTACTCGTCTATAAACGTACACATGAAGTCTTGTACCATAGTAAGCGTTGGCCTATCCACGTGTGTGTGTCTTTCTCATATACACGCGTGCGTAAATCGATCGAGTTTGTCCTGTGTAAGGTTTTCCGCGTCATACGTTGTGCAATCAATCAATCTCACGTGTCTTTTTTTTCACTCTCCCTCCTTCCCTCCCTCGACAGTCCCCTCCCACATCCCTCCCTTCCTCGTCGTCGTTAAACAATATCTCTCGATGATCGACCTTTCAATTATTCTCCTCTCTGTCATACCGGAAAAGATTGACTCTGCTCTCTTTTAACTCGATAGCAAGAAAACGCTTTGCGCGCGCCAATTAATCCTCGAATTAATAGGATGAGATTTCCCGAGGTTGAGACACGCGACGGATGAGAGTTCTCGGGCGTGTACGAGGAGGCCCTAACCCAAGAGCCTGTTCATACTCCGGGTTTCTTGTGGAGACCCGAGCATCTACCTACCGACGACCATTAGTATCAAGAGTGGGAGAACAGAATGCGGAATAGCCTAGAATGTGATGTGAGCCCCAAGAGGCTCCGATCTCTCGGGCTCTGTGCTCTCGGTGATCCCTCTCTCAACGCAAAGCCTCCGGAGACGACTTTTGCGAGAGGCTTCAAATGTGCCAGGATTCCCTCGTTTTAACTCTACCTCCCTTTCCTCCTCCCCCTACTTTCTTCTCCCTCTTTCCTTCGTCTTTCTATTCACGCAAAACACAGACGAAACGACGTACAACCGCGTCTTTTAGCATCGCAGCATCCTTCGACGGCTCGTTATCTTTTCCCTGTAATATGTAAATGTTTGCATGGGCCGCTCCGTTCGAAATCGACGCGTCGCAAACAGTCTTTTACTCTTTTGCGTGTGGTAATTAGATAATTGAAGAGAATCGATTATACGTCTCATTATTTCGTGACAATTGACGCGAATACTTGCCCGCGTGGACTGAGGGCGTCGAGGAAAAATGTTGATACTTAGCGAATGGAAGGCACATGAAAAGCCTCGACATTCTTCAAGACCACTGGAATTTCATCGAATTTATATGTACACGGAGAGAATTAAAAAGTAATTTTTGTCGTGAATTTCACGGTAAAAATTACCGTGATATATTTCAATGTGGTGACATAAGTGAGAAAAGCATAATAATTCGTATGCGACAAGTTTTTTTTAACTCACGTTACAAAAAATTTTAAATACGTAGCTAAAATTTTACTATACAAGAAGGGCAGCGCGCACGATAATTTTTACCGAGAGCGCAATACATTTTCTTATAACACTCATTAAATTTTATAATAAATCTTAAAATAACTGTTATAAAGACGATACTTTTTTATAGACATTTTTGAAAGGCATAAAATAATAAAATGCAGAGTAAAATTTCGCTGGTATTATATATTTTTTAAATTAAAAAAAATTTACTAGAAAATCTGGTAAAATTTTCTATCTGAAGAAGAAATTTTATTTTATTTTCGTGAAAATCTGTGTTTTACTCAGTAATAATAAGCGAAGTTTCAAGGTTGTCATCTGGTTAG
Source organism: Ophion ventricosus (assembly GCA_963932345.1). Classification (NCBI taxonomy): domain Eukaryota; kingdom Metazoa; phylum Arthropoda; class Insecta; order Hymenoptera; family Ichneumonidae; genus Ophion; species Ophion ventricosus. Next base: position 12,308,103 of record OZ010723.1, on the reverse strand, counting down.
CGTTACTGCACGCTAATTTTTAACATTTAATTCTCTCCGTGTACTTTGGTAAGAGTAAAAATTCGATAGAAAAAAAGTGACACACTGAGCCCCACCTTCCCCTACATCCGTTTCAACTGTCCAACAAAAAAATTTCTCAATTTTTAAATTTAATTAATACATTCAGATCATCTTATTATTATCAATAATTACCCAAAAACTCAATATATATTGAGTTTTCCAATGATTGCTATTAATTCATCGTTAAAAAAGGCGATACTCCTCATTAATTAAATTAATTTATCGACAATTACTCGATTTATTTGAAATCGCATAATCAATCGCATAATCAATCGCTCGATCCTAAATCTTGATGATATAATATTTTCAGAATTTACGGCGATTGAGTTCCATTCGTTTTGCAACTATTAACGTCTGCAAAAGCTGTTTTACCATGAGCGACCGTGTTAAATTCATATGTTTATAATTATTAATTATTTAATGAAAAATTCTAAAACAATTCATGTATTATTATTCTATCAAGAACTATCATTCCTCAAATATTCAAGAATTTTTGCGGTTTTTTTAAATATTCATCCAGTAATACCCTAAGAGAGGCACGAGCCTCTCTTGAATACACAAAACTTGGATGGCACTTTTTCTCTTTTTTTTTCTTCTTCTTTATCCGTTGAATAACTTGCCGTAGCGCTCGTTTGCGTGCTAATGAAGATCGCGCGCGTCTTTTCAGATTCGATTAATTAATGACTCGGCGATACATTGCTTATCGTTTCTTGAGGTCGCATGTGGGAAATATCGGCTTGAATAAAAAAAAAATTACGTGGAGTGAGTTATCAATTTTGGATATTCACGAGCTCGAAGGAGGTGTCGAGCATACAAAACCGTCGTTTATGCACATACTGAGAAAAATTTATGGTAGTGTTTTCAACCATATTTTACATTTCCATGAGGAGACAATAATATCTTATAGCCGGAGTTACTGCCAAAAATATAGTATTGATTTTTTATATTTCAGCATTGGAATGAATTATGCACATATGTTAATCGCAAAAAAGGGTGACACGTTTTGCCCCACCTTCCCCTATATTATAACTGCGTTCGCGACCTTTCGAGATCTCGGCATATTCCCGATATCGTCCAGTTTTCGCACTCTCCTTCCTACAATATACACCTCATCGCTTTTTGCCCCTCACTCCTCGTTCTTCTTCTCCATATATATATATATTTATATATATATATATACACAGACACACACACGTATATATCATTCTCGACCTTCAACGCGAGCCAATACGTCTTTCTTACTCGCAACTTCGAATAACGATCATCATCAGAATTCCAATAACGATTCCTCCCTTCTTCCGCACGCTAATATCGCGTTATACGTACGTACATACACATTTTTACACGTATACACGTGTGCCCACATCCACATATCGATCGGTGTACCGAGACGAGGAGAAAAAAGAAAAGAAGAAGAAGAAGAAGAAAGAAAAGAAAAAAGTTACCGGTATACGGGATCCTCGAGAGTTCAACGAGAGTTCATACGTGAATCCTTATAAATTTTAATTGCCAGGTACACGGTATATACACGTCGATACATACGATTGAAACGAAGAGGAAAATATATGTCAAATATTCAACCTCGTCAAATTCGTTCATAGATACAGCCGGTTAATAATTGCTCGCTCGTTGGGATCGCCTCGCTCGTCCGTAGAATCGACGAAAATCACCGTTACGTGAATTCCAATGATCCGGTCAACATTCTCCCACGCACGGTCCCCCACGGATCTTTCGCTATCTGTATACTTTTGTCTACGCGTATGTGAACAATTCGTTTTTTTTTTCTTCTCTTTTACACTTACATGCGTGTAAGCGTTACGCTGAGTTTGCCAATGTGTGCGAGACTTTTAAATGCCCTTTGACTGCGAGAACCGGAAGTACGCTCCGGCGATACTGTCGATTCAATAGTCCTAATAACAATAACAACGAGCCATCATTCGTTGCGCATCATCGAAATTTCCGGTCATCGGCCCGTACATCGCGCAACAGAGAGACATTTCGTCGCAGGAAATTCACGTGGATTCCCAGTGATTGCACGCAGTCTAAACGAGATCGATTTTTTTTTTTTTAATTAACCTTTTTTTCGTCATTGGCCATTTTGGAATTTTATGTTTATTCCGGGCAACAAATGGGTCGGTGAAACACTTTCACTTTACGCAAAGTACATGAGCTTTAATTGAAATATACGTAATTAAACGAGATATCGCGCTTAAGGCTTTCAATTAAGATAGACGAGGATGATTGCGAGAAATGAATTTAATGGCACGAAACGTCCATTCAATTGAACGATATTGAGTTAATGAAAAAGAACGACAACCCTATAGGGATTTGATAGTAATGCCGCACGTAGGGATTCCACATTGGAATCGAAGTGGATTCCGCGCTTTTTTCCCGATTTACGTCCTTTGAGAATTTTTTCGGTGAAATTCTGAATCGGAATTTGTTGGAATTCTAGAAAAAAAAAAATCCTTTCGTGAGCCCGTTTTGCACACATTTGTTAGGGAGTCCCAATTTGCATCCACATCTCCATACGGATTTCTCAGGTGCACCGCACACGAGGAGTCCTCATTGAGATCCAATTGGATTCTGCACACGGAGAGAATTAAATGTTAAAAATTACCGTGCAGTAACGCTAACCAGATGACAACCCTGAAACTTCGCTTATTATTACTGAGTAAAACACAGATATTCACGAAAATAAAATAAAATTTCTTCTTCAGATAGAAAATTGTACCAGATTTTCTAGTAAATTTTCATGTGTAACAAAATACGCAAAACTTAAATTTAAAAAATATATAATATCAGCGAAATTTTACTGTGCATTTTATTATTTTATGCCTTTCAAAAATGTCTATAAAAAAAAGTATCGTCTTTATAACAGTTATTTTAAAATTTATTATAAAATTTAATGAGTGTTATAGGAAAATGTATTGTGCTCTCGGTAAAAATTATCGTACGCGCTACCCTTCTTGTATAGTAAAATTTTAGCTACTTATTTGAAATTTTCTGTAACGTGAGTTAAAAAAAACTTGTCGCATACGAATTATTATGCTTTTCTCACTTGTCACCACATTGAAATATATCACGATAATTTTTACCGTGAAATTCACGACAAAAATTACTTTTTAATTCTCTCCGTGCATTGTTCCCCGATAAACGCCGTTTGAGAATTCTTACTACGTTCGAATGTACAGAATGCGATGGGATCCGACAAGAATCGTATCGGATTCTGTTCGATAATGTGGCAATGCTTTAGGATACAAATTGGATTCGTACATGGGGAATCCCAATTAGAATCCAATGTACGAGCATGACGTTTTGAGGATTCAATGCGATGACCCATGGGATCCTTTTCGGGAAGTAGAGAGAAGTATGGGAATCCAATTGGATCCCTACGGACAATATTGCCGCAAGAGAAGTATGGGAATCCAATTGGATTCCTACGGACAATATTGCCGCATGGGAAATATACACATACGCCTATGTATGACGTTTAATCGACTGATTAATAAATTTACTTTTAATCAATGATCCTTCAGCCTATCGAGAATTACTAGAGAATTCGACCGAATACAAGTTGGAAAAAAAAATGCATATTCGGACAATCGCCAAATTGAACCACGCTTTTGTCTTTACGAGACATTTGTGGTGGAATTTTTGCGTACGGGACACGCGTTCGCACGTATATACGCGCGTATGCGGCGGTAAGATTGAAAAGAGAGTCCTGTAATCCCGAGAGATGATGCTGCTGCCTTATTATTGCGTTGGTACACTCTTCAGGGCGTTCGCGTTGCTGCGAATAGTCCGCGCGCGCGGTGAGACTCGCCAACTCGGACTCCCTCGGGGATATAACCGTTACATCGCTTATTCTTTCTCTCCTCTTTGTCTATATACATACATACGTTTCTCACTCTAACGCTCGTACAACCTCGCCTATGCATATACATATGTATGCGCTTACAATATGCGTAGAGCGCAGATACGTGAGTTCTAAGACACCTGGTTGAATTAATCGCGAGTCGCCTCGACTATTATATCTACGCGGCTATGTTTCTCGTGCACGCTGAAATCACGGAATCGTTTTACATCGTGAATAATTTCGTTAATTCATAAATCCCTCAATTTAGCCTATATCGAAGAAATAAAATTGAATTATTATATCGATAAAAAAAACTTCATTGGCGATATGAGAAAACAAAATCAATTCTCTATATCGAAAAAAAAAATTCACAATATCGAAAAAAAATCGAAACAATTCACAATATAGAAAAAAAAATCAATTCACTATATTGAAAAAAAAAAAAGAAAATCAATTCTGTATATGGGGGAAAAAAATCAATTCGCAATAGTGAAAAAAGAAAATTCACTGTGTTGAAAAAAAACAAGTTTACTATAGCAAAAAAAAAAGATTAATTCTCTATGTCGAAAAAAAATCACAATATCGAAAAAGAAAACAGAAAAACAACCCACAATATAGAAAAAAAATCAATTCTCGATGTCGAAAAACAAAAAATTCACGGTATAGGAAAAAAAAACAAAAAAAACAATTTACAACATGGAACAAAAAATTAATTCACTCTATTGAAAAAAAAGAAAATAAATTTTCTATATGGTAAAAAATAAATTCATAATATTGAAAAAAAAACAGAGAAACAATTCACAATATAGAAAAAAAATCAACTCACTATATGGAAAAAAAACGAATTCTCTATATAGGAAAAAAATTGACAGTATCGAAAAAAGAAAATCAGTTTTCTATATAGAAAAAAATCAATTCACAAAATAGAGAAAAAAAATCAATTCACTATATTGAAAAAAAAAACACTATGTCGAAAAAAAATCATTATAATATTGAAAAAAAAACAATGAATTCACTATATCGAAGAAAAAAAGATAATACTTTCACAATACCGGAAAAAAAAATCAATTTAACATTATCAAAAACTATGCAAATGGAACGTTTTTCCAATTTCTTCATATTTTCAAAGTAGCGTCCGGAATACAAATTCGACCGATGACATTCACTCTAACTACGCAATTAATTACGATCTCTCAGCTGCGTGCACGATGGCAAATTACTATCCGTTGCGTATACTCGCGAAGAGCAGAAAAAAAAGAGGCAAATAAAAAGCAAGGCATCGATCGTTCGCACCGTTGTGAGAGACTTGAGCTCTCCCGCGCCTCGATCCGGTTTTAATTCCATTTCTTTTTTAACGTTCGTGGAAAATAGCTCGTACGAATACGAAGACTGGATCTCGTATCGTCGAATCGGCTTCCATAGAGCAGCACGACGTCTCTCCGTCGTACTTAAGATCTTCCGGTAAAATAATAAATAAAAATAAATAAAAAAAAAATGAAACGAAATGTCAAGAGCTTTGTCAACGTCGCCAGAACAAGTGAATAGAGGAAGAGAATTATTATCGAGGGAAAAGGAGAAGAAAAAAAAATGACAGCAGCTCCTGGGAGAGATTTCAAGTGGCAGATATAATATGTCACACGGTATTCGAGGACTGTCCTTGATAATCCAGCTTTTCCAATTCTTCATTTTCCTTGTATCCTGTGTATTACTGAAATACGAAAGGACTGCAATTTTCTTGGAATACACACCCACACACACACACATAAATGTATATATATCTAGGATCGTTTGAATAATGACGATACATTAAGAAAATTGCAGGATCACTCACAACTCGAATGGATCTGGAGGACTCACTGCTTAGACACCTGTAGGGCGTTTTTCTATTCCATTCTTTTCGTTTTGTCTCGATCTCATCCCCGCGAGACTCGGGATGGCAGACGGCCACAAACATGATTAGTCAAGTTTTGGTTCGGAGACTAGGGCGTGATTTCACACACCACGGGGGACAAGGGTTACTTGCTCTCGAGGGGCTCCTCCGTTTCTCCAAACACTCACACACACACACACATATATATATATATATATTACGAGCAGTACAAGTACACGCTTTTATACGTGGGAGGAAGAGTCACGTGAGGATACTGGCTTCGAGAGGAACCGACGAATAGATGACTCGGAGAAAATTATTCAATCAATTTACACGGAAGAGCCCACGCGCTTTTTTTAATCCGATTTCTTTAGATCGGTCAAGAATTCGAAAATTTTTCAGAATTTAAACAGAAATCTGGCCGAATTGTTATTTTTTTTTCTTCTATGTGTGCATATAAAGCGTTTCCCGAAAGCTCGACACTTGAAAATTTCTTAAAAAAAAAAAATAAAAGCGATAAATCTTCACTCTCATTGACTTTTCCATCCTGTTTTTTTTTCTTCTTTTTTTTTCTCCATTATTCGAGAGTCTTTTGGGGGGTCGTGCGCCGCAAGAAGGAAAACGCGCGACAAGTGGTCACGCGGGGTTGTTACAATATCGGCCCCGTATAACGTTGCTACGAACGGACAACAACGTACCATAATTCTCTGCCTCTCTTGCCCGTGGTTTTCAGAATGGCTCGCTAATGGGGTAAAAAGAGCGAGAAAGAAAGAGTCCCACCAAGAGCAACAGAGAACGCGAGAGGGCGGTCTCGAGCCACAAAATTAGTGACCACAAATCAACGACAATACGGTGGGTCTCTCACTGCTGGTGCTGCTGCTGCTGCTTCTGCTGGGGCACCCTTTTATTCTACAACGCAAGACTAGTCAGTGAAATAACGATACGGAGTGTGACCCACCACAAGAACTATTCCCTTGTGCTCACTCCAAGAGGGCGTGCTCTCCTCACGTGAGTCTAGCCGCAGGGTCGACAGAGATACCTTTTTTTCACCATTGACAAAAAGAATCACTTTGCGCCGAGGATACTCGTTCCCGACACCTAAATCTCTCCCCTCTCTCTCTCTTTCTCTTGGGAGATGTCTGCCTCAGAGCACAAAATAAACGCCTCTCTCTCTCTCTCTCTCTCTCTCTCTCTCTCTCTCTCTCTCTCTCTCTCTCTCTCTTCCTCTCTCTATCTCTCTCTTTGTCTGTCCTTTTTGTCCCCAGTCTCCAACTTAGAATTTTAGCCCACACATCGCGCGTGGCTTGGGCATAGGAGGTAAAAAAAAAAGAAAATTTATAGGCTAAATTCCTGTCGGTTTACATTTAGTGTGAAATTGCAATTTATGCGTTACAGTAGAGCGCCGATTATCCGAATCAATTGGGACTGTGCGCCTTTCGAATAAACGAAAAATCGGATAACCGAACAGCAATATTCCGTGGGCGAAAAAAAAACGTTGATTCTTGCATTATGTTAAAATATATATTTTTAAAAATACAATGAATATTAATATGTTAATGATACAAGTATATTTTTGGTGAATTGCAAATAACCGTTGTATCATTTAATGATATAGAACGAAGTTAAATATGTATTTAAAAATAATCAACACTCTTTGAGTTCTTATGTATTTATTTTTGACAAAGTCGCCGATTTTCTTTTGCTTCACAACGGAAACCTGTTTATTTGCCGCGAAATCTCGCAATCGTTTTAGAAGAAGAAGTTGCATTGAACAACATGCGTTTCGTACCACTCCATTGCCGTAATATATAGGGGTTAATCGTTCGTATAACTGAGAATTCGGATAAACAAAATTATTGTTTAGATAATTGATATTTTGGATAACCCAAATCGCCATTCGGACAATTGACGTTTCGGATAAACCAAATTACTATTCGGATAATTGACGTTTCGGATAACCGATGTTCGGATAATCGACGCTCTACTGTATAAGAAGGCACTTTTAGTCCAGATCACTGGGTAGATTATTCCGAATTATTAACTCCACGATTGTAAGTCCCCCAGATTCATAATATCAAGAGAAAAAAAATCGTTTCGCTATATCGAAAAGCAAAATGGAATGAAAATATAACAAAAAAAAAAATCATTTCACAACATTTAATATTTTCATTGATATTTAGGGCAGGTTTACCGTTCATGAGGATAAAAAATTCGATTTTTTTTTGTTACATAATTTGCATCCTTAAAGTGTTTAGAACACTTGGGTAAAAGGATATTGTCATATCCGAAGTATTTTACAATTTACAGCCTTAACGTTAAACTTTCAATGCGTTTTTCTGGCAACAGCATTTTTCAGCTTCAACGGATGAACCGATTTACATGAATCTCTGGGCAATTGAAAGTAAATTCAATTTGCGGGGCCATCAGGAAGCAATGTTTGTCAAAAATTGATTTAGAAATATTTTTTTCGTCCGCTGAAGCAAAAAAATGGGCTTTTTTTCAAACGGCTGCCATTTTCTTATCCATCAGAAAACAAAAAAACGATAAGGCCCCCCAAATTTAGTCTGGTTTAATAATTTTTTAACCCGTTTTTTTGTCATGTGAACTGGCAAAGCTGTGGCTTTCTTTTACGGGAGCTGGAGCCGACTTTTGCATTTTTTTTAAATGAATAAAACTGGAATTGACTCTCCATGGATAGAAGAATAAAATACGTTGAAACCCATTTCCAAAAGTATTTATTCTAGATTGCAATATATGCGTTATATAGAGAAAACACTTTTAGTTCAGACGACTGGGTCGATTATTTAAAATCATTAACCCCGCGGTTGTAATTCCCCAGATTCACAATATCGTGAAAAAAAGTTAATTCACAATATCGAAAAAAAAAACAATCGATTCACTATATCGAGAAAAAGAAATCAAATGACAATATAACAACAAAAAAAAATCAATTCACAACATTCTAAATTTTCGTTCGTATTTTATATTGTGATTGCAATTTATGCGGCACATGGAGTAGGCACTTTATTTTAGTCCAAACGACGGGCTCGATTATTTAAAATCATTAATCCCACGATTGCCATTCACCAGATTCACAACATCGTAAAAAAAAAATCAATTCACAATATCGTAAAAAAATAGATTCACTATATCGAAAAACAGAAATTAAATGGCAATATAAAAAATAATCAACTCACAACATTTCATATTTTCATTCATATTTAATGTGTGATTGCAACTTAAGCGTTACATGGAGAACACACTTTTAGGGCAGACGACTGGATCGATTATTTAAAATTATTAACCCCTTGATTGTAATTCCCCAGAATCTATGCGATTAAATCAACTTTTTGGACCTCGAAATATATATATATATCGGATAAAAAGCACGTCAGAAATCCAACTCGAGCATCAGGACCCCGCTGTGCGTCATCACCCGAGGACCGAAAGATTTCGTATCCGCGGCTCTCGGTGTTCACGATTGACGTTCGTAATGCATATACATATGAACTGGCTGAGATGATCTGTTGTGATTTGAGCCAAGTGACTCGTGATAAATACCCGAAAGAAGGAGAGAAAGAAAGAAAAAAAAAAAAAAGAAAAGAAATAATGAAATTCGATCTCGATCATCGTGCGGGGCTCTGCGTGGCTCGTGTATCCGAGCAGTGGCCTGATTGGGTCTTAAGACGTCCCGAGACGCGCTACCGTGTCTCTGATCCATCTCGGTATCTTTCTTGTCCATCCGTGCCCATAGCTCGCATAATTGTCTTATTGTATCCTCGCGCGTCTCGCGATGTCCGGACCTGTTGTCGTACGGGGATACGATTTTTATATACACGTTCATCTCGTAAAGTTAAAGCGATTACGGTTGACACCCCGTGGACGTGCCTTTGTTAAAAAAAATTCTCAATAATTCTTACCGCTCTTCGACATCCGGGCCGATGCTCCCGCGAGAAATGGAAAAATCTCCTTGGGATATCCTCCGGATCTCTCTATCCCGTGGAATTCCTGGGGGAAGTGTGTCCCTCTTCAATGTTCATTTTGGAGAATGGACGGGGTCGGGGAGGGGGGACGACGACGTAGTCTGCAAACGAAGAAGGCAAAACTGCGAGGAACGAGCTGGTATGAAGCGCAGAGGCGAACATAGAGAGAGAGAGAGAGAAAGAGAGAGATGACTCCGGTGAGCATGTTCTCTGATGGGGTCATCAGCGCAAATTAACATACTGGGTGGACTCGTACGGTACGTTACCTGCTGAACGCACACACGCGTCTACGTGTACCTATATGTATGTACATTAAATTATTATTATTATTATTAAAAGTAGAAGAGAAAGAGAGAGAGAGAGAAAAAAATGAGAAAACTCGGGGATTGGAAGGAAGGAGTTTCATTCAAAGACCATCAAAATTAACATCTCAAATCCGCATGACTTGGCTGTTCTTCGTATACTTCTCATCTGTGTACAGGTACGTGTACTGTCTCGCGTCAAGCAGGCCTCTGTAAAGAAAGGAAAGGAAGAATCGTATGTACGTGTATTCACCGACGTGCCACGATATCACTCATTGCCGAGCGCGCGTCATATCGTCATTTTCGACAAGTAGAACCGTCCAAGTTTTATGCCTCTCTCTCTCTCTCTCTCTCTCTCTCTCTCTCTCTCTCTCTCTCTCTCTCTCTCTCTCTCTCTCTCTCTCTCTCTCTCTCTCCTTGGCAAAGCGATTATAAATTCCCCATATTACGAGCGCACGAGCGGTATCTTTGAGACTCGCCAAGTACTCGTATATACGAAATGTCTGTAATACGCTATCGCGATACCCCCCCCCCCCCTCCCCCCGTCTCTTGTTCATTCGTATTTACTCTCGCGCCTTCTCTCCTTGTCTCTCTGCGATCTCTCGCGCGCTGCGTCGTTCTTTGTTTTCTTTTTTTTTTTCGTTTCGTTTCTTTCGTCCGAAGAACGACGGATAGTTTTAACACTTAACTGTAGAAAATCGAGTAATACTTCCTGCAGTCTCGATATTTCAGCGACTACGAGTGTTGAATATACACGCGTTCGGCGTATTTTCTTTTGTTTCTTTTTCTTTTCTCTCTCTCTCTCTCTCTCTCTTTCTTTCCTGAGGTCTCGTAAAACAGTTCGTAGGCACCGGAAAAACTTCTTTTTCCTTTTTTTTTGAGAATAGTCATATTGAAGATCTACAAACACGAGAGACGCAGAAAGAGAGAAAGAGAGAGAGAGAGAGAGAGAGCGGGATTGTTCAAACAGGGATTACCCGTACTCGGAATGCGCGTGCAATATATACATACAGGGTGACAATTATAAGGTGGCCATGTGTTTTTTAAGGAGGCTTGAGCGTTACCCACATTTCAAGATTGTAATATATATATATATATATATGTTTTTGTCCAGACTATGCTGAATCTTTACGAATTAAATTTTTTTTTTTCGGTATTAGTCAGTTAATTTTTTTTTTTGCTAGTCAGCACTAAGATAAACCATTTCTAACAACGGATTAACGTAAACTAAACATTTGTAAACATTTAGAAGAAATAAAAACCCATCTTGACAATCGAAAGCCATATATATGCAATATTCAATTTTGCATTCAAAATGCAAAATTTTTTTTTTTCAAAGACGACTTAAAACACCATTGAAAAAAATATTTTTCTTGGTCGCATCTCCGCGCAAGAGTCTCAAAGAAATACGACGTTGAAGCCTGCACCATTGGAGTAGAACGATCTTTTTTCTTCTTTTTTTAAAATCATCCAAAGCCTTTTTTTTTGCAAATTACGGTCGTAAATCTCTAACGAGAATACGTAATAACGTTTGAGTAATTTCCACAGCCTAAATAGACCAAATAAAATTTGTGCGATTGAGCAAAGAAAAAAAGGAATTTCCGCTGCATTGGAACGATGCAAACTTGAACGTCGTTAAAAAATATTCGGTCACCTTACAATTGTCACCCTGTATATTTATCTATGCGAATGTATATTAATATACATACACACACACACATATATATATATATATATATATATATATATATATATATATTTATAGTCAATCTCATTTGCTGGCTCTCGTGCGCTCGTTAACGATTGTTATGTAGGCTGTTTGGCGAACGAAAATCCCTTCCGGCAGAGAGCCCGGGATTCCATTCTAAAGTATACACACTTATACATATACACGCGTGTAGAATCTAACCAGGAAAGATCCGTGTCCGATCCTCATAGTTATTGCTCTTTAAAGCGCATATATGTATCCGTGTGTACACGTATACTTAGCCGGGCGAAAAATTTATCCGTGACGATGAGATACGTACGGCCGATTCTTGATCTCATTATCGCCAAAGATGCATATCGCGCGTAATCCTATTCGTGGATATGACCCGGGCTTCAATCTACTTCGAATATTCGGTCATGGATATTACGCGTGTCTGTATATACAACTGCCGAGGGGATTATTTTTATTTGTATGATTTTTTTTTTTTTTTACGGTCATCCTCTTGGAATACATAACGAGCTGTACCACACAACGAACAATCGGCCGAGAGTCGAAGAGGAAGCAGGCGAGCAGGAGAAACGAGATAGGTGGTAGAAGGAAGGTGCCTGAGGAAGATGGAATCGCTCGTTAAATTATTGTCCAAGTAGCGTTAATACGCGGTATTAATGAACGACTAATTAGCAATGAATTATTGATGAATTTGTCGGATTACGCGACCGGCATGATTATTCGTGACAATCAATGGTAACAGATATTTACACGTATACACGCGAGAACGTCATATACGAATTATTTTGCGAATCTTTCTTATCTCGTTCACACTCTTCAGCTGTATACACGACTATCAGCCTCGTTTTTCGCGGGTCTGAGAAAAACGAAGGCGCGGCCAGTAGATCAGGATTTTGGACAGTGGTTATGGTCGTGGAGGCTGCTCACATTAGACAGAACGAATGGCCCAGAAGAAAGTCCAGAGCGAAGAGGGGAAGGGAAAAAAGGAAAGAGAGAGAGAGAGAGAGAGAGAGAGGCAGAGTGGTAGAAAGAGACGATGAAAAACGCAGGGAACGAAATCAAACCGTGGGGAGTTCTCTAAAATCCAGGTGACATGAGAAAATAAATTTAAAAAAGGGAGCAGAGAGATGCTGGTTACCAGATACCAAACTGGTGTACGAGAACTTTAAACCCGTACATACGTATATATAACGACTACACGTTGAGTCAAATGCTTTGCTTTTTTTCATTTTGTAGCCACATAGATATGGCTACCTTCTATATTTATATAAATTAATATATAATATTTATATAATATAATTATATTATTCATATTATATTTATACAATCCGTTATAATTAGCATTCAAATAATATTATATAATTTATATTATGTTTGTGGCTGTGTGTCTGTGTCTTTGTACAGGTTGTCCCGAATAAAAATGTCAGAAGTCTGAGAAAAACAACAAAGATATTTACCAAAGTTTTTACATTTTCGATACGTTTCCGAAACGATAAACACCGTTTTTCTCGATGTTATGAAAAATTCAATTATTTTTCGTAACTATTCATTATTTCTTTTATTCGTCGTGACCATTATTGTATAAATATAAAATGTATACAGTTGCGTGCAAGTTTTGGGCCATCCTATTTTTCAGGCGTATTACATTCAAATACGACGGTGAGGAAAAAATTAACGAGTTATGACAACATGTATTCACTTATATTTAAAAACAATTAATTATATACATCGATATTGTTGTTAACCCTCAATCCGTGAAGGCATTTGAGGCACTTTAATCCCGTGAACCTCGGTCACTATCGAACCAACAATCATCAATGAAAAAATCTGAAAAAATTCATGGTCAATCTTTAGGTCGTACTTCTCAAGGGAAAATAGGGTTTTTTTTTTCCTTATTTATAATATTTTTTCATTTTTATGATTGTCATGATTTTTCATTGTCACGCATATATTGAAACTCGTACGAAAGAAAATGCAAACAAACTGGGCGGAAGAAACCGTACAAGATAGCGGCCCCATACTTTTGTACACCGACAAAAGTTTATTTATTTATTTTTATTCGTTTCGGAAACTAATCGAAAATGTCAAAATTTTGGGAAAATATATTTGTCGTTTTTTTTTTTTTCGCCAACTTATCGATTTCCCATATGGTATTACCAGAGTTCTGACATTTAAATTCGGGGCAGCCTGTACACGCATTATACGAATAGAGGTATATGTGCGTAGCCCGTACAGGCGCGAGCGCCTGGACCAACAAGGGAGCTGATTTATAACGGCCATTCATTCTAATCGTCCTGCATCTTACCAGCTCTTTCACCCCCCCCCCCCCCCCCCCCCCCCCCTCCCCGTCCCTGTCTACCGTAGCCCTTGCACTTTTTAAAAGATAGCAGCCAGCCGAACGAGCATCAGGATCGTCAACCACACGAAGCACAGCAGCAGCCACGGCCCCCCCCCCCTCCACCGCCCCTTCCTTTAGCCGCGAGAGGACCGTAGCTAATTGACTATAAAAAGTCGAATATTTGGTCGCGCCCATAAACCATTTAATTAACAAGTTTGCCGCGGGACTCGAATGTGTGAGCTCGCGCGATAAACACCGGGAGAGCCGACTAGCAAATGTGCAAGAGAGAGAGAGAGAGAGAGAGAGAGAGAGAGAAAGGTACAAGGGCGGAAAGGAACTACGTGCAGGGGAGAGGTAGAGTGACGGAGAGAAAGAAAATTTCACTCTGTAAAAGTAAAAACAAAAAAAAATTGAACGGGATAGGGATAAATCTTGGCATCGTCAAGCTAAAATATCGGCGAAGGGGGAGGGAGCTGATCGCGTGGTCGAGGCAAAACGTAGACTGGGAGAGCAAAAGAGAAAAACTAATCCAGCGCAAAAAAAAAAAGAAAGAAATTCCGCAACACCTTTTGAATATTCGTACCACGATGTACCACGTGTTTTTACAGGTAAATAATACGAAGAAAAATTATTGAAATACATTTGTTTTTAGTATACCACGTTTTTAAAACGGATTGAAAAGTATAAAATAATTTGTCCTAGCCCCATAGAGATTCATAACCCCATACAGATTGTCCTGAAAATTTGTGATTGTGAATTTTTAATAGCTATGAAAATGATGGTAAGATTTAACACGAAAAACGTGGGACGCATGAAAAATGGATAATAGCAAAGAGTGTAGGGAGTAGATGTCATTGAGAAAACTCATACAACAGTTCGTATCATATGCAGTGCAATAAAATTGTTAGTGACTTAGGTGAACAATTCATGCATCAATTATCTATTGCATGCACCCCACGTTTTTCTTTTTAAATCTTACAAGTATTAGGTGTAGTAAAAAGAAATCCATTATTTTTGCCTTCAATTTCATACAAAAATAATGGATTTCTTTTTACTATACCTAATATTTTCATAGCTATTAAAAATTCACAACAACAAATTTTCAGGACAATCTGTATGGGGTTATAAATCTATATGGGGCTAGGATAAATTATTTTAGAATTTTTAGTACATTTTAAAAACGTGGTATACTAAAAAAAATGATTTAAATAATTATTTTCTGCTTTTTAGTATTTTTTAAAAATATTTATCTTGTCTGACTGTCTGTTTGTTTGTCATCCAGTTCTGAGCTATCTTTAAAGCTTCAAGTCACTAGCTCATCCGGAAGTTAGTTTAAAATCGATTGCAAAATTTCTACCGAACAAACAAACAAATAGACAGACAAGAAAACGAGTCAATATTGCATTGTCATCCAGTTCTGAGCTATGTTTAAAGCTTCAAGTCTCTAGCTCATCCGGAAGCTCGTTTAAAATCAATTGCAAAATTTATACCGAACAGACAGTCAAGAAAGCGAATTAATAAAAACGTGGTAATGAAATACCTTAAATTTCCGAAAAACACACAACTTTCTAAATATACGTCGTCGATATTCGGCTCTCATCAAAAGGTATCCCTGTACTACAAAACCAACGAAGAAATAGAGGAATTTTTATTCCTGCCTCCTTTTATTCGTCTCCTGGTTTTTTTTTTGTTCTACTTCTTTCAACGCGCTGTTCGCGAAAGACGAAATACGGAGCGTCAAGGTGAAGGAAGATGAAGCACAAACACAATATACGCGCTCGGGCCTTTGCGAGCGCATGTAACGAATGCGCCAGTAACTAAATCAAATGTCATCATCAGGAGTCTTAGTTATGAGAACGAGGGAGCTTCCAACTTATTTTATTTTTTTTTTTTTCGTACCCCCCACCCTGCCCTCTCGCTCTCTGTTATATATCTTTGCTTACTCTCGTCCCTCTGTCGCCTGTGTTATTTGCCGACGATGACCCGCTGAGACTTCGGGTGGTCCACCGCAAACTCAACCACCGCATACACAACGAAAAAACCCGAGCAGACTGTGAGCAATGAGCGAAACCTTTGCATCTACAATCCCCATCGTCATATTTATTCATACCTCATTTATGGTAAATTTAGATGTATTTAGTACTAAGAATTCTCTTGTCAAAGAAAAGCTCCGTGCAGAAATTCGTTGGGCAGTCGCCAGTCGTACCACAGCTCTATAGGGATTTGATAGGCAGGCCACACGTAGCGAGTCCACATTGAAATCCAAGTGGATTACGCGTCATTTTCTGATGTGCGTCGTTTGAGAATTTTTTTTTTTGAAATTCGTAAGCGGAATTTTGGTTGGATCTCCTAGACGAAGATATCCTTTCGTGGTCCCGTGGACAAATTTGTTGGGGAGTCCCAAGATGCACCCATATCTCTATAGAACTTTGTTAGGGACACCACGCATAGGGAGTCTTCATTCCCGTGCAGAAATATTGTCATTGATACAGTCCGTTTCCAGCGGGCTGTTACTGTATTTTTTTCGTCAATATCTGTTGTGTGAGCGCAAAGACATTCACACGATACATGTCATTTGAGGATGACTGTTCCATAAGCCCAGTGTTAAAAATCCTAAGTTCATAAATTTGTATCTTTCTTATTCAGTCGGTAATCTTATCTGAAACTTTGCATACGTGCATACGGATACTTTATCAGTGATATACTTAAAAAAAATTTTTTTTTCTGGAGGTAAGACGTCTGTGACGGGGAGCCTCCAGAAAACCAGAGCCAGTAACAAACGACACCTAACGGTCTATGAAGTATTTCTATTGGCCATCTTTTCCTTATGGCCAACTCCCCCGCAATTGCCCTAGATGTATCCAGTACGAAGAATTCCCTTATTGAAAAGAAATAACAAAACAAAAGAAGGGCAAAACCTACTCATTGGAAAATATGCACTACGGCCAGACAGGCTTTGAGATAGGAGGGAAAAACATAGTGAAGCTGTACTCTCGTCTGCTCGATGGTGATGAGGGTGGTGATAGAAGAGAAGGAAGCCAGGTTTATTCATACCTATATATATTTGGAAGGTTAACGATAGCTATATATAGCCGTCAGACAGGTATATATATATATATATATATATATATATATATATATATATATAGATATAGATATAGATATAGAACTCGCGGCGAAGGGATGAGTTTGCAGGGCGTCAGCGTTCGTGGACAGCCGGCACGCGAGGTCGGAGCCGTCAACACCACCAGGTAATGGTGAAAGAAAGTAGCGGCGGGCTTTGGAAGGGGGCCCGGGGAAAGTTAGAGGGTGAGGCTCTACCATCAGTCCATTTAATTAATTAAAAGTGCATTAGCCAGAACTGGCTACGAGCGCGTATGGAAGCTCGAGTCCGGTCCCGACGTCGGCTCTTTTAGGAGCGAGGGCAACTAAGAGGGGGACGGGGGTATTAAATATGTTAACGGGCGTTAGAAGCACTAACCGGAAGGAACGCGCGTGCCACGAGACAAATTCATACTCTACGAGATGGCTCTAGTATTTTATCTCACCCTCTCTCTCTCTCTCTCTCTCTCTCTCTCTCTTTCTCTCTCTCTCTCTCTCACTCTCTCTCTCTCTCTCTCTCTCTCACTCTCTCTCACTCACTCACGCGCGCGCGCGCTCGTTCCCTCTTTTTCCCCCTCAACCTCCATTATATACACTGTAGTCCCGTGCGGTCTCACAATTACTTTCGTCAGCACATTTTCCCATAACTTATGATTTAGCCGGGTTTACACTGCAGCAAACACAACGCGTTGTGTTTGAAACGGCCTTTAGCTGGAACTAATCTTATTATAGTCCTGTCCGTATAATATTGACGCTTTGACTTTTGTTCTCACGACATCTGTAACGAGAAACGCACACATAACGGGGAAATAAATAGTGTACACTGGAGAGAAAAGTGTATGGTATTTACAACAAAAAAAAACGTCCATGGTAAACGAGGGTATAGTCAAATTCCCTTTAGTTTATTGACACCGCAATCATAATATGGTTAACCCAAATATAAGCAAAAAGTACGAGGTATGTAAATTAAGTAATGAGACTGATGTTTTTGAAGTTATTTTATTCGAAAAGAATTACAATTCAATATTGTCTCCCGCGGAAATAACTTCTTTGGGAAGCCACACAGTACTGGAGAAACGGTTCTTCCAATCCTCATAACAGTGCTGAAATTCGTATACCGGAATAGCCTTCAGCTGGTCGTTTACAGCCGTTTGAATGTCTTCGAGTGTCCCAAAATCACGTCCCTTGAGGTGATTTTTTTATCTCGGGAAGAGAAAGAAGTCACAAGGACTCGAGTCAGGTGAATAAGGAGGCTGAGGAGCCACAGGAATGTTTTTGCTGGCTAAAAACTCGTTTATTGAATTTGCTGTGTTTCAAGGCGCATTGTCGTGATGCAACACCCAGTTGTTCTTGATGTTTGGTCTCAAATGCATGACACTTTTTCGAAGTTTTTCAAGTACCTCTCGGTAAAAGTGTTGATTGATCGTTTAGCCTTGAGGCACAAACAAAAACTTCATCGGTTCTTGTAGATGAAGGCCTTCCGCTGCGTGCTTCATCTTCAATCGACTCTCTTCCTTCTGAAAATGCCTTAAAATACTGCCAAAAATCTAATAATTATTGTATCTACGTAAATCAAATAGAATTTTAAAGAGCGATCGGTAATGAAGAAAATGAGCATAAAGTGGACTCTTAAATCTAAAGTCGAAATCGAAAAAAATTTCAATTCTAAATATTTTTCGTTGGTTTATTTCAATCCCCTGAACACGAATTCACCTCACATTTTGCCCAACAACCTTATTTATTAAATTAAAAATGGTCGAAATTGTATAGAAACACGTTTTTTCGCATTTGCTTCCCAAAATATTGGGCTTTCGAGAAAACTATGATATTCGTTCTACTGCCCATCGGAAACATTCTCAAAAAGTGGTGAATAAAAATAAATATATATATTTCTGCTCACGCAGTCATTGTTTCGAAGAACTTTAAATCCCCGTAACCCTTCCACCAGGATCCAATCAGGAGTCATTTACGATTATTCATTTTGAAGTCTCGTCCGCATTGCTCATTCGCCGGTTGCGTGTCATCGCTGGATCTTGGGGCTCATCGTCGTCGTCGTCGTCGTCGTCGATACAATCAGAGAACACCAGGTGCGAATTACCGCTGGCGAGGGAGGTTGCCGCGATGATGCTACACACGTAATATTTTTAACCCCACCGATTGATCGAGATACGAACCCTCGTACACGTACACGTGTATATATAATGACGATGAAAGCCGCGTGGAGTTATTCACGAGACTCCATGAACCCAGCTGACTCCGCGGAACGTTCCATTCAATTTTACCTTTAAACTCTGATCTCGTTAATTATCCACGAGCATTGGTCGTTCCATGACAAATCGTCACAGTACCGAAGAAAGCAAAGATAGAGCAGAAGTAATCGAAAAATTGATCCAAAGTCGTTGAGGCTAAAGTAATTATCAAGTTTAGGAAAAATCCTTTCAACTCGTAGCACGATCATCAACGTGTACAGAATATTTCTTCACTTCGAATCCGAAGGAGAATTTAATTTTTCTTTTTTCTAAAATATTTATTCAAATATAAATGTGAATAAATATTTTTTATTTTTACAATATTTATTCGAATATATATCCGAATAATTTTATTAAAATTTTTAAAAAACTTATTGAAATATATATCTCAATATATATCTAAAATACGGTCGAACCTCGATATGACGAATTTTTTTAAAAGTAAAATAATTAAATATTCGATTTCATATTTGAAGAAATATTTCTTCAAATATATTTCTGAATAATTTTTGTTTTCATTTTTTAAATATCTCTTTAAATATGTATCCGAATAATTTTATTTTAATTTTTTTTAACTCATTGAAATATGTACCCAAATAAATATTATTTATTAAAACAATATTTATTTGCATATATTGTATATCGGAATAAATATTTGAAAGATTAAAAAAAAATATAGTGAATATTATAGTAAAATCATATACACAAATACACCAAATATTCACTTTTAATTTCTGTATTGTTTTATTATTCGATTATTTTCTTTTCTTTCAATGACTCACAACTTTTATACTCTTCCCTCTCCTGAAGAGTCGCGTGCGCGTGTGTGAGCTGTTCCACGTACTATAGCACAGCAGCTTTCAATCTCTCGATATTATCGTCCGCCCGCTACCTCAGCACACGCCGCCGCGATATACGTATATACTCGTCATTATCGATAACTATAAATAATCCCTAACCCCACGAGAGACAGCTGCGCGTCGGATTTTCTGGAAAGAAAATAAAAGAGCCCATAGCTGAGGGAAGGTTTAAGGGCGGTGGGGTATTGAGGGACTGAGGCTGATGTGGGTGGAAAAAGAGCCGGAGGATAAAGGGGTGACTTGCGATGCGGTTACGGTACAAATTCTTTCTTGCGATCTATGTATGCGTGTATGCAATCGTAGGATGCGCGAATCGCGTGCCGAAGACTTCGATCTCTTTCTCTTTTTCTTTTCTCTCTGTCACCCTCTTTCTTGCCTTGTCTCTTATTCTCTCTCTCTCCCTCTCCCTTTCTCTCTCTCTCTCTCTCTCTTATTCTCATCGCGAGAGTGAAGAAGATCAATGGTGGAAGAGCAAAAGAGAGAGAATGAGAGAGAGAGAAAGAGAGAGAGAGAGAGAGAGAGAGAGAGAGAGAGAGAGAGAGAGAGAGAGAGAGAGAGAGAGAGAGAGAGAGAGAGAGCGGGGCAGGGGGCAAGTTGGATTCAGCAGAAGCGTCAGCAGGTCACGCACACGTGACTTTATAGCGTCGTTAGAGCTTCAATTCTCTCGCCCGCGTGCTGCACACACGCAAACACATCGACGTAATGTTACGAGGCACACTTTTACATTGGATGGTCTTCCGATGGTCAGATCGAGAGCTTTCCTCGTCGTAAGAAACGGTCGAGGAGAATTTGAGAAAAAAAAAAATACAATTTGACGAGTGCTCGAGTCACGTTTTAGAGCACCGAAGGTCTCGTGGCTTGTCAAGGAAGTTTGCAAATGGATCTTTTTTTTTCGTATTAGGGTACGAGAGAACGTTTAGTGGGACACGTGTAGGAGGGGTTAAAGAAAGAGAGCACTTTCGTGACCTATTACTCAATCGGCCTGGGAAAGACGAATGTTTCATTATTAGGTAGCGTTGATTTTGAAGACAGTCCTTGAAATAACATTCGTAAAAAATATTCTACCGTTTATCCAAAAGTAATTTCGAATACATTGAGTTTACATACCATTGGCTGTAATGGATCTTCTACCGAGGGTGGTCCTCAAAGTCGAAGGTCCCCTGAAATCACCTTCCCCCGTATAAACACGCACCCACCGATGGCACGTGCACACGTGTGTACTTTAATACACCATAACGCATCGCATGCTCGTTTTCATTAAGTCATCGGTGGTTGTAGCGACGTTGAACCCGGTGGCCAAAGTGACTCCACCGTCCGTCCCTCTCTACTCTCCTTTTCGCGCAGCCCAAAGACGAAGAGCATTCTCGTTGCGTTGGCATTAAAGTCACCCGATGCTGGTCTCGCGTCGCGACCAACTTTCGAGACTATTTACAGGCGGATCGTATTCGAACGTGCACTTTAATTAATACGATATGGAAGGAGGACAAAGAGAGAGAGAGAGAGAGAGAGATATCACAAGAATCGTATGTACTTGCATTCCGAACGAGCATTAGGACAGTTGAATAGCGTAATTAATATAGAGAATCGCGATGGGATGGAAGTTTGCACCGTTCGAATGCAAGGAAAATTCTTTTCATTTCCTTATTTTCATTATTTTATTCTGCAAATTTGTTGTCAATTGCTAAATGAGTAGCTCAAATGGATATTTGACTTACGAAAATTACACAAACATTTTTTAGGATTCTCATTTAGCGTTCGGTAAACGAATTTGCAAAATATAATGAAAATAAGGAAATAAAAAGAATTTTCGTTGCATTCTAACGTTGCAAACTTCAACCTCATCGCGATTCTCTATATTAATGAAAAGAAAAAAATTTTAAGAATGTAAAATAAGGAAATGAAAAGCATTTGTTGTCGATCGCTAAATGAGAATCCGAAAAAATATTTGCAAAATACGATAATGAACATAAGAAAATGAAAAGAAAATTTCGGGACTTTGAGATCAAAGAACTTTGGGACCAAAGAAAAATCGGCAAATTAGAAGAAAATCATTTTCGTTGCATTCCAACGATGCAAACTTCAACGTTGTGAATCACGCTAGATTCGTTTCACTTTTCAGGAAGTATTATTGTCATATTTATTATGATACCAGAATTAATAAAATTATGACGATGCCAACAATCTTAGAGGTACATATGAAAAATAAAACTATTCGGTACTAAATATACTACATTGTGTGCCAACACGGAGAGAATTAAAAAGTAATTTTTGTCGTGAATTTCACGGTAAAAATTACCGTGATATATTTCAATGTGGTGACAAGTGAGAAAAGCATAATAATTCGTATGCGACAAGTTTTTTTTAACTCACGTTACAGAAAATTTCAAATATGTAGCTAAAACTTTACTATACAAGAAGGGTAGCGGGCACGGTAATTTTTACCGAGAGCACAATACATTTTCCTATAACACTCATTAAATTTTATAATAAATCTTAAAATAACTGTTATAAAGACGATACTTTTTTATAGACATTTTTGAAAGGCATAAAATAATAAAATGCACAGTAAAATTTCGCTGATATTATATATGTTTTAAATTTAAGTTTTGCGTACTTTGTTACACATCAAATTTTACTAGAAAATCTGGTAAAATTTTCTATCTGAAGAAGAAATTTTATTTTATTTTCGTGAAAATCTGTTTTTTACTCAGTAATAATAAGCGACGTTTCAGGGTTGTCATCTGGTTACCTTTACTGCACGGTAATTTTTAACATTTAATTCTCTCCGTGAAGGAGACAAAGTGGGCCTTTTAGACGAGCGGAGCCCCCCGGTTGACACCAAACGTAATTTTGAAATGTATCAGCATATTTTAATACACTGTCTTATTAATAATTCATAACCAGATCTTAATGAAGCCGCGACAAAGTAGAGTCAAGAAATCCGGAAACAATCCGGACTTTGCTATTATAGGGGCAAAACAGTATAAATTGCTTGACTAAAGAATTTGCGGCATAATAATTATCGAGATCGATTAAATATAATGATTAAACTATGCGTTTAGTAGACGAGCTGTGATGCCTTGAATACCCATGCAGTGCGTTCATTAAAACAACACGGGATCAAACGTGTCAAAATATGCGACAGAATTCCAAGCCTCAAATGAATTGAAATAACACATTTCTTTTTCACAACGCACACACACGAACGTAAGAATTTGGTTGCAATAATTTGTTATGACGCACTGTTGAGGCCATTTTAAAGGCCCTGGTTATTTTGCCTTCAATGGGCCTCGGTAGCAAAATGTGACCGGCCACTGATGACCCATGTGAGGCTTTCCAGACTAGGGCCTCAATAAAGTTAGGGAAAATTAAGATGGGCCCGATCAAAGCCCGAACTCAATTTCCACACGGGATAAGAAAATTGGTTTTAACTACACCCCTCATTTTTTTCGCTAGTTCATAGTGATTCAAGTGTTTTTATCAACAATTCATATTCTCTACTTATATTAAATATAGCTTTCGTCCATTCACTGGTCGGTGTGCACTAGAAAGCGATGCTTCGTCGTTGGTTCGATCAGGTCGACAGACAAAACGTACAAACGTTTCCAACGTATAAACATTCGCCTATGCGCGTGTTTTCTTTGTTTCTTTTACGGTTACGTGTATGTAGCTTTACATTATGTATCTATCTCAAAGAAAGTCAGCATCCAAAGGTCAGCGTAACTCGCCCGTCGCTGCCGTCTTGCACAAATGCCAATCTACTTACGAAACCTTTTCTCTCCGTATATTCCAGCCTGTTCACCGTAACACAATCGTAGCAGAGGGACATCATCAACTTGTTCGCCCCTATCGTCAACGTTTATTTGTTTTTTTTTTTTCCCCCGTCTCTTGGATTATTCGGTCAGAATAAAAATTACCGTTCCCAGAGACGATTCCGCTCTTCTTGTTTTTCTCTCTTTTAATGGCGAGTGAATAAAGGCAAAGAAAAAAAAAAAAAAAAAAAGATCGCGCGTTAGGAACGTTCGAAGTAACCACCCCATCGAAGAATCTCTCTCGCTCTTTCCGTTCCTTGAGCATCGCACTCTTGGATATCGTACCGACATGACGCGCGCGAGCTCTCGCACGTTTATCTCAGAAATCTACAATTTTATTCATATCTACTCGCGAGCTCGTCGAGACAAAGAGAGTGGAAAAGAGACGGATATACAGAGAGAAATATAATGTTGAATAATTTCACCATAAATATGGAGTTTTGTGGGCGTAAAATAACGATAATGCAAGTAAATAATGGACGTAAAGTTTTATTACCTTAGGCGGGTGAATGGCGAGATAGAATCTACCGAGTGGATGGCTCGCTAGCGAGAGAGAGCGAGAGAGAGAGAGAGAGAGAGAGAGAGAGAGAGAGAGAGAGAGTGCGTGGATTTTGCAGCCCTCTCTTGTTCTCTCGTACCACGAGAGACTTTGTTCCTTCCTTCCTTCTTCTTTCTCTTTTACATCGTTGATCCTTTGCTTCTTATTCTTCATCTTTTTCTTCTCGTCCCTTTCTCGCTTCTTGCTTCTTCTTCTTCGTTTTTCTTTTCTTCCCTGCGTTAAAGTTTTGTTTTTTTTTTTCTTCTTTTCATTTGAAATTC
This sequence comes from Ophion ventricosus, assembly GCA_963932345.1. Taxonomy (NCBI): domain Eukaryota; kingdom Metazoa; phylum Arthropoda; class Insecta; order Hymenoptera; family Ichneumonidae; genus Ophion; species Ophion ventricosus. The sequence continues at coordinate 12,283,132 of OZ010723.1, read as the reverse complement.
ATTTCCGTAATGACGCTTAATTATTGTTCACTTCTACCTTTCGTGTATTTATTTTCTCCATTGCAATCTTTCGGGAGCGACGCTCTCGAATTTCCGGTGGCCCAAGCGAGACGCGTGAAAAATTGGAAGCCGCGATGGCGTCTCGCTCTAGCTTTTTTTTTTCTTTCCGGGTTTCCATTGCTAACGAGGGGTTGCGCGAACGTAGAACCACCCCCGAAGCATCGCAAGGGTGTGGCCTCAACCAGATTGATTCGAAAGGCTCGATCATGCGCGCAAAGGTCTCTCTCTCTCTCGCTCTCTCTCTCTCTCTCTCTTTCTCTCTCTCTCTCTCTCGCTCTCTCTCTCTCTCTCCCTTTCCTGTGTCAACGTCAGTGTATTCACACGTATACAAACGTGGCGTCCTATTTTTCTTAATACCCTCGTGGCGTACGAGCTTATGATCGTTGGATAAACACGCTACCATGTAACGCTAGTTGAATTCCGCGAGTTTGAGAACGAAAAAATCGATTTGAGACTTTTTAACGCCAAGTTGCAGCGTTCAAGGTTCGCTTCGTCTGTAAAATAAAAATGACGGGACGATGAGGAGAGAAAGCGATTGAGAATCATTTATTAAGGAATTTACTGGATGGATATTAAAAAATCGCCAGAATTCTTGAAAATTTGAGGAATTATTTTTCTTGATAGAATAATAAAACATGAATTATTTTAGAATTTTTCACTAAATAATTTAGTAATTACAAACATATGACTTTAACACGGTCGCTTATGGAAAAACAGCTTCTGCAGACGTTAATGGTTGAAAAACGAATGGAACTAAATCGCCGTAAATTTTGAAAATATTATATCATCAAGATTTAGGATCAAGCGATTGATTATGCTGAGTTTCAAATAAATTGACCGAGTAATTGTCGAGAAATTATAGTAATGAGGAGTATCGCCTTTTTTAACGATTAATTAATAGCAATCACTGGAAAACTCAATATTGAAATTATTAGTAATTATTGATAATAATAAGATGATCTGAACGTATTAATTAAATTCAAAAATGGGGAAATTTTTTTGTTGGACAGTTGAAACAGATGTACAGTCACTGACAAAACCTTAGTCAAGCACACGCCAATATTGTCGAATTTGACTTCACTTAGTATTAAAAGTGAACAATTAATATTTCTAAGTATTAGTTTATTATTAAATTAGCTATTTGTATGGCTAAACATTTTCACAATTCGCCCATTTTGGACTAGCTTTCTGCCCGACGTTCCATCCAGCAATTCCCTGTAAAAAAAAAAGTATTTGCGGAGAATTTTACTGCACTACTTTATTTTTTTTTAAATCTGCAGCTGACGCACACAGAATTCTTGTTTTTGAATTTTTAATTGAAAACATTACTTCATGAAGACTCATGTCAGACTCTAGCTGAACTTGCAGAATCATTAGGAGTTGATCACAAAACAGTTTCGAAACGTTTGAAAGCATTAGGAATGATTCAAAAGCAAGGACATTGGGTGCCGTACGAGTTGAAGCCGAGAGACGTCGAACGGCGTCTTTTCACGTGTGAACAGCTGCTTCAATGGCAGAAAACGAAAAGTTTTTTTGCATCGTATCGTGACTGGTGATGAACACATATTGCACACATATTGCAAAACCGGTGAAAATCTACTTGGAAACGCTTAAATGGGAAGTCCTACCCCACCCGCCGTATTCACCAGATATTGTCCCTTACAATTATCACTTGTTCCGATCGATGACACATGGCATGGCTGAGCAGCACTTCCATTCTTATAAAGATGCAAAAAAAAATCGGTCGACTCTTGGATAGCCTCAAAAGACGTGTCGTTTTTCCGGCGTGGAATTAAAATGCTGCCAGAAAGATGGGAAAAAGTAGTGGCTAGCGATGGACAATACTTTCAGTAACATGTTTTTTTTTTTACTAATTTTTAAAAATTAAGCATTTCACGCAAAGAACACAGCGAAAGCTTATACAACATTCAAATACAATAATACGAATAAGGGAAGTAAAGGATAACAAAAGATCTTTCGTTGCATTCCAGCGATGCAAACTTCGACATCATAATATAAATGACAGAAAAAAAAAAGTTAATAACGCGGGAGATTTTATTCGTTTGGTCGCAAGGATCTTGATGCCCTTTAATGGGCGGAGACTCGAGCGCGGTCTTCTCCGCGTCGCTGAAGCGAGCCTCGCATACCGATATATCACTTTAATACGTGTGTCTCTATTGCCTATGTATGAGCACACGCAAGTACCTATATATATTCTCAGAACATAATTTAGACTCGTAATATATATGTGCGCTGCAAATATCCACCTAGTGTGAGGGTGTACTTTTCTCACTCTCTTCTTCTCTACCTCCCTCCTCCCTCTCTTTCTCTTTCTCTTTCTTTCTCTCTCATTGTAATCTCATTCCTCAGGCGGAGATTCGAAAACGCGTTATTAACACCGCTGACCTCAGCTCTATGATTACACGCATTAATAGCCGGATGGACGAACTTTGTTCTCGCCTCGCGTCCACTGTCATTATGTATTGTCTTCGTGTTCGCGATACGAGAGAGGGAGAAAGGCCCGGACGAAACGAGGGAGAGAGAGAAAGAGAGAGAGAGAGAGAGAGAGAGAGAGAGAGAGAGAGAGAGAGAGAGAGAGAGAGAGAGAGAGAGATGCGAAGGAAGCTGCGTTCTGAAGCAATGAGAGAATCGAAATGCGCGGACGGCCCGCACGCAGTTCGAATATATAGCTCCAATTATACTATACATCACCAAGACACTTTATATACATATATATTCACATGTATATGTGTGTGTGCCATTTTTATAGCAACGCAGAGTTCGAAGAAAGCGCTCGTTGCGCTTATATTCTTTCCCTTCTTCTCCCCGTCTCTATCTGGTGCGTGTCACAGCCTGTCATTATTTCTCAAATTGCACCTTCAGGTGAGAAACGTCATCATTGTCGGATTCTCCTGTCCCCAGCTGAATACAAATGTAAAATCGGGATCTCTCAATTGTCTCAAACTCAGCACGGCTTATTGCTCGATCATCGAATACTCGCAGAATGTTTTTTGGGAATCCCCAGATCATAACACATCCCTATAAAGATCTGATAGGGAAGCCGCACGTATGTACGTGCAGAAATGTGATCGGGCATTCCCTACTTTGCGTCGGGGCCCTGGCCAGGCTTGTTTTGTCCGAGGCAAGCCTGGCCAGGTTGCATTTTTGTTCATTTACTTTGGTTTTTATTCTTTTTCTCGGGTATATCGCCAAAACCCTTATTCGCCAATATTGAATGGATATGCTTTTCGATGGGCAAGATGGGTTTTTATTTTTTCTAAATGTTCACAAAGGTTTAGTTCACGTTAATCCGTTGTTAGAAATGATTTATCTTGGTGCTAAATAGCAAAAAAAAATACCTCACTCGCAGCGTGAACGTTTTGCCCATCTAACCGCACGTAAAATTACATCCATTAAACTATTTTTTAGCTCTGGTGTTTCGTGGTGAAAAAATTTCAAAAAATTCGTCTAGATTCAATGTAGTCTTGGCAATAACATATTTTTTTGTTTAATCTCAGATTATGCGTAACGCTCCATTGAAACTATTGGATCCCTATCAGGAAGTAGGGACAAGTATGTGAATCCAATTGGAACCCAACAATTTCTGCACGGTTATACTCGAAAACGTGGGAGCAACAAAAAAAAAATCGATCCGATAAATTCACCGAATAATTGTCGAGGATGTCATCTCATTTCTCAAACATCACGAGAATATGGTGGTGCTTCTTATAATCCTAGTCGATGTTCTCTCTTCGCCGCGTATCCTCCTTACTAGTCCTAACACGCCTACGATCGAGCGGATTAAAATTTCAACGAGAAAAGGACCGATGTACGTACCCTCAACGACGGACATGCCCGCACTCACATCTATGCAGCCCTCACACGGACATTCTGCATGTACCACATTGATATTAATAAAACTGTACATAAATATACAATTATTATATCTATTTATGTACACACAGACAATTCTATGCCTATATACAAGAGTATGAATAATATTGTTTCGTCGGGATGTCGAAGAAAATATCATTCATCAATATTACATGTATACATAAATGTATAGGTGTATACGTATATATCTAGTCGTGGCGCGTACAAAACGTTTCTCTCCTCGTTGAAGGGGCGTTGTGTGTTTCTTTCGGAGCGATTCACCGCGGCGCGGTCCATTAAAAAAAAAAAAAAAAAAAACCATCGAAATATTATGCGAGGATTTCTGTTGTTGCCCGCTTGTATATAAACGATCAAGTATACACGAGAGAAAACTGTGAAGAGAAAGAGAGAGAGAGAGAGAGAGATAGTGAGAAAGAAAGGATTTTGTGGTGCGTATGAACACGCGGGGGGCGTTGCGCGTGTACAAATCATGCGAGGAATGACTCTGCGGATTGCCCGACTATACGTACAGGGGACCTCTACCGTATACGTGTAACCGTCTTTCCATCGTTCTTCCTCCTTGGCTCTCGTGTATACACGAAAAAACTCCTTGCCCCCGTCTGCGATCTAAATAAATCCTTGGCGATTCCCGACCGATCCAATCGGCGGATTTATGTATATCTATTTTTTTATATCAATTTTTTATATATTGGGTCTATGCATTATTCCGTAGAAAAAAAAGGAAATAAAATTCGAATGCAAAGTATTTATCGAAAAGAGCGATTTAGACTGACTCATCATCGCCCAGCCTAAACCGCTAAAGGTAGAAACGTGAAATTTGGAGAGGCTGTTGATTTTATATTGAAGGCATCGTTTAAGAAGGGATTTCTCGAAATTCAACCGCCAAGGGGGCGAAATGGGTGGTCAAAGTTATTATGGGAAATATTCCTTGCGTGTATCAACTTGAACCTCGGTATAAATATTCTTCAAAGCAAATAATAAAACGCATGTTTCAGGATTTTTGAAAACCCCTAATGCGTGGTTCTACTTCTAATGAACTTTCCATGGGCCAAACTCTTCCATTATATAATATTTTTCCAGATGTTACCAAAATATATTTCTTTACCGCAAAGTTGAAATGATGTTTGTCTCACATTTTTACTACACATGGAATTTTACAGTTTCGTGACTTTTCGTTTATTTTGTATACTTTTTATTGGCATACAACACACATCTGTTTCAAAGAGCAGAATTTAAATATAAAATTTTTGAAAATTAGTCGCATTAAAGAATTATAAAGTATACTTTTATACCAGAAAGTCATGTTAAAAGTCATGAAAAAATCCCTATTCCTTGCCTTAAAAATCCTTAAATGTCATGAAATTTCAGGTCTGGTGAAAATCAGACACCCAGATAGAAACGATATATATAATATATCGATTTTTTTTGCAAAGTTGGTCGAATTTCATGCTCTGTTTTCGCTCTCGACAGACATCGGACCTGGACACATTGCTGTGTCGCCAGGACCTCGAGCGACTGCAGAAGCTCGAGGATGACGAGCCAGAGAAAGTAACGATGAGGGAGGAGGCGAGCAGCACGATGCAGCAACACATGGAGGACTTTTTCGAGGGCGGCGGACCAGCGTGCCGACCACAAGCGAGCTTCGTCTCGTCGAGGAGTCAACCGGCGGGCAACGACGACGATGTCTTCCTTAGGCCACCGCTCTGGGAGGATATAACGTCGAGTATACAAAAGCTCGATCCGGCGAACGCCGATATGTTGGGCTCGCAGTCGTCCCACGTTAAAATGGAAACGGAGGATCCGACCTCGCCGGTACTCTCTCCCGTCGACATCAAGAGCGAACCTCTGCCACCCGCACCGACGCTTCACCTTCTCGAGGGCAGAACGAGCGTCAACGGTCTGGCCGCTTACCCCAATCGACACGCGAACGAGCAGCATCCGATCGTCCATCATTCCAGAAGCAACCCTCCAAAATCCTTCAACAATAACAACAATAATAATAATACGAGTAACAACAACAACAACAACAACAACAACAATAATAATAACGATACCACGATAAATCATCATTCGAGTCATCAGACCGGGGCTAATGGTAACTCGCCGATTTACGGATCGATGACGAGACTGATGTACGTATCGCCGCTCACACCACCAATCTCCGATCCCGGCTCGCCTCTCGGAGGCCCACCGAGAAGAACACCGCCCCCGCCCTATCCACAGCCACAGCTGATCAATCCACAGCACAGAATACAACCGGGCACCATCACCAAATTCAATCGGCGGAACAACCCCGAGCTTGAAAAACGACGGGTTCATCATTGTGACTTCATAGGTGAGTCTTTTACTTTTACCACCCCCGGATCATCTGCACGTAATATCGAAAAGTGGAGTGCCTCCAACGGATTCCTTTGTGCGCTTGATTAATTGTTGCTCTCCCTCTTCTTTCAGGTTGTACAAAAGTCTATACGAAGAGCTCCCACCTCAAGGCTCATCAGCGGATACACACAGGTAAAATCTCCATAGGTATTTCACGTCAATTATTTATTACAGTGAAACCTCGTTTATATGTTTTTATTATTTATACGTCCAATTTCTCTGGCTCCGGCATAAAGTTTCGTTTCTATGTTTTTCACTCATACATTTTTCGCGCTTGTACGTTATTAATTTTCTTCCTCAGCGTCCGTTCCGAGGCCCGTTTTTTTCTTAGTTATACGTTAAGGTATTACTGGATGGATATTAAACAATCGTGAAAATTCTTGAAAATTTGAGGAATGATAAATCTTGATAGAATAACAATACATTAATTATTTTAGTATTTTCCACTAAGTAATTTAGTAGTTATAAACATATGAATCAAACACGGTCGCTTATGAGAAAACAGATCCTGCAGACGTTAATGGTTGCATAACGAATGTAACTAAATCGCCGTAAATTCGGAAAATATTAAATCATCACGATTTAAGATCAATGATTGGTTATGCTAAGCTTCAAATAAATCGACTGAGTAATTTTCGAGAAATGAATCAAAATAATGAGGAGTATCGCCTTTTTTAACGATGAATCAATAGCAATCATTGGAAAACTCAATATATATTGAATTTTTGGGTAATTATTGATAATAATAAGATGATCTGAACGTATTAATTAAATTTAAAAATTGAGAAATTTTTTTGTTGGTCAGTTGAAACAGATGTACAGTCACTGACAAAATCTCAGTCAAGCACACGTCAATATCGTTGAATTTGACTTCAATTAATATTAAAAGTGGAAAATTAACATTTCCAAGTGTTAATTTATTATTAAATTAGCTATTTGTAAATCTAAACATATACGACATGGTCTAGGGTTGTCAATCCACGATTCGCCAATTTTTAACTGACTTTTTGCCCGACGGTCCATCTAGTAATACGTTAATCAGTGTTCTGTGACACAAAATAAAAAAGACAAGAATAAAACAATTTTTGAAATCCGTGCCTTGATTTTTTTCACTGTAAAACCTGGGATCGTAATATGTATGCATGTACTTATGGGAAGGTTACCGTCGAGAGGCATGAAAAATGCATGAACTTCGGAAATTTTTTTTTATATGAAATAAATACTTTTGGAAATGGGTTTCAACGTATTTTATTATTCTATCAATGGAAAGTAAATTCTAATTTTATTTAATTAAAAAAATATCTAAAATGGCGGCTCCAGCTCTCGTCAAATAAAGCCGTATACAACGTGTTTTGGTCTGCGCGGGGCGCTCCACAGCCTTGCCACTACATCTGAATCAAAAACGAGTTAAAAATGATTAAACTAGACTAAATTTGGGGGGTCTTATCGGTTTTTGGTTTCCGAAAAACCCCTGGATAACAAAATGGCATCCGTTTGAAGAAAAAAACTTAATATTTTGACCGTTTTTTTTGCTTCAACGGACGAAAAAAATATTTCGAAATCAATTATTGACAAAAATCGCTTCCTGACGGCCCCGCAAATTCAATTTCCTTTCAATTGCACAGAGATTCATGTGAATCGGTTAATCCGTTGCGCTCTGAAAAATGCTGTTTTCAGAAAAATGCTAAAGTTGAACGTTTAGGCTGTAAATTCTAAAATACTTTAGATACAAACATATTCTTTTACCCACTTGTTCTTAACACTTCATGGATGCAAATTATGTTAAAAAAAACTCGAATTTTTCATCGTCATCAACAGTAACCTGCCCTTAACTTATTACATATATTTTATAAATACAAATATGTCTGTTATTTACTAGTCTTAAACGTCAAGGCTTTAATGTCACCAAACTCACATTAAATAAAGATTCCAAACGAAAATTAAAAAAATTTAAGTTGGTTCATTACTTCATTACTACCAATCAAACTTTCAATCGAAAAACCCAACATTAGTATCATAGAGGTACTGCTATGAAAAGACAACATCGCGAATTATGCACCAATCGCCATTTTCAAATGCTAAAAAAGTTTCAAATACACACTGTTATTCACTTCTACGTTATTCTCATTTACACGTCATACTTAACGTACCCCCCTCCCCCTCCCGGAAAACGTATAACTGAAGTTTCCCTGTATTTATTATTTAACGTCAATCTCTAACCGCGGCTCCGTCTTCAGTTCAACATGATCATTGATCTTTTACGATTGTATAGCACAAAGTTCCAAATGTCGACGCGAAGAAAAAAATGAAAGAAATAATTGCACACTGTTAGCTCAAAATCTATCACTCTTGTGGATACGGGGAGTCAGTGTTTCATTAATGCGGAGGCTGCGTTTACGCTGAATACCGCTTGGTAAGGCTGCAAATACATTCGTAAACGTTCTCGCCTTCTCTCTGGCCACTCATCTGGCCAGTCTTAGCGTGGAATGCAAGGTAGCTTGCTCGGGAATCATCACTTCTTTCTCTATCGCTCTCTCTCTCTCTCTCTCTTTTTCTCTCTACTCCTCTCTCGTTCTCCGTCACTCTGGAGTATAATGTGCCACTTTCGAATCGGTTATCCCGGAGGATAGCGGTACGGTGTATGTTTATACATACGTGTGTGGCGCGTCGATCCATGACCTCGCCACGAATTCGTTAATACCATATCCTGAGCCATTAAATAAAACGCTGATAAACGCGAGGAATTTTCGTCTGCAGATTGCAGGACGGCCAGAACCTCGTACACGCTGCACACACACACACACACACACACATATATATATATATATAATATTAATTTCTGTCTAACAGTACGTAAAAGAGGGCTACGAGATCTTAAAGATCCAACGGCAGTTCCGCATTGTTTTCTGCACTGCTGTTAGACGAGTGCATGCGTTCAAAGGTCTCGACGGACGTTTCGCCGCAGACGGCGATCTTTCGCGGTTCCATATAGAGTTTTTAATCCGAATATAAATTATCAAATTATTCAAACAATCGTCAGAGAAATAATACACATCAGGCTCTTTGGAAAGTCGGCTATGACATATCTACGAAATCATCAATGTCTTTCATCAGTCTTCTCACATTAGTTATGTATCCAGAATTTATAATTTTGACCAGAACTGAAATTTCATCACATTTGAGGATTTTTAAGGCAAGGAATAGGAATTTTTTTCATAACTTTTAGTATGACTCTCTGGTATAAAAGTATAATTTATAATTCTTTAGTGCGACTTATTTTCTAGATCCTCAACGACTCTCGAGTAGTCTCCGTCGTATTCACAATGCCAGTTTCACCATAAAAACGGACTAAAAAAACGTTGCACCAAATCTATCGGAATCTTATTCAAATAGCCCCGAATTACGACAGCGGAATTAATATTATAGGTAAAATTTTGCGTTTTGTGGCGACTCGTCTTCACGACGATTTCCAAGCAGAGCCTAGGTTATGCTCACCAAACGAATCAGCTGTTACGCCCGACGTTGGCAAGTCGGTGCTATTTCGTCATTATGATAATATTCAACCGGAAGTTGAAACCGTTTAATAATGTACTGCTTGAACTGCACGGTGAAGTTCGAGTTTTCGACTTTTTACAATATCTATTATGTCTAATTTATCAAACTTCAGTTTTCCAACGACCTTAGTTGGATACGTGAGCAGCAAAACCTGCTCAGCTTTTCCAAAAGGCGCATTAACGTATTCGTCAACATCGTATAAAAATTTCAGACCCGAAAATTGATCTCTTCATAATGATCGTACCTCCTTAATCATACAATGTTGTCAACAGAACAATATTGCAAGGCCATATAGTTCTGTAGACAACAATGACATTGTATGATACTGGAGTCGAAGGTTGGCACTTTGATACTATTATTTCATGAATTACCAACCCTTACCTCAATCATTCAGTCTATCACCGTGTCTGAGAAATATGATTACCTTCTTTCATTATTTCTTACGCATTTTTCCTCTCTTCGTTCATCTTCTCTCTAGATCAAATCCTAAAGTCCAAGCGGACGAATAGGCCGGCAAAAGCTAGTTACTATATATGTATTCCCGTGGTACTCGATCGTATAGATAGCCCATAATCGTCAAATCATTAACAGTCTCCAATGATTCACGACAGGATCGACAGACGACAGGGTACTTACAATTATATGCACGTGTGTTTGGTACAGGAAGCAACATAGGGCTACTATAGTTATTAACGAGTAAACACATACACGTACGAGAGCGAGAAGAGAGCTCTTCAATGCATACACACACACACACGTAGTCATATATACAGAAGAGACGAAGGCAACGGGTTGAGAGCCTCGGGCACGTGGCTCCGAATAGTCTTGAATGAACGAGAGAAAATTCTATCCAGCATCTTCATCTCATTTTCTCTCTTTCTCGCAAGACTTGTAGCGTTCTTACTGCACTGTACACACACACATATATATATATATATATATATATATATATATATATATTATCGGATGCTTGTGCATGTATATGTACAATGTTAAAACTGGACACGAACGAACATCGACACGAGAGGGTAAAAAAGAGGATTCTTTGGTGGCGGCACGAGCCCTCTTGACGCCTGTAACATAACCGGCATCACAACTACAAAGATAGACTCCATTATACGTATATATGCATGGGTCCATAAGAGTCGCGGTGTATACGCGAGGCAAGCAACATTCCTGTTCGGACCACACTTCCAATCTCTCTCTTCTCTTGTCTTCTTCCCCCCCCCCCCCCTACCTATCTACACACACATATATAAATACAATTGGACACTTTCGCTCGTTCAACTACTGCATATCATTCTTTTATTACCAAGTAATTATTGTGGAGTAAAAAAATTATATGCGTACGAATATCACTTCTATGGAATGTAGAGCTCTGCGAAAGATAGAAAGACGGTGACCATGGGCAGCTCAATCGTAATTTCGACATTTGTACAAACATTTTCTTTTCTCCTTATCTTCGTTATATAATTTCTTCTCATTTGTTTCCAGGTGAAAAACCGTACCAGTGCCAGTGGCCAGAGTGCGAATGGAGATTCGCTCGTAGCGACGAGCTCACGAGACACTATCGCAAGCACACGGGTGCGAAGCCCTTCAAGTGCGCGGTTTGCGAGCGCTCGTTCGCGCGAAGCGATCATCTCGCGTTACACATGAAGCGACATCTACCGAAGCAGCACGCCAAATGAGACTGGCACGTGCGACAGAGGGGGGATATTACCGATCAAGGAAAAATAGGAGCTCGCGTCGCTGCGAGATCCCGGATAACGAAGCGTACTATTCGGTACGGTACTGGTGCAGTGTGTACTCCATCAGAGCAGTACGCGGCTATCTGGGATGTAGAGAAGAAAAAAGCACGGGGCTTTCGAACGCTGCTTTTTTGTTTGCGCCTTACCGTCGAGCCAACGGAAAAAAAGGAAGAGCAATTGTGAACGAAAACGAAATCCTCCCCGTCTCCGCGTTTTACGCACGTAAAAAGGAGAGTAATTGAAAGAAGAGAATGGAGAAGGGGACGGTAAATTTCGCGGGTGCCTCGTTCACGATAGTCGACTGATAAACGTTAGAGTCCCCGCAAACGGCGGACTTTTTGTCCGCCGATAGTTTGGTCGGCTTCTTAATCAGTATGAAGATGTACGCAAGTGCGAAAATTATAACGATTTTGTATCGACCGATAAATAAGTTTGATGGGCTAGCCTAATGCCTTCATACTGAATTGTCGGCGAACTATCGGCCGACTGCTAAATCGGTATGGCGCGTGGTCCACGCGTGCACACTTGCCGATTGTCTAGTCGGCCGACTCAGCCGATAGCTTCAATTCACTTTGTAATTTTCAATCTAATAAAAGATAATAGTATTTGTGGTTTATCTTATCGTATCGTAACGCTCAATCTCGCCTCCACAGGTATAGAAAGTCTAAAATTTGTATCCTCTTTCGCTATTGCTGGCCCAATTAATTTGAAAAGTTCATTGAAGCTGGTTAAGCTCATTCCATACAAAAGCGAAATTTTCCATACGAAGCGAAACAAAAGCGCACTCACCACCAACCAGACTGTTTAGTTGACCCAGTGTGCGCGCTAACAGCCCAACCCGACTTAACTATCGGCCGATAGAAGGTCTGCAGTATGCGGGGACTCAACGTTTTTTTTCGTCGTCGACGTCCGCTCTTCGGCTAAGAGATCGCCCCGGTAGATCTGCAATATAGATATGTAAAATATATATATATATGTGTGTGTATTTAGTAGCGAAATATGTGTACGTACGTGTACGATATGAAAAATGATAATCGAACTCGATTCGTGGAACAGTATATAAAACGAGCTGGCCCCCTTTTCATCGGATACTAGCTTTAAGCGTATATAGTTTCAGATATGTATATCCAAAGACTTGTAACGCCGAATGTTGCGCGACGTCCTGTCGCACGTTGCAGTCGCAACCGTGAAGAGATAGAAAGATAGAAATGATAAAACATTAATATGTCACCGTAACGAGAGCGCGGAACACGAATCATTGAAATTTTTGCCGCGTGCTGCCGGGTAAACGAATCCACAAATGAAAATGATATACTTGGAAAAAGAAAAGAAAATAAAACCTAAACAAGAAGTAAAATTGTTTTAACACTTAAGCGTGAAATTTAACTGTCCTAGTCGGAGCAGATGTTCAAAGATATATTTACGGCTAAAGATATATAGAGTCTCCTTAATACGTATTCATTTTTAAAAAATCGCGCCTGTATACTTGAGAAGAGAGACATTTTTAATCGGAGATAAGCCTTACGGAGAAGTGCCTTCCGCCGGGTGTCTTGAAAGAAAAGAGATTTAAACGACAAAATAAAAATACAAAACGCGACACAATTTAGACTCGAGAATATCTTTTAATCTACGATATTTATTGTAATCTCTAATGTATCTCGTGTACTTATAAAAGAAGAACGAAAAAAAAAACGACGAATTGCACGAGGAATTCGTACGGGTGCCTTTACTTCTTCTTTTTTGTTTTTTTTTTATTAGCTCCGTCCCTGCACGGTAATGCCCGCGAAACGGTTAACCTCAGATGCACTCTCGAGCACCAAATTAAATAATGCCTCTTCATTACCTTAGTCTCGTGAAAATATATGTGTGCGTGTGAGTGTATGCGTGCGTGTGTTTTCGAAGAGAATATCGTCGAGAGCGACGAGAGGGCGGCTAATCGAGTACAAATAATTGAATTCAAGCACGTGTAAAGTTTACTGTTATTTCACAAATCACCCGCCGTGGTTGTTAAATTTACGAAAAATACAACAACAAAAGTAAAACGTAATCGCTCGATACCCCGAAAGCTTGTATTCAGCGAGATCAAATTAATGGGCTAATCTACTGTAAAAGCTCAAAAAATAAGCTTTTTCCGAATATATATATATTTTTTTGAAAAACTGTTGAATGTATCGATACAAACTTTTTTTCGCTTAAAGGTACACTCTTATAGAATAGAAAACAATTCTTTTTGTTGCATATAAATGTATAACAATTGATAATAGTGTAAAGGAATGAAAAAAAGTAGGTCGCTGGCGTTGATGATATGCGCTCTCCAGGTAATCTGAAACAAAAAATTCTAAAAGATTCTTAATCTGTACGAGTGTCGCTATCTCCCGAACTAGAATAATTTTAAAAATATTAATTTTTACTCAAACTTTCGCCCGAATTATAACGAAAAAAAAACGTGTTTTTCGAACACTTTTGCAAGAAATGACATTTTATTTTGCAATATAAAATAATAATTCTAGTTCGGACGATAGCGACACTCATACAGATTAAGAACCTTTTTGATTTTTTTCTTTCAGATTAACCTGGAGAATGCAAATCATCAACGCCAGCGACATACTTTTCTTGCATGCCTTTACACGATTATCAATTGTTAAATAAATATACATTTATATGCAACAACAAAAAATTGTTTTCTATTCTGTAAGAGTGTACCTTTAAGCGAAAAAAAAAGTTCGAACCGACACGTGCAAGAGTTTTCGAAAGAAAAAAAATATTAAAAATAGCTTCTTTTTTAGCCACCACAGTAGAATAGCCCCTTAAACAAAGAAAAATACGTTCTTACAACGTACGCATAGAAATCAGGCTAATTGTCTGATATTAGATAGATCGAAAGGCGACAAGAGGGATTTTCTTTATTTTCTAGGATAACGTTCGAATCCCTCTTTTATTTGCAAAAAAAAGAAAGGAAAAATCAATATACAATAATTTGTATCTGTAAGATATCGCTGATTTGTTTACGATTAAGTTGTATAACGGTGAACATAAAAAAAATACATGTACTCTTTCATGGAATACTTATATTTATATATAAAAATTATTATCCGTAATAGAATATTTTTTCTAATCCTTGTTTTCTCTAAGTTTTATTTTTTAACTGGTTACAATCGGTGATGACGATTTTTTTTTAATTCAACTCCCACGCTGTGAAATTCCACAAGAAGTATTGTGAAAAATGGTTTTCACTTAGAATTTGTTCGACACCGAGCAACCCATGAATTAAAAAGAAACCATGGTTGACTCTTTTTTTCTAGCCCTTTGTAGTTCTACGATACTACACGTGTTCTGCGAAAAAACGCTACCCCTCCAAAAATGAAAAATCCTGAAATAAAAGTGCTGGAAAGACAAGAGTATCAATAAAGCTTCAATTTTATTTTATCGATTCGTATCAAAGGTATTCATTTTAAGATCGTTATAAAATTAGAAAAAAAAACAAAGGCGCCACGTTACGAAGTAAAATCGTTAAGCTTATGACTCTATTTTTAGCAATTCTCATCACCAAACAGAATTTCGCAACCCCTAATACTTTTTTTTCAATCACGCTTTTTCAAAGCATGCGACGAAGCACTGAATCGCGAAATGCTTGGAACGAAAGTTGAGGCGATGCTTCAGCTGGCAAATGTTCTCGAGTCCCTCACACGTGAGAGCATCGTTGGAAAATCATTTTTGACGACGACGACGACGACGACGACGACGACTACGATGACGAGGAGTCTCGATTAATCATCGTTGACGTTATACAATTTGCCAAATATGATATTACATTTGGGTCTCGGCATGTTCGGCAGCATATTAACAAGCGCTGCTTCGGGGCGGTTTATTCTTCAAGCAAGATCCATCGTGACGAAATAGGCAACTGTTTCTTTTTTTTTTTCTTTTTCCCCGTGACTCCTATTCTCCCTTGGCGCGTTAAAGCCAATCGAGATCACAAAGAGATACAAAAAGAGTTTCGCACATACAAACCGGTCGTTCCACGGAAGCCGCGTTAAATATCATCGAATATATGAATTGATTTTCTTTTCTTTGGTCACAATGTTTCACTCCATTAGCACCAGTGCCACCATCGTGAAACGCACTTCAACCGGATCGCGAGACATGTATGCTTTGCAAACTTCGGCTGCGTCCTCGAGCAAAGTATCCTTCGACGATTTTCCGTAATTTATGGGAACTGGTTTTCGACCATCTGCAAAGAGATCAGTAAACTACAGTATCCGTGTCGTTTCGGTTGTGCGCGTACTTACCGAAAGAGAAAAATAAAATGGGTTAAAGTATTAACAATTGGGTCATTAAATGATTTTTTCCCGAAACACATCCAAAAATATAACTGTTGGACACATGATAACTTGTAAGTAACTTCCAGACGAGCATTTCGTACCCATTTTGACAACTATTTGTAAACTGCTAACTGGGAAACCAGTGTGTTCATTGTGCTCACGAGGCGTTCGGTTCGAAAATAAGCGCGCTTTTGAGGTAGTAGTCTCGCCACTCAATCTCCGCTCAATCGATGAAAGCTTCGAAATAATGCGAAATATCCTTATAGTGTAGGTTGTACATCTTATCGTGATGTAAAAACTTATAAAGTAATGATGAAAACGCCTAATATGTTTAGAGTTCCAAAAATAACCGTGAGATCGTGGCAACGTCGCAAGCCCAGCGAATTTTTGTCGTCATATTTGGTGCTAGCGTCGTTAGGCATTGCCTAATTTAAATCGCTATATCTCGTAAACTAGACGCCCAAGATTCATTATTTTTTTTACCCACTTCGTCATATGTTCCTCTAATTGAGAATTTAAAAAATGTGTACAAAAGTTTCGAAGTTATTGCGTGAAATGTGAAATCGTCCACTGGTGCCCATAGGAACACGTATAAAATCGTGAAATCTTTGATTGCCAATTACTCGAAAACGGAACGGTGAATCCTTTTGAAAATTTGCAGGTAATCACTGAATAGTGTCCTGATTGGGTCATCAAAATAAATAAGAAATCTATAGAAAAACGCCTTGGCCAGATTGCTACCTTAACGCTCCCGCTTTTGCTGCCCTACCTCACTGGAAGAAGCATTCGTAAGCACAATATGGCAGTGGTAATAAGGTCACACGTGACGTCATAAATGCTTCTATAAGCGCGCACTCAGCGAAATCCTGAAAGCGTCCAAGTGGCCAAGTCGAACGCACCGATAGTGTCGCCAAATGTGTAAGTTTTTTTTTTATATAAAATAATAGAAAAATACACATTAATATAACATTAAAAACACGTTATTGATAGTCTTGAGTGAAAATAATGATAATCTTAAATGCACGACTCCAAATTTATTACCGTAGTAGTGCCATTTTCGAAGGAAATATGGGTGTGTAGAAGCTGACGCCCTGCTAGAGAGCAATGGAATTCCCTCCCTGATTCCCCATAAGGGGATAAGCTGTCCCGAAACTCCCTAATTTCATCGCTAAAGATTCTATTATGACCATTTAATTTTATGCTGAAAGATTCAAATCGTACTATCAATCGAAGAAATTTAAATTTAAGAAATGCGTACTAAGTCCTAACGTCCTAAGTCGAGGAACAAGAAATATGTAATAAATAAATGAATATATAAGTATGCAGTCGTTCATATATTTACCGAGTTCGTACAACGATCCTTCTTTCTGCACAAAGGCCACGAAATGATGAAAAACTGGCTCGTCGTCAGCAGGCGCCTGCAACCGTACCACAGTGTCGTCAGTTTTAAAACTTTTTGTTTCGAGCTTGTGCCACTATAACAATATATATAACATCAAATTTCACCTTTGTCTGACCCTCCTGGGCCATTTTCTCGTGAGTATCGCCTATGCCCTGTTCTCTCATGAGCAGAAGCTCGCCACGCTCTTCAAACGAAAGATCGATAGTGTCCGAGATAAATTTCTTGAGAAATCCGTCCTCCAGTTGGATCCTTGCGACGTTGAAAACATTATATTAATCGCCAGGTTGAAAGGTCGCTTAAGAGGAGAAAACCCTTTACAATGAAATTTTGAGAGGTTTCTCACTATAACATTATCGAAATGATGTGCCTAAAGTTTTAAGATTATCGCGTAAATAAATTACTTTTTTGAGGTAAAAATTGTCGAGAGAATGGTCAAAAATTTGGAAATTTGATTAAAAAGCCTACTTAATTTTTAATTTTATACTTTTTTCATATTTTTATAGGTATATCCTTCCACTACACATGTCAATAGTCGAACAATATTTTTGATTTTTCTTTCAGATCAATAGAAAAAATCAGACCAATAGAGCACTTTTCGATATTACGCAAAAGACACCTAAATACCTTATAACGCCTCCATTTTGTTGTTTGAAAAAAAAAACAAAAAATTTCAACGCTCGAAAGTTGTAACAAGATAATGTCAACATTTTTAAATGATGTGATTATTTTATCGCCTTTAAAAAAATTCATGAAAAATGACATTTTTGGACGTCTAAAGGGTTTTCCGCCCTTAATAATGCACGAGGGCATATCGTGCTGGTACCTACTCGTCGGTATTATTCGCAATAGAATGGATAAGCGCGACGGTGCCGCAAGCGTTGGAAACACACTGCTTCAAATGATACACAGAGGCGGAAACCTCCTGGCCGGATTCCTGGATTCTTTTAGCCTCCTCCACGTCGTACTCGCTAGTCTGACAAACGAAACAAACCAGTGAACAATCGGCGAGAGATTGTAGAAGGAAAAAGTCAGAGGACATTTTTGTACGACGTAAACGATACCTTGGCAGACAAAGGATACAGAAGGATAAGAGCCAGGACCGGCTTTGGCACCATAGCCAGGAGCGGAGGATCCGTACCGTACACGTCGACGAAGCCCCATTTCTTCGGTACACCCAGTTGATGCGCAAACTTCAAGAAAAGAAATAAAATCACTCGCGACATTCGGCGAGTACGAAGCTGTCGAATTTTTTTGTTCAATCGGTAGTACTGACGCACGAGCGTTGACAAGATTGACAATAAATTTTGCGATCCTCACCTTTGTCATCACCTGAGAAGAATAATATTGCATTAATTACTTCACTGATTAACAACGAATATAAATTGCCATGTGTCGTTAGATTGGTAAACATTTAACTCACTTCTGGATTCGATTCGAGAGGTATCCAAGCCATTCTCGGTGTTTCTTCAGTCTCAACGAGTTACCGAACACGGCAAACTAAAAAGTTACAGAGCTTCAATTTGATCAATTTGCCGGGATTGCTCGTAAATGGCGTACGGCAAAGCAAAAATCTTGAAAGTATGAAAAACAACCGGCGTATTATTGACGAGTCACTCTGGTCAGACGGTTGACAACAGAGGTGATAAAGACGATAGCCAGTAATCGAGCAATTTGTCCAGCGGAGGCGCGCATGAACTACGTTTATCTATTGAGCCGTGTCATTACCAACAGTCGGTAAGAAAGCTCCTTACTCGATTATTTTGTCGATAATACGAACGAAACGACGAAAAAAAAATTAGAATCTTCGACGATTCGACGAACAACCATAAATCTTAATATATTTTTACACAACAATAATTGATAGACGCATATTTTTATTACACGCATGTTCGCTTGCTTTTTTTTCTGTTCATCAGACTTGTCAAACACCACGAGCCGGAAGGAGCCCTTTGTACTCTTCACAGCGAATTACATTCCTATCGAGTTGTGTGCCGTAGACTGAAGTTTCTCCACAATTATCATCACCGTTTTCTTTTTTTTTTTCTTTTCTTGTCTTCCTTCCAGTTCATTATTTTACGTGCTTTTATCCAAAGCTTCTGAACTTGGATTTGCTTAACGTTGTTGGCCTCCAATTGCGTCCGTTGTTGATAGGGCCCGTGTAATAGCGCCAAATCATGTTGCTTCCACGTTTCAATTGATTTATCGACGACAGGTGGGACCAGCAGTCCAACCAATTCTCGTAAATCGGCATGCGAGGAGGAAGACCGGCGACGAGTCTGAAAATAAAGTGACACGTTGTAATTACTCGGCATTATACAACGAGACGGTGAATGTTACGACGCGGTCACTCACCCGCAATTGTTCACCACCATACAGTGAGATACGACGTAAAACGGGTATGTGAGCGTAGTACAGAGGAACTGAAATGTAACGAGAATTAATTTTACCCTTTCTATGTAAAAGTTAATTGGGTATACCTACACGGAGAGAATTAAATGTTAAAAATTACCGTGCAGTAACGGTAACCAGATGACAACCCTGAAACTTCGCTTATTATTACTGAGTAAAACACAGATTTTCACGAAAATAAAATAAAATTTCTTCTTCAGATAGAAAATTTTACCAGATTTTCTAGTAAATTTTCAAGTGTAACAAAATACGCAAAACTTGAATTTAAAAAATATATAATATCAGCGAAATTTTACTGTGCATTTTATTATTTTATGCCTTTCAAAAATGTCTATAAAAAAGTATCGTCTTTATAACAGTTATTTTAAGATTTATTATAAAATTTAATGAGTGTTATAGGAAAATGTATTGTGCTCTCGGTAAAAATTATCGTGCGCGCTACCCTTCTTGTGTAGTAAAATTTTAGCTACACGTATTTGAAATTTTCTGTAAGGTGAGTTAAAAAAAACTTGTCGCATACGAATTATTATGCTTTTCTCACTTGTCACCACATTGAAATATATCACGGTAATTTTTACCGTGAAATTCACGACAAAAATTACTTTTTAATTCTCTCCGTGTACCAGTGAATGGTCGAAAGCTGATTTATATTTAAAATAAGTAAAAAATATGAATTGTCGATAAAGACTCGAATCACTATAACTTAGCAGGATAATTACATGTGCCATTAAACCCAATTGCTTAGTTTAATATCGAGAGGCGGATAAAAGGAGCAGTGGAGGTGGAGGCTAGAAGAGGAAGCAACTATATGCTACAGATAATGGACATGGGAAACAAGAGTTGGCCAAAAATTTGCCTAAGCGGAGAAATCAGGAATATATTAATTGGAAAGGAGTCGAAATGGGGAAGGGATCTTCGCATCGCGGGATGTGATGCGAGAAGTTGGCGAAGGAAGGAGCCTGATGAGAGGTGATGAAAGTTTAAAGGAACTCGGAGAAATTTTAAAGGAAAAAGTAGAGAAGAAAAAAAGGATCAAGACGTCCAAAAAAGATTCGAAAGGGGTAGACAGGTCTACTTTCAGTTAATACTACAAAGCAATCGAAGAGAACACGGAAAAGGAAAAATATTGAGAGAAGGAGGGTATTGCAGGAGTGGTCAAGAAGGAATCAGGGTGTTGAATTTTGAGCAGAACTAAAATTTTATGACATTTAAGGATTTTTAAGGGATGGAATAGGGATTTCTTCATGACTTTTATTATGACTTTCTGGTATAAAAGTATAGTTTGTAATTCTTTAGTGCGACTAATTTTCAAAATTTTGTTCTACTTTTATAAAATACATTACTACATTGCATTTAATTACTACATAAAATACTACATTTTATAAAAACAAATAAATCGTTATCCTTTACAGCGTTCATCTGCACAACACGCCCATTTACTGCTGGTCGAGTGTCCATTTACTGATAATTTCGTCCATTCACTAGCGATTTAGTTATTTCGTTACTTATTTATCAATTACCCCAATATTATTTATTGCAATTACTGCGAATATTTTTTTCCTACCATTAGAATAATATATTGTGTTAGCTATAGCAAATGAAAAATTTATTTTCAATATTTTTATATAACATTCCATTCGAATCCTACAGTGTTGTTATTCGTCCATTCACAGGTCGGTTCGGCAAATAATAAAAAGCAGATACGACCGAGTACACTCACCGTCATTATCGATCCAGTGAAAACGTTTATCTCGCGATCTCGTATGATATACTTGTTTATCACGTACGTGGATGCGCCGACCATCACGATGGTAGCAACATTGGCCAATAGCCTAGGTACGATACCCGCGTAATATCCCGTAATACCACTTTCTCTGTACACCTCGATTATGGAACGAAACAATCCGCTGTGTAAAATTTATCGCGTGTCAATAGATAAGCTCAGACGCTCGGAGCGTCGAACTTTCCGCCCACCACTCACTTGTATTTCGTTTCGCGGCCGACGAACTGGGCCATCGCTCTAAAGGCTATTACGTCCAATGGATGGGAAACGATTATCGCCGCTACTCTGCTCGCGACTTCTCGCAAAATTTCATAGACGCACCTCTTGTTTCTGCGGATAAAACAGTTCGGCGTTTAAGCATGGCCGCTTCGCGATTACTTTGAAAGAATAGGGAAGTACAAATATGGAAGAATGGCTCGACGAATACCTATCCTGCTCGGACAATGTTTCCTCTTCTATTCGCTGGTCAGGCTCGTCTTCGAATACAATAGAGTCGGAGGTTTTGTCAAAAACTATGGCACTGACGGTATAGGCGCAGAGCTTCGGCACAAAGCCGCGATAACAACCAACGAAGCCATCCACGCGCCTTATGTACCTGACTGAAAATTAGATGAAAAACGAGAGAAAAATAAAATAAAACCGTGAGAGCGCTTGCGAGAAAAGAAAAATAGAACTTTTGCTCTTCCTTGATGAATTTTTAATGATTTTTCATGAGAGGAAAAACCTACCGTACTGAAAAATATTGGGCAGTCCCAGAGCGGGAGAGCCAAAAAGTGTGGTGGTTGGTTTTGGCGGCAGGGGCTCGTATCCAATCTTGAATTTATATTTGAGAAAATTGAAAATTTTCGTATGAAGAATAATATTCGAAGAAGCCGGGTCGATTGAAAAGAATGAAAGTAAATTAAAATTCTTACCTGTATTAAAACTTTGGCATACTCGATCGGATGAGATACGGTATTGGTGACTACATGAGATACGATATTCGACCATAAAGTCTCGTCCCTCCGTTGAATCATTGTTTATTGTTAATATTTGGTCCCCGCGCACACTCTAATTTATCAACGTTTTGTCAAATTTTTTTTTTTCAAATAATTTGCAGCACTACATACAATTTCTATGCGGCTTGCAGTCAGAAATTACTCAAGATAGGCAAAAGTGTTTTCGTCTGAAACTACGGGAATTTACGATAGGAATTTGCCTGAAGACTGTGATCGAATTTAGTTTGATGGCAGGGCTTTCCGTGATGTATCCGAGTGGCGCTGTTCACCCGGGAACATGTCCAATTGCGGAACCCGCTCGTCTATTGCTGCGTCAAGCTCGCACGAATTTTTTATGAACTTTTTTATGAATTTGTTATGAATAATTTTTCATGGGCCTGGAATCGTCATTACAATTTATAGTTTTATCGTATTGAAACTATAAATTCACAAAAAATGGCTCATTTTCGGGCGTCTAAAGGGTTTTCTCTCCTTAAATGTGATTTGGCTATGAATGTATTACAGAATACGTATACTCGCTGCCAGGTGCAGGTCAAGTCGCAGAATAAATAAATAAATAAGTGTACAAATAAGTAACGAAATTGTGTACGATTTTATTATTGTTGTTAAATATATAAATCTATAAAATGTTGTTGATTTTATTATTAGGAGCTGCCATGCTTGCAGTAAAACGCGACTGTGCAAAAAATCGAAGAAGCAACTGCGAATTTCTCGCGAAGAGGAGCCTCTGAACAAAGAAACCGATGTAGAAAATGACGCTGTCGAAAATATAACCGACCACGATACCGACGAAGATGATGCCGAGGATCGGTATTCGGATTCCGGTCCAAAAACAATGTATATAAGTTTTTGGGCTGTAATCCGAATAATAATCCTCAAGTGACAAGCAATTCATGGTAAATTCAATGAAAATATTGGCTTTTCACAGTAGTGAATCCTCTGAATAGACCATACATCGATTGTAACGAAAAATTATATATTGAAAATCGATCTAGTTCACCTCGGGAAATTTTATTGATAACGAAAAAAAATTGTACCACCATATTTTTTCTTAGAATTTTACCTCTGCACTTTCAGAATCCTTGAAGAATATTCTGTCGTTTAGTTCCTGAGTTGTAGCATAGAAAATGCTTTTAAAGATGTATATAAGGGGTCTGATTCAGTGAGATGCAATACGAAACTAACGCTACCCCCACCCTACTGCCGCTGTGTTGCAGGAAAGTGGGGCGGCTGTGACATGCTGAATGCCTGTGATTGGTTGAAAAATGCTGCATTACATGTTTACATGTAGAGTTATTTATGGTTACAAATGGTAAGTTTCAATTTTGATGTGTCCATTAGAATGTTATCAGGATGATAATTATATTTACAGTTTGAGAGAGTAAGAGAGAGAGAGAGAGAGAAGAGGGTGGATGGATGGATGAAAATGTGAAAATGTAACAACGTGAAAAATGTGAAATCCCGAAAATGAGAAAATTGACGGATGGAGAGTGAGAGAGTGAGAATGTGAGAGAGGACACCTCATATTGTTTGCATGTACCTTCTTTTTATCCCCAGAAAAGCCTGATAACATTTTCAATGCCATGAAATAGTTGCACTTTGTGTAATGTCTGTAGATTTTAAAATAAATTTAAAAAGTACGCCGTGCTGGGTACGCCGTATCGCCACCGTGCAAGTACGGTAAGGGCACGTGTTACTATCGTACGGCGTACTGGAACCGTATTAGTAACGCGTACGATTCCACCACGGTACCAGTATGTGTACCGTACCGGTACGCCGTAAGTTACAATTGCGGTACGCCGTACCAATAGTACGCTTGCGGTTGTCTGTGTATGAGTACCGAAAAATATGAGTGTACTCCTAGGATTAACATGGTATGCTTTGTCGATAAGGGAGCGTCGGGTAACTCAACGTCGGGTAGGTGTCGCTTCGTCAATTTGACGATAAAATATGAGCTATTCGAGCATCTGCTGATCTTTCCGTTTCAGTTGCGCTTTGTTCCAGTCTCAAAACATTTTGAAAGAAAAAAAAAGGAAGACAACAAGACGTAATACTGGTCCACGCCGTCTATTTTTTGCGATAGAACGCACCGCCACCAGAGCCCCGCGAGACCAGATGGACGAAGAATACCCGAACGCGAGGATCGCGAGTATGCCGACGAAGCGTTCTTAATCGAGGCATCGTCATTTTTTTCTTCACATTTTCCCGTATAATGCATATGTATTCTCGTGTCGCGTAGCAGTCGTTCCGTTTTGTCACGCTACGAATCCCACACCTTCGCTAAATCTCAAACATCGGCCGAGTACGTTTTTTTCTTTTTTTTTTAAATTTTCTTCTCGGTTTTCGCGCTACTACACAATTATTAAACGAAACGTCCGTGTGGGCACAGCGTAAGGGGGGAGCCGGGGGGGAAGGAAAACGAGA
The DNA here is from genome assembly GCA_963932345.1 of Ophion ventricosus. NCBI lineage: Eukaryota > Metazoa > Arthropoda > Insecta > Hymenoptera > Ichneumonidae > Ophion > Ophion ventricosus. The sequence goes on along the minus strand of OZ010723.1, from coordinate 12,258,158 downwards.
TTGAGCTGCCGCGCAGATCCTCGTAATGTTTCGTCGCGTTTTTCGACCGACAGTTGACTCACTGGCGTGAGTGAAAAACGCTTTTCATTTTTTTTTTTCGTCGCCGCGCGTGATCCACAACAATATTCGCTCGTCCGTAAGATCGGACGGTGAGACAACGGATTTTAGAATTCGTCAAAACCCTCACTCGCTCGTATCACTTTCCGTGGCTTCTGACAAGCTAAGAAAGTGGAAGGACGAATTAATCATGTTTTGGACAAACATATACGCGCTCTCGCCTCACATCGAGGCGTTACTGAAAAAAGAGGTAAGGAAGAACGAAAAATAAAGACTATCGAATTTTTCAAGAAAATTCAAAAAAATACTTTTTAATTTGTGAAAATGAGCAAATACGAGGATTTTTTCGACCTTTGGTTTGTGTGAAAAAAGAACGAGAGATAACGACTGATAACGAATGTTTTGTCGCACAGGATGTCAGTCTTCAAGAGCTCATGGACCAAGAAGAGATTGTATCCGAATGTCGGAGCCAGAACAAAAAGCTTGTCGATTAGTAAGAATTCTTAACCCGATCCGTCGGATAGAAAAATAAAGAAATTGTAGCGAGAAGTTCTGGGAAGAGGAGAATAAACGTTTACTTTTTTCTTCTTTTCCCTCGTAGTCTGAGCAAGCCTGAGATAATGAAGGAATTAGTGACCCTGACGACCAAAGAGCCGTCCGCCGAGACAGACGAGAGAAGTCGCTACAAATATTCTAACGTCGCTTGCGAACTGCTGACCTGCAACGTTCCGTCCTTGAACGAGAAGTTGGCAGGCGACGAGACACTACTGGCCAAGCTGTACTCGTTCATCGACACTGACGAACCTCTGAATCCTCTGCTGGCGTCGTTCTTCAGCAAAACAATCGGCATTCTTCTGACGCGGCGGAGCGATCAGGTAAGATTTTTCTACCGAAACGCCTGGTGGACGAACAATAAAAAGCCTACGCTTGAAAATTGTACTAATCGCAGTTGTTTTTTCTTTTTTGTTTTTGTCTCTCTACTCCTTTCGCCTTCCCGATCCATCGCTAGAATTGGTACTCCTACCAATTCATGTGTTTCCACGTTTTAGAGTTTCTGAAGAGTCGCGAAAAGTGCGTAGATCGATTGTTGCAGCATTTAGAGACATCGGCGATAATGGACCTGGTATTGAAACTCGTGACTAAACCGGAGGGCAGCAATATGCGGCAGAACGTACTTAACGTAAGAGACAAATTCTTGTTTTTTTTTTTCCCCCTACTCAAGGAAAATATAGTAACAACTCTGTGACCGTTTTTCCCTGGTTTGTTTTCTCGCAAAGTGGCTGGACGCGGAGAAACTTGTGCAACGATTGATAAAGCTACTGTCGCCGTCGCTGGAAGCGGAGAAACACGCCAATGCCGCTCAGCTGCTCTGCGACATGATCAAATTGGCGCGATACTTTCGAGTAACATGCACCGAACGCACGGAGCCTGATCCAATTTTGACTACGCTGGAGTCGTGAGTATCGCGTATATTACGATTTTCACTTTCGAACCTGATTTCCATCGATGGGAGGCTTCTTTTTTTCAATGACAATTATCGACGATCTATGTTCGATTTGTGCAGCGAAGAAACTGTGAGTCTGCTGTGCGAGACGATCTTATCCGGCGAGCCAGTGGAGAGCAGCATCGTCGGAGGGGTCCAAGTGCTTCTGGTGCTTCTCGGTCACGAAACGAACAAGTAAAGCTTGCTTAGTTGCACATATTTTTCGTAAGAACTCGTGAACTTTTTTCTTTTTTACATTCGTATTGTTTCGTTCAGTACTGGGAACGAAGGAGAAACCCAGGGTAACGGTGCCGGTGAGGAAACGCAGGACGACGAGTGTCGAGTTAAAATTCAAAACGCGACGCTACCGTACTTGGAACTCATTCAAAAACTCTTACTCAACCCTCCACCTGTAAGATGTTTTTTTCATGTATTAATTTTTTTTTCCTTATTTCTCAACTTATTACATTGTTAAGAGAGCTTTATACTTTTGAGGTAAATACGTTCGAACACTTTTCAGAAGCCTCCAGTAAAAACAACAGCCGGTCTGTTGACTAGCCCCTTGGGCAATACTCGCCTTCACGTAGCAAAACTACTCGTCGCGCTTCTCCATAACGAGAATATCGAAATATTCAAGAAGCTCGCACAACTCGGAACATTCCAGATTTTGTTGGTGAGTTTTGCCCCGTATGACTAGAAATTTAGCACACGAGAAAAATATATATTCAGCCACCAAGAACTTGTGATTTATTCATTTCTTACCTTTCAGGACTTATTTTTTAAGTATTCTTGGAACAATTTCCTACACACCCAGGTCGAACAGTGTCTAGCGTCCGTGATGAACGGTGAATGGCAAGAGGACAGCGAAACTGTTTATTCCCACGTATGAGCGCGAATATTTCATTTTTTTTATCGCGCTTATTTTAAAGTATTTCTATACTTTTTCCCTATGTAGAAAAAGCGATCCGATGCGCGATTAGAACTCGTAAAAATTGGCGCATCAGCCGTTAACAAAAAGAACATATTGATACCTCATTCATTTTGTAGATGTTCGTCGAATGTAAGTTGACCAGTCGCTTGTTGGATACTTGGAATCAAAACCAGAACACGCAGTCAGTCAAATTTTCAACTCTTTTACACAAATATGATGAGCTTACTCGTTGTTGACATGAATTTTTTTTGCTCGATAATACACCGTTGAATTTTTTTTTAGAAACAAGGAGACGAATGTGCGACAAGGCTACATGGGACACCTGATCAACATCGTTAATAATATTGTAAAGCAGTCCAAGAAGAATCAGGTTTTAGGTGAATACTTGAAAACAAATCCGAGCCCAGAGTGCGCCAAGCAATGGGAGGAACTCGTCACCACAGAGTTGGACGTGATCAATAAAATTCAAGAACTCGAACTGGTACGAATGATAAGTGTTTGAAACGAATGCTCTCGATCAATAGAGACATTGCACATGGAAAAAATTGGAAATTCGCAATTTTATTTGCGTCTTGAATATTTATCGAAGGGTGGGAAACCTCAGCCCTACGTGACAGGCACGGACGATCCAAACGACGAGTACAATTCTTACGGCCAAGACGCATATGTACAGCAGGTTTATGCGAATTATCAGGGACAACAGATGACACCGTATTTCATCGAACAATGCGGTTTTCACGACGACGACTTTAACGATCGAGACGCTGCCTTACAGTAAGTAGAAAGATACTCGCGTGTGAAACTAAACAATTTATTCTAACCGTAAAATGTAATATTTTCTTAAAAAAAAAAATCGATCTATAAAGCCACTCTATGCTTAGCAACTCAATCGACCAATTAACAACTATGCCGTTCACTGTGAACGAGGAAGATCTCGATAAAGGCGAGGACATGTTCAATAAAGTGAGTATTATTACAGAGAATGAATAATGGTGTAATTGCGTCTCGTGATAACGACGAATAACTATCACAAAGTATAGCAAGAATAATAATCGGCTTGTTATTCGAAAAGATTTGCCAGCAGAAACAAAAGGCCGGCTTGGATGAGAGCGGCGGAGCTGTTGAGTGGGGAGACGAGGGTGAGCTAACTTTCCAAACGGTCATAGACAAGCGTGACTGGCCCTCGAAACAACAGCATCACGATTCGAATTCCTCCGACGAGGACGAGGACGCTCGAGAGATGAACATGGAACCGGACTCGACGGATCGTGAGTTAAACTATTCCCACGGTGTCTACCAACCTGAAAAGTCTTAAATGTCTTAAAAAGTCTTAAATGAAATAACACTCGACCCTGAAAAAGTCGTGAAATGTCATGAAAAATTACCAGTCTACCTGATTTTTTAAAGATCTCTGCAGCGCTTATTATCATGGCCGATTTTTGTATTGTTATCCAAAATAATTTTAAATTTTCGCGGGTTTGCGACAAGTAGAAAAAAAAATGATTCGTTATCTCAACACATTAGCTTTTCTTTATTATTCGTGTAAAGCGACTAGATGATATTACTCAAAGTTTCTAAATGTATGTAATATTTTTCCAGATGTTTCCAAAATATATTTCTTTAGAGCAAACTTGAAATTATGTTTGTCTTACATTTTTTTACTACACATGAAATTGTACAGTTTGGTGACTTCGTTTATTTTGTATACTTTTCATTGGCATACAACACACATCTGTTTCAAAGAGCAGAATATAAATATAAAAATTTAGAAAATTAGTCGCTCTTAAGAATTATAAAATATACTTTTATACCAGAAAGTCATACTAAAAGTAATGAAAAAATCCCTATTTCTTGCCTTAAAAATCTTTAAGGCGGGCAACTACTTTAGGAGATCGGAAGTTAGATGATTTTTTGGATTTTTTTATTGTGAAAAAAAACGGAAATTTTCGCAACCCTGACAATAATTTATTCATATTTTCATACATCTCTGGTAATTTTTTCAAGTTATTTCATGCATTAATGAAGGTGTAATCCGCTGTGTCCCTTGGCGTGTCCTCATCGTCGTTGTCGATTTACGGGAATTGTGCAGCTCGCAATTCGCATCTGAAATAGTTCAACAAATTTTTATACATTCTTGAGATGTTTTTTAAGAACTTGAACCTAAATTTTCAGAAAAAAAAACGAGCATTGAATGTTGGAACGTGTATGAAAAAAAAATGATCGATTTTTAGCATTTTTTTCGCGGCAATTTGCAATAATAAATATGTTTTAAACAATCTAATCTTTCCAACTTTAGGTTCATGTTTTAATAAATTATATTATGTAAACGTGTTCCAAATTTGAAGTTGATAAATCAATTAGTTTTTTACTTATGATTCCCACAAATTGAAAAAATGTCGTTTCGAGAAAAACACGTTTAAAGTTTCAAAAACGAAAAAATCAAAGTCAAATGTGTTTAATCAAATGATAAAGTGAGCGCGCTTGGGAGTCGAGCGGAGAGTCTTTATCACTTATATACATACCGTTAGAAGGAATCCGAATATCGTTTTGAAATTTTCAGGGTGTATTCTTAAGATATTTTGCTAATATATGAAATTAAAAAAAAAAAATTTGAAGCATCTAAAGTGGTTGCCCGCCTTAAATGTCATGAAATTTGAGTTCTGGTCAAAATTGGACACCCTGATTCTATTAAATTAAAATTACGAGAAAAATGGAAGAACTACGTTTTGACGAAATGTCGTTTTTTTTTTCTTTCTCGTTTCAGCCTGGGCATCGGGTGATCAATTTCCCAGCGCATTGCCGCGTGTCAATCCGTGGGACGTTGCTCCCGCCGACACATCCGAATACACGGGATGGGCGAATTTTGATAATTTTGAGAATACACCGAACATGACGGAAGCTCTGAAAATAAGCGAGGCGCTATCGGCGTGCCAGGAAGTAAGCGCCGAGCTCACAACCGCGACGATCGCAGCCTCGCCGGAACCAGCGATCGCGGTCGACGCCTCGATGACTACGGAACACCCGGTATCGGACGTTATTAAATCCGTCGTCGGTACATCAGAGACTACTACAAGTGCCAATATCGTTGCCGACGGTATACAAAAATCGGTCGTCGAGATTGCTACGGTTCAAGATCAATCGCAAAAGGCCCAGATCTCGCATGCACCCGCTAAAGCTCAAAAACATCTCGAATCAGGCTTGTCGGATGCTGTCGTAACTCCGGAACACTTGGAAAAGATCGAGGAGATCTCGCAAAAGTGCGCAAAGCTTGAAATTGTAGAGGAACCGCGAAAAAAGGATGAATCGGAGAAACCAGAGGCTACGGTCGAACCATTGGAAAAAACGCCCGAGAGTATTAGCGATGTTGTTGCTGTTGTACCAACGATTCCCGAGGACTCGAAGAAATCCGAAGATACAACGAGGGTCGAGGAACCGGAAAAACGGGACAAACCGCAAACGAAGCTGTAAAAAAAAAGAAGATAAGAAAACTAACATAATCGATTGTCGTTCAATTGTTGACCTCAGTTGTTGATACTTGACGATATTCCGAGTCTAAAAAATTCCCTTGCAATAATATAGGATTTCAAAAGACTCGCGACCTCTGTCAACACCCCCCTATGCCGCGCCTCTGGCCGTTCGGAAATTATAAATCAATCATACAAAACATAAGTCATATCAAAACATTTAATTTACTGTGTCTAGAATTCTACATTTTTAATCACGAATCGAATGTTTCGAGCGAGAGAATTCCAAACTTATTTCATGAAACTATAAAATACATAATGGAATGAGGGATTTACATTGTGATGCTCAAATGCTTTAGAAAGAGAAAAATGGTTCGATGTCCGTATTCAAGAATTTCGTTTGGGTAAATATTTAATTATTCACTCTGTAATGACTATAAGAGATTCGAAGGAAGGCAAGAAGAAAAAATGTATCTTATCACTTATTGTGAAAGAAAAATCGTATATATATATATATATATATATATATATATATATATATATAACGTATCAACTTGTACAGTCGAATGTGAATATACCAGGGAATTTGGAATAAGTGGATCGAGGCGAGCGGTGTAACATGATCGAATAAATAACGCGATTACTTGAAATCTCGTTTTGAAATCATTGTTACCTAATCCTATTTTTTTACATACACTTCTACGTTAAATCACCGGATGGATTACATGGCCATTCGTGAAATGAATTACATACGGAACGTGTCGCGCGCAATGTTAACGATCATTACACTGCGATTCTACACAGGCTTTTATTTTTTTTTTTTTCGTTCTATTCTCGGCGGCGCTTTCGACTGTTTAAATGACAATTACAATTAACAGAGAGCAGTGATTAATTAGGCAAGAAGAAACCATGGCCTCGGAGGGAACGTCGTCAGGTAGCTAACCATTCTTTTTGTACGCAAAACGTCGATTACACGTTCTTTTTTTTTCGTTTTCACGTTTAAAGTGTTCTGGAGCTGAATGATGACATAGTTACATATATTGTCGCGCTTTTGTTGGAGGCTGCGAATTCGTATTAATGATTTCGGAATTTCGGAGAAACGGCCCGATAAGTGTTTCGCGATTCGGGGTACGAAGGGACAACTTCAACGCTCGAGCCAACAGAATAGATACATCTTTTTTTTTCTCTCGAGTCTTTCAAAAAGGAAGTAGCGGTGATAATTCGCAATGAAAAGTCGCATTCAATGCGTCGTGGTAAAATATAAAAATATTTCGATCGAGACTCACCGAAGTTGTCACATAGGACTATTTATTATCTGGAGAGTAGGAGAGAAACGTTGAAGCCGCCCCTGGTGATATAATTCGCACGAGTTTTCAAAAAGAGTATGATGTTAACGTTACGTAGCCTAGTTGGAAGGACGACGATGTAAAGTAGAAAAATAATAATATAACAATTGATACAGTAAAGTATAAAATTATTTGTGTAATTTGGAAAACCTTTGACAAAAGAATACACGATAGTTGATAGTTTTGAGGTTTACGAACTGGGTCTACGAACAAAAGATCTGATGGTGCACTACGAAAAAATATTTGACCCAAATGATAAAGAAAAAATGTTTTTATTTGTCAGCCACCGCGACTGGCATCGTCGTCATTTATGTCAGCTTCACATTGACATCAGTAGAAACCATTGCTAAGTGCTACTCAATTGACGTGACCTCGTCGTCAAAAATCTCGAAGACAGAGATAAAAGGTAAATGCACATTTTTCTCGTTTTGTTGATACCGGTAAACTATTACGATCGGCACGCGTCGTGAAGTGTGCCTCAACGCACACACACATAATCAAAATTAATTAAATCGCAAAAAAAAAAGAAATTGTTTTTAGAGACATTTCTTTTATTTCTTAAGCGAGCGAAATTATTTGTACTCTTGTCGATCTAAATACACGCATCCGGTTGAAGCGGGAAAATATAAATAGATATAAATGCACACTTGGAGATATTATGATTTTCGACATCGTCGAGAAAGTGAATAATTATTTGGAATAATTTATTGGCAAACATGTGAAAATGATTATAATTCATAATTTGCTATGGTTGCTTCTGCATGTTTGATTTTTTTTTGTCAAACGCACTGGAACATTATTCGTATAAATTAAACAGTATGCTTATTCGTGGACGGTGGCACGTTAAGATTGTCTCTAATTTTTTCAACAATGTGCAAAGTAAGTAAGTCCCGGCGCGAGCGAAACAATATCATTTTTTTAGCAAATTAATATAAAGACAATTTTCATTCAACCATCGTGCGAATGTTTTGTAACAACAAAAATAATTTATACGTTTCCCTAGTGGAAGATTGTAAGTATAAATTGTCAAACATTTACTGTCTTTTGGATATGGTTGTATCGTTATTGTATCATTGATTTTGAAAGGAAACCGTGGATTTTCAAGATAAATGCTCACTCAACAATTCGTTGAAAATATGTTTCTTTCTCTTCGTCTTCTTCATCGTTATAACGAGACTTGACAATTCAGAGGACGATCATAAATCGATCGTACACGTACAGAAATAAAAAAATAAAACTTAGAGCGATAAATTCTCGTGTTTGTAATACTAATTTCGATCGATACAATCTCCTTTTAACCGGTATCCTCAATGATATACGAGGTGTGCAAAATTAAGTAATGAGACTGGCAACGTAGCGTTCGATTTGGCAACACTTGGGACGCGGGAATTAGAGGGGCGGTAGATGAACATGCGATACGCCTTCAGTACGAGTTTGAACTCGCTAGAGTCATTTGGTTGTCCGTAGCGATTTTTTTTCGTGAAACAGACCTTTGTCGTGCGTTCAAAAAATCAGGGACATCAATATCGAGAAACAGACATGGATACAGTGCAACGGAAAGTTTGGCAAAACGTCAGCAGGCCTACGGAGACAGTGTTTTGTCATGGGCCCAGGTTTTTCGGTGGTTTGAAGGATTTTCAGAATAAAGAGAGTTGATTAAAGATGAACCAGGCAGCGACAGACCTTCAAAAACCGATAAAGGCCGTCCGCTGCGGAATTCATCTTCAATCTACTCTTCTTGGAAATTTCTTAAACCACCGAAAAACTTGGGCCCTTGAGTAAACCCTGTCTCCATAGGCCTGCTGAAGTTTTGCAAAAATTTCCGTTGCACTGTGCCCAAGTCTGAAGCAAAACCTGATAGCATCCCGTTGCTCGAAATTGATGTCACCCATTATTAGAACGCACTCGAAAAAAACTGTTTCACGAAAAAAATCGCTACGGACAACCAAATGACTGTAGCGAGTTGAAACTCGTACTGAAAGACGTATCACATGTTCACCTGCTGCCCCTCCAAGTGCCGCGTCGCAAGTGTTGCCAGATGGAACGCTACGGAGCCCGTCTCATAACTTAATTTACACACCTCGCATGTATATATATCATTCGTATTGCTGATTAGAACGATCAGTATTCCAGTTTTTTTTATTTATAGTATGTTTTTTTTTTGTACCAGGACACACAGATCTTTTGATAGTTTAGATCTAAGTACAAGTTCCAGTTGCAACGGAACACTATTGTTGAAAGCTAAATTCGTTAATTAAAATTACATCATGAGTTATTTGAGTTGAACGACGAACTCATCTATACACACTACTAGAACTCTCTTTCTAGATTATGCGCGCTCTTCCGCTCTCACGTGCTCTCTTTCTCTCGCTCTTTTTACATATTGAACAATTTTTCATTTTTCGTAGACGTTTCTTTGACTTTACACAATGTATATTATCGTAAATTGCTAGTTACTTCTCGTCTTTAATACTTGGAACATCTCACTCGCGTACACAGGGCGGTTTTTTTTTTTCAAGATATAGACGCGAGTAACGAGAGGCGAAGGATGGGAATATTATGCTTCGTCTCTAGCATTATTCTCGTTGAAAATGAGTGTTTTTTTGTTCTCTCTTAAGATCTCAAAGGCGGGATTTATTTCAAATCCAATTCGAATTCGGGGTTCTCGAGAGTGAAAGGTTTGAGATTCTCGACTACCGGTGTCTCGTCCGGATCAATGCGGATTCGTATTTTGTTGGTTTCTAGGGAGCGCGGCAGAGTACGCTCGAGTTCCTCGCGAAATGAGGCTTGCGACAGGGGTGTATAGGGTACATAGATTCGTACAATGTCGGGACTCGGTTGATGGGGTGTCGCGCGAGGTGTCGGCAAGCCACCGCTACCCGAGCTACCCTCGGACACGTTACTCTGTGTATCGAGGCTATTATCGAGAGCTTGGGAACGCGTGGCCGAGCTAAATACCGATAAATCGGCGGTCGATGTTACCGAGGTATCGGCTAACGAACGACGAGAGCCGTGCGGCGATCCACCGTCGTCCAGGCTCGGATCGAGCGAAAACTTGCTTCCTGCAGATAGATTCCTCGCGGTAATAAATTGGCGGGACGATATCCCGGCTGGTGTCTCCAGCCGTATCGAGGCACGAGCTCGTCATTTTATATGTGCGGAAACAATTATTATTCGACGCGGTTGTCCAACAAAGCACACACATACACAGATCTTAGTCTTTTTTTTTTCCTTATTGTGACGTCATTTAAGAGAGACTTACCGGTAAAATCACCGCCGCTCGATGCGTCCGCTGGTGTTGGACTGTTCCTGGTGTCCTCGAGCTCTTCGGCCATTGTACGTCGTTGCACCACCGATTCCCTCATCGTGTGTTGAGCGTCGCTAAATTCCTCGGCTCGTCTTCCAACCTGTACGATTATTAAGATAGTTCTGTACTTTTGTTCAAATCTTCGGAATTGCCTAGAATTTTAGTATTGTGTAGACATGACCTTCATGGACTGATGCCCAAAGTTTCATTTCGATTGACCGTTTAGCTTATGAAATAATTGCAATTGAATATGGGCCTTTTTGTACGCGATCACTATATCTAACACATAAACTGATAGGACTTTCCTCACATTTTTCATTATGGGTTTTAAACGGACCTTAGAATTTTTAAATGAAAACACTCGTTTCTGCAGTACTATGGTGGGATTAATTTAAAAAAAATGGCGATTTTTGACCGTTTAGTTCGAAGACATCGACTTTTAAGAAGTACTAATTTTATTCCACACGGAACTCGGGCACAACCAGCTGCGACGGAATTGCAACAGTGTACGCTGCGGCGAGCTGATCGGCGCGTGGCTGGGAACTTCAAGCGTGTTTTTTTTCCGAGTTTTAGTAATTCTGGGAAGGATATGAAACAGATTTATTCTGTCAACAAATTTAATTTGTTCAATTCATGCATATATGTACATTCGGGTGGCCTACTTTTTACCTTAATTTTAATTTCTTTGCGAACAGAGAAAACCGAGAAAAAAAGCAGAGCGAGGAGTTGCCCTTATAGAAGACATCAATCGGGCTATTACATATGATGAAGAACAGAAACAGTATCTGCTGTTAGTCGTAAACGAACATCGGGAAAACATGACAAATTTCAATATCAGTACGATCGCACAAATTTCACTATCAGCACGATCGCACAAAGAATTAAGATAAAGTTACATTGTTATAAATAGTATAAACAAATTTGTATTCCGACAAATAGTTTGGAAAAAATATAAATCATTAAATTTTATTCATTTTCGGAATAATTTTGTTTAAACCCTGATAGTGACTGCTAAATATTTTCCGATTACAGGGAGCCTTTACGATATTTTTTTTTCTCTGTCACAATTTGAGCCGATGCCCCGCAAGAAATAAATAATGGACCATCCTACTATACGTATATATATACATATTTTTTTAATTTACTACTTTTCACACCATCGCGTTTCCGCTTTTGACAACGAATCATCCTCAATACAACTGTAGCTAAATTATTTCATGTCATTTTAGCAGCATTTGCTCGACCCATGGCTGTCACAGCTTTCAGTATTTGGTCACGCACAATTACAGCGCCGCTCTTTATACATGTAGGGGACCTACCCCTGCATGAGGTGTGATTATGTAGGACGTACAGAGTGTACAAGCTCTGTCAAAAGTTTACAACCAACAGCATCATATAGGCATTGGTTTTTACTATACGCTGCGGTCGAAACTTTAAGCACATACGTGTACCTACGGAACGTCCTTAAGAAAATTCTCATCGTTGATACGGATCGCTCGAGATATCGAGAACGACGACTCTCGCCACGTTTTTTGCATACCTTGCTCGTGAAGGAGGGTTCCTTGAAAGTTCCGAAGGGGAAACGAGGTAACTCGGGTGGCAAAGGTGCTCCCGGATAATCGAGTTTAGCCCTCTTGAGCTCGTCGGCGCTTCTCTGCATCGTATTTACAACGGTGTCGTCGTCGTACCGAAAGTCCTTCTCCAGCTTGATTTGCAAATAATTGCAAAACTCGTCGAGTCCCTCCAGGGCCATCAGATAACGTTTGTGAAGCTTCATTATCGTGTAAGCCATTGCTGAGAGTATACGATCACCGTCCAGCAAAAATATGTCCCATATTCGAAGCCCGAGACTCACGGGTGTCTAAAAACGATCATAACTATTGCATCCAGTAGCCTTCCTTCGCTCCGGTAAAATCGTTTAAATGGAGAGAAAAAAAGAAGAGCTCACGCGTTCTTGAAACACGACGAAGAACCATTTCAGTGAATAGAGAATAGAATCGCATCCGCACTTGTCCAGTTTTCGCTTTAATTTTGGTAGGAATCTGTTCATTATTTTGTCATGGTGCTCGATAAAGCGATTCAATTTTGGAAAGCCGTCGATGTAGAAGCCTGAAACGAGCGAACGAATCGACATATTATCACGAGTGTTTTTCGAATGAGCGACGATGGCAGCGTATCAAGAGACAACAGGGCATCCTGACGAATTTGTTAAACTGAATACGAATTGACAATTCACTTTTTCCAAAACCCTCAATTCTTATTTGTTTATACGTCAAAAGTGTGTGAAACCACATTTTTTTCGTTTAGTTGACTTAATTTTGAGCTTTCAGGAAAAAAACTCGGTGATATTCGTAATCGACGGAAATTTCGTAGAAGCCGGAATAAAAAAAATCACCCTTTTTGGTCACTTTTCCGGAATCGTCAAAATCACCACATTTCAAACAGCAGTAGCGTCGGTTCTATTTTAGCGACATCAACTCGCTGGAGGGTTTTGAAAAGGATTTTGATAAACTTGGAGAATGCGGTTGGAAAAGTGGCCAAAAGATGGGCAGAGGTATAAAAAAAATAGCAAAAACCGATGGTCCGTCTTTAAAATTCCGCCAATAATCGACTAATGATCGGAGCTCAACAACCCAAACGGCATTTTAAAGAGCGAACGATAACGAAAAGAATAATCACAAGGCAAATTTAAAAATCGAAACAAAAATTAAATAAACGGCAATTCAGTGGAGAATGCTTTCTTTGGCCGAAGCGCGAAAATAATTTGTATGTTAAATTTTTTTTTCTTCATCTTTATCGTTATACTTCAACTTCCTGAATTCAAACTTTATGAATGTTGAGCGTTTGCCAGGATAAGGGAAATTCAGCGATATTTTTTCGTCACGAAGCTCGATGCAATTTGTATTCGGACAGTCAGTGAGAAGCTTCGTTAGTTTTTCGAGGCGTAAATAAAAAAAAAGATGAAAAAAAATATATATATATTTGCGTCAAACGGGCAGGCTTAAAACAACAAGAATAGTGGTATCAAATCGTCCAAACCATGCATGCTGTACTTCTTATCTGCAAGTAGAACGGAAAGTCCCCAAAAAGCGTCCTCCTCGTCCATGTAGAGTAAAAGCAAACCCGCCAATACCGACATTCCCTGGCAATATCCGACTTCCATATTGTACATGCTGTACGCAGCGAGCACGTAGAACATAGAGCGTTGCTTGATGCTGTAGCGCTCTCTGAAATTGCAAAGATACACGCGTTTGATTAATATTGGTAAGTTCTGGTAACTGCCACCTTTTAAAAAATACCAAGAACTTATTCAACGTCTCAATAAATTTGAGGTAAAACTGTAGTAGACTCGAAAAAAAAAAATACGTCGCAAGGGGTCTTACCTATAATTGATGTGATCTCTGTATTGTCTCGCGACGTCCGCGTCTATCTGTCTTATCTCGGTGGACCATTGTCTGGCGAGTTGAAGCATCTCGTTGTACTTGCCGGCCTTTTCCTGCTTCAAGGTTTCGACGCCTAGCAGAAGACCCCAAACCCGTCCCCTCAGTCTATTCGGAATCCCTTTGTATATTCTGCGTCTGAGTTTTTCCTTGGTCGACGTGCCGTTCCAGTCTTGCATCATTTTCTCCCACTTTTTCAGTCTCTCCATTTCGACGTGACGTATCTTGAGATCGTTTGTGTCCATTGAGTTTGGCAAGCGCTTGTCACTGAAAGCAAAAAGAGATGAGCGGCCGTGTCTCAAAAGCGAATTATTATTATTCGTCGCGTCGATGTTACTTTTAGATCGTTATCCAAAGAGAACAATGTTCGACGTCGACTTACTGTATAAAGCCGTATCTGTCGGTAGTGTGATAGACTTCGTAAGCAGGATCTTCCCACGCGTCTATCTGCACCCCGTTTTCTCTGCCTCTATCGTAACAACTGAATATTCTGTCGCGCTCCGCGGCGGACCGCTTCAGTAGCTCGTCTTCGTTCATTCCGCGAATGTACGTCGCAAATTTTGTTGGAACATACCACCGAAGGGAAAGACCGCCCTTCGTGTTTCATCGATTTTTCACCATCTGAAATGCAGTGAAGCAAAAATATCATTTGACCGTTTCGAATGAACGAAATGTGCTCCAACTTTGCATCACGAGATCAAGTTTGGGCCAACGTTTTCCAGCTGTTGCAAGAATTTGTCATTGACTGGGGTAGGCAAACGCTGCTGTGAGAAACACATGTAATATCCGGATATGCAGACAAGGTTATAACGTTTGATCGCTCGCGAAACCGCAGCTATTCTTTTATATGCGCTCGCAAACGCGCGGGTGCCGATGATTTTTCTTTTTCTTTTTTAGGTGCACGTTGAAAAATAACTCACCATTGTCGTGTAAATATCATCGTCGTGACAGTCGTGAAACTTTTCGACAGTACGGTGTATCTCATGTTGCACGATTTTAACGCGCTGCCAGTGTATCTGCGGTGAGTTTTTTTTTTATTTATCTACCCATTCTTCGTGTAATTCCGGTCATGGGCCTGGTCTGTTCGTTGCGGCGATTGCAAAATGACGAAGAAAAAAGAAAAAAAAAACGTATCCTTCAAAAAGTGTTGTAGAGCTGTGGGACCAACGAGCGAGATACAGGCATACACACTTGAGAATTCCAGGCTTCACGTTATTGTTTATCTCTCTCGCACACACCAACGCTGTGCCTGCGGCCTTCCGTCGCACCCCATGACAGACGAACGACGCGAGGCGCGACATTCTCCCGAGAGATGGCGCCACTACTTTATTACTATAATGTAAGAAAAAAAATCTTCGGCCAAAAAACTCTACGATTTTTAAACATATTTACACCGAAATTTATTTAAAGTCTCTCAGAGATACACTTTAAACGTAAACAATGATCTTCGGTTTGGATTAAACTTTATAAGGATAAAACAAAGTAGATTTTGCGACTTGCCTCGAATTCGAAAATAATGTAACGATAGAAAATTCTCGGACACATCGATCGGATTATGTGTGTTTTATATGTATATATATATATGTATATATGACGGAACATTGCGGGCGCTGATAAAAGAAAAGCGAGCGATGCTCGTTTTGGTAAAAGTTTACTTCTTTTTGCCGCGTGTTAGCTCATCTCGTTGGTTCTTCACTAGCTTCGTGAAATTTCTTCGTATCATTTCGTAGCTTATGCATGCATTAGTTCTAGCACGTTGCGAAATATGTAACGACGACAGGATTGCAGGATATAAAGGAAAAATAATATTCGGTTACTTTAAAGAGGGACGAAAAAAAAAAGGAAAGAGTGAGCGTGAGAGTTCGCTTGGTTTTAGAACGGAAAATAAGCTGCCGCAACGTTCTCTCATCTTATTCCGGTAAGGATCGTATACTCCGATGTACCGAATTTCTCCGGTGTACACGGATTAACCAGAGCATTTTCAATGTCCGTCATTATTCCGGACAAGAATGTATTGTTGTCGCCCGTGCTCTCAATCTTCAAACAGGAATGTTGATCGTTGGACGTTGATTTCTAAAAGCGCAGAAAGACAAATAATATTTTCATTAGCATTCAACGCACGTGTTTTGTTGTTTTTTTTCTTTCAAAGGACTCGTACGTACTTTTTCTTTGATCAAAAGGCACACGAGATGACCCATTACGGAGCGTCCGAACAAAGTGGCCGCACCGTCGATCTTCTCGACGAGGCTGAGACGACACTGATTGCATATTACGTCGAGAGCGTGGGCTATTCCTCTCGGGAAGCGTACGTCTCGTTGGTTCTTGAATACGAGCCTCTCACGATTCAATTCCAGGGAGAAAGCGTCCTTTTGGCTCATACCCGTAACCAAGAAGTCGCAGCAGGTCATACGTACGGAGAAGCTCAATTGTTCGGTAACGTCGACGGGGGAATTGCCGAGAATGTAGGACACTTTGCCCGCAAGTGTTTGCGGTATCGTGTCCAGGACAGTGATGAATAGTCGAACGATTTGACTGCTCGATGGTTGTAGGGTCTTAAGGTCGCACGATTTTCCAGGCTGAAAAATAATTACAAGTTTGACGCCAGTGAGCTGCGGTACGAGTTTACGAGGAACGTCACAGTCACGTTGAAAAGTTTTTTCACCGCGCAATCGATGGAAGCTTCGAAATATTGCGAAATATCCTTGTAATGTAGGTTGTACATCTTATTGGGATGTAAAAACTTGTAATGATGAAAACGCCTAATATAATGTTTACGGAACCCTCACTTTTGTATCAGACTATCCATTCCGGCTACTAATACGTAGATAATCTACGTATACGGATATGCACCCACTACTGTAATCTAGTTCTAGTCTGCTCCAGCTGCTTCGTGACGCTATATTAACCATTATATTAGGCGTTTTCAATATTTATAAGTTTATAAGAACCTCCATTATACGGCTATTTGGCGATACAGTGAAACCTCACTTATACGTTTTGCACTTATACGTTTCTATCATTTATACGTCAAATTTCTCTGGCCTCGGAAAATTCCGCCTATAAAGAATGTGATAAAGTTTCATTTCTACGTTTTCCACTTATACGTTATTAATCCCCATCGTCCGTTTCGGTGTCTATTTTTTCTCAGTTGAATGTAAATCAGTGTTCTGCGATACATGACTGTTCCGATACATACTTTTCTTCACTTCTACGTTATACCCATTTATACGTCATACTTGCTGTATCCCTTGAAAAATTTATAACTGAAGTTTCACTGTATTTTGAAGCTTTCGTCGATTGAGCGAAGAATAAACTTTTCAACGTGACTGTGTCGAGACTTACTACCTTAAGTGATGTTCCTTATTGGTTACGCCGTTACCAGCTTTCGTTTATACTTACATTTTCGTCGAGTTTGAGGCTCGATCCATCGGACGCCACGTCGATTGTCAAATTTCTCAGTACTTGATCACCTGTATTTTTCACTTCCACCGAGAGAACGATTTTGTAAGCCTCGTTGAGCATTCGCGTGTCGGTTGGCGTCAAATCGTACAGTACGTCTATTCTCTCGTTACCGTTCAATTTTTTATAAGCTGGCCCGCTCCCGTACATCTTCTCGTAACCCTCGTGGCTAGAGCTCAAATTTGGCAATATTTCGGCCGATGGTGTTGAGATCCCGGCAGTCTCCTCGTAGCCGCCTGATGATTTCGGGTTGATCGGCTCTCTGTGCTTTCGACGATGTTTCGGCTTCTCGTCGGCGTCGTTTCGCTCCTTTTTCTTCGATTTCGAGCGCCTCGAGTGCTTCTTCGTTGTTTTGGACTCGTTGAGATTTTCCGCTCCCGAAGATTCGCCCCTACCCTCGCTCGTCCCAGCGGTATCGTTCCCGAGCCACAAATCTATCGTTTTACGATTCTTACTCTCCTTGGCTAGTTTCTCGTCGTTCTTACGACTTCTGCTCTTCTTCTTTGTTTTTCTACAAGTCTGAAAGAGAAAACGCGAGGTTTTCGTTAAGGCTGGCCGCTACACGTCGGATAATAGGGATCACAAAGAAACCGCGCGCGTACCTTCTCCCGGCTCTTCTCGTTCTCGGCGCCAATTTTATTCTTATCACGCTCGTGACCCGGTGGTCTGTGCTCGAGAACCGGAAGTCTTTCGTCTTCGCGCAACGGTACGTCCAAATCAACGTTCAGAGCACGATGAGGGTCGTTCGCGTCAGTCACGTTGTTGTCGTCGTTGTCACTGAGCTCAGCTCCGGGTGGCAATTCTCCGATACCCGTATTGACAACTTGAGCGGGATATCTGTCGTCCGGTTCGTCGTCCTCGGAGCTGGATTTTTTCTCTGCAATGAAAAAAAAAAATAATAAAACGTGAGGAAGAATTGAATGAAGAAGATGCCAGAAATGTGCGAATGTTGTGTTACCTTTCTTTGATTTTTTCTTGCTATGAGCTTTGCGTCGCTTCTTTCCACTCTCGGTTTCTGCACCCCAGAGTTTTTTCGAGCTTGAGAATGTGCTAGTTTTCAACGAGATCGGTATGTCGAGCTCGGCGATCGGTATGCTCTCGAAAGCATCACCATTCTTGTTGCTACTACCAATGTCGTGATACGAGCTTCCGCGATTCACGCTGTCCCCCTTAAGATAGTGAGGATTGTTCTCCTGCTCCATTATTCGAACTTCCCTGCGTCTTTGAAGTTCCGCGGACGTTGGCTCCATCGTGACGCGTTTGCTACCGATGTAAACCGAAGACTTCTCGTCGCGTACGAATATGTCGTTCATGTCGAGATCCTCAGAGTCCGAGCTCTCGGACGGTGGCTCGTTGATCCACGTGTCCAAATCCAAACCCTCGGGTACTTGTACCTGGAGAATAAAAATCACGCACCTCATGTTTTTATCGAATTCATTGATATTGATTTGCAAATTTCAAGAGATCATCATAGTGTACAATTAAAAAAAAATCGATTTTTTTGCATTATCCGATAGTATAGACAGTTATAAACATGGTGTTCAATGTTTGGGACGAAATTCGAATAATTTCGGTAGCTAAAGGCTTTCTTAGAGAATGTGTTTCAAGCAGCGGCTTCCGCACTCCAAACTTTAAGGGATCAGTATCAGCCTATTTGCGAAAATTTTCGATTTCCTAAAAACATCAGTTTCGTATACTTCATACCTGTAGAGAATGTTATTTAGATCGGAGTGACCGATAAGGGGCGAAAAAGAGTGATACAATAGAAGCGTCTCTGCGCGCTCAGAGCGCTACCGCTGTGTCGTGTGTCCAAAGCTCGCAGAACAGTGATCCGAAACCAAAAATCCCAAGAAACCGAAGCTTTTGAAGAAGCTGAAGGAATAATTTAAGGACCAGGCATCACTGATTGAGGGTAAGAGGCTTTTTTAAAAGTTTTATATACATTTTTACAAGCGAAACTTAAGACGCGTTTTTCTTAAAACAACGTTTTTCGACCTTGTCGACATGATTTTGGAAAAACTATTGCACCAATTAGGCTTAAATTTACAGGGATTATTCTGTGCATGTATCGTCGACCCCTACTAACGGTAAAAATATTCATTAATATTTAATCTTATTTTTAAACACTTGAAGTCTCAAACAACAGTCGGAAAATTCAAAAGTGCGCCATTTTTTCTTTTTATCGAGGATGAAAGTTTTTAGTAGGGGTCATAACTCCACTTTATAATAAAATACTCGACTTTTTTTTTCAGATGCTCCAAAGTTAAGATTTCGTGTCGACAAGGCGAAAGCAGGGGTAACTTCAGGCAGCCAGATTACCAATGTATATTTTATGTATAAAAACATTAAAATATGGAGCTATTTTTTTAATATAAAAAAAATTCTTGAAAATATGTGCAATAGATGGAAAATTATGACTTAAACGCGTTTTTTCGCGATCTGTCGTTTTTCAAAACGATGTACACACTCAAAGGAAGAGTTTTCGAGCTATCCGTTTCAAATGTTGCCACAACATTCTTCACGCCATTCTTTATCATGCTATGGAAACTATTTTTTTTAAATCTTCATACTTTTTTTAACGAAAAACTGTCGAAAAAAAATAGGCTAAATTCGATACTTTTTTTTTCAAAACACCGCCATTTTGTCAATTCTGATTTTAAAAAACCTCGATAGCAAGATAGCGGCTTTCATACTGATTAATAATCTTTTTACAAATTTTGTTTCAGATAATATTTACGACCACATTCGTGTACACCGTGAGGACTCCTTTTTTTCGAAGACATTTTCAACCGTTGTTAAAAATGTAAAAAATATAAAATTAAACGTTTAAAAATTGATTTTCTGTTCTTCATGAGTGCTTTGATTTGACATAAAAAAATCAGACTGAATAGCGTATTTTAACCATCGAAAAAAAAAATTGCAAAAATCAGCTATTCTTCAACCCGTTACACTGTGATGATCCCTTAAACGATTCAACGTGACTGACCTTGCGTTGAGCTTTGGGAGCAACGGGATTGAGTTCACCGACAAAGGTCTCGGCGAACTCGTCGATAAGTTCGGGATCGTCCTGCAAGCATTGAAAGAGCACGAGGGCCGAGCTCGATCTCTCTTGAACTTCGAGATCGCCGCTCCTCACGAATTCCGCCACCGAGTCTCTCATCTCAAAGATCTTTTCCGTCGTGTCGCGATCGTTCGCTCGGTATGCTTTTGCTAGCGTCGTCGCAGCCAATTTCAGTATGTTGTGCACGTAAACGGCTTGTATGTGGCCGGGCAGGCTGGAAGCTTGAGATTTCAACATGGCTCGCAAAGTCGAGAGCGGATCCTCGAGTTCGCACGAGAATTCACCGCATATCCACGCGGCCGCGTAGAGTACCTCGCTCATCGTGGCTCTCGGTTGACCGCTCAACAATTGAGCGTTCTCCAAAAGTGCGGCGCACTGTTGGACCGCGCATTTCCTTATCGCCTGTACCCGTATCGCAACGTCGAGCAATTGCGTCGCTACTAATTGACCGTGTTTCGTGCCTTCCATGCGCGTAAGATCGACCAGTATCGAGATGTACCTGAAACGAAACGTCGAATCATTCGACCGAACGAAATCACTTGTTGCAAAACTAAAGAAACTTTTCGTACTCACCACTCGAAATACGTTATAAATTGATAATTATTTTGCGAGCATATCTGTATTATTTTCGAAAGTAATTCGTCGCGGTAGGTAGTGCCCTCGGCTTTGTCCATGTGTATCATCAATTTTCTCACGATCTCCATCAGATTTTTCTTCGAAACCATACCGTAGAGCAAATCCAGGGCCCTTAATCTAATACTTTCGTCTTTGTCGTCAAGGCACTGCATTATGAGATCCTTGTGAGCTTGCACGCTCTTCGGATGAGTCTTTAGGATTTTCGACATTGCCAACAATCCCAGATACTTCAAATTCTGATCGGAATCCTCGATGAGTATGCGCAATTTTTGTACGCAAAGCTGTATGGAATCCGAGTGATTCGGCATACCGGACGATATGGATATCAGTACGGCTATCACCGTGTTTATGCACTCGTACAGCAGGGACATGGCGGACGTGCTGAAATATGAGAAAGAAAAAAAAAAGAAACCCAATGAACGAATCAATCCTTATCGGCCGTCTTCGAGAATATCGCGAAAGCTGCTACAATTTTTCGAATAAAAGCTGACCAAGATCTACGCGACCATAAACTGAGCTTTCCATGTGAGATATAGCTGAATTGTTTTTACCTGTGTATCAAATTGGTCAAAGGTTCTATGAGCTTTTTTCCAAGCCTAGGTTCTAGAGGTGTCAAGGCGCCAAACTGCAAATTCAATTGGAATATTGAAAAAAAAAAAAAACAAACAACAAAACCAAAAATGACTACGGAGTACACAGGTATGGATTTTTTTTCTCTCTTGTTTTCTCACAAGACGCATAAACACTCGTCTAGTTTACACATTAATGGTACCAAGCTGACTAAATTATCATTGCCCGTTCTATGTGTGCTGGGGGGGCGGCAGGAAACAATACCAACGGTAAGAGAAAAAAATAAAGATAAAGGAAAATACGATAATTACGAATCGACGACACACAATATTATCTAGCATTTTATTATTTTAAACGTGACAAATAACCTTGATATCAAGTCAATGAGGGGTTGAGTCAGCTGACGACCCAATTTTGGCTCAATTAGCGTTATCGTCGAGAACTAAACGAATAAAAGACATGAATTTGCACTGTGAGAAAACACATACTCGAATAAATTGATACGCGTTTCTCGACGAATAAATTTTGCCTCTGAGAAAAAAATGTAGAACGGACGGAAAAGCCGAACGGATTTTCGCTTTTTCCGCTCGCAGTGATTTTTGCTACGTGAAAATTGTAGCGATGAAGAAAAATTGGACAGATTGGTAAAACGGTTGTCGCGACTCACCAGCTTGATGATTTTTATGAGCATCCAATTGTTGGTCGATGTGGTCATGAGTTTGAAAAAAATCGGCGCTAGGCTGAGATAATTTCGCGGATTTTTTCGTGCCAATTCGCACACTACGTTAACAGCAGCCGACTGTACGCCACTGTCAGGATCCTCTAGTTTTTCCTTCAAGCGTGGAAAAGCTGGTCTGAGAGCTTCCGGAAAGCGCAAAAATACTTTGTACATCATGAGCACAGCTTTTTTGCGCAGATAGGGCTTAGTGCAAGTAAGGAGGGTCATTATGTCGTTGACAAGATCCCTCGCGAGATCAGGACTTATGAAGCACGAGAGACCGCTGAGCGCCAGGCCTGCGTCGTACTGATTTTGGCTGTTCAAATCTTTGCGTATCATGTTGGTTGTCAGCATCAGTAACTGCAACGAGACGAACGCGCGTATCCGAACAAAAATTATTATCGCCTTGTTCGTTTGTCATTGCGTCTTCGGATGGGTGAAATTTACCTCCGTGTCAGTGTGGAAGCTTTGACTGGCAGCCAAGTAACCGATCCTTTTGTACGTAAATTTGCCGGACGACATGACTTCGATGGTATTGAAGCCGGCCCAGCTTATGTCGTATCCCAACATTTGAAGCTGAAAGATACAAATCGACGCCGGAGTATCCAATGGCGATGAGGTATTTTGAAAACTCATCTTACTTGTCCAGAGCATTAAAATTAGAGTTCCTTTTCAAGAGGGAATACGTACGTAGGTCAACTTGGCAACGGCATTTGCCTTAACGTCTATGTTATCTTGACGCAACTCCTGCTTAATCTCCTCGATACATTGTGCGATATACTTGGCCTAAAAATCACGTTTACATAAACTTATGCTCTTTCTCATTGTAATTCACAGTAACGTTAAAACGGTATAAAATTTTTTTTAAAAACATTACCTCGTTATTTTTATTGTTACGAATGCCTCGGACAAGATCCGTCAGATTTTTATCAAACATTCGTTCAAAATTACCCTTCACTTTGCGAAGTGCCATCTTCGTACGAGACGAGAGGAAGAAAAGAGAAAGAAAAAAAAAAAATTTTGCACGCACGAATACAGTTGTAACCTATTGCAAAATTGGAAGAAAAAGAAAAAAAAAAGAAACAACCCCGCGTATCTTTCGCTCGGTTGAGATGTTTTCTTTTTCTTGTTGTAAACGAATTTTTTGATGCCGTAAGAACGGACGCGGTCCGATCCGATTATACTCGTGAGATTATTATTTTATCGTTATGTATTTATCGAGTTAGCACAATTGTACACTACATTCCGGCAGCTAACGCTCTCTTTTCACTGTGAAATTTCACTCGCACCTCTCTCTCTCTTGCTCTCTTTGTCTGGTGTCACGCTGGCGCTGCGGCGTAAGCACCCCCATGCACCTAGTACCGTTTCTCACGGTAGGAGAGCGACAGAAGCGTTATTCACGAGTAGAACGAACGTCAGTTTGACTGGCCGGGCGCACGTTTGCTCTCTCGCTCTTCTCGGAAATACTCGAAGAAACGCCATCTATGCCGCGCCAAAGAGGCTCGGCTTGGAGTAAGAAGCGCTTGGCGGCAAATTCAAATTTTCATCATTGCTTATTCGTGTATCAATCTACACATGTAAAACCGTTTCGTGACTGACTGACATATGAACAATGCACAGCCCAAAGTTAAGATTTCGTGTCGACGAGATGAAAGCAGGGGTAACTTCAGATAGCCAGATCACCAAGACGGGTGATCGGCTAAAGTCGAGTTAACTCGGTTAACCGAGGACTGTGGAACCAAACACAAGCTGTAAAGTCCACACGTGCTAAGTCGCAGGTCAAAGTTAATTGTTTAATAAGATTCATACGAGAAGAACGATACGACGTTTTGTATTGAATTAGGATGTACAGTTCTCAATGTCTTTCTTGTATTGTTCCTTGGGCGTGTAGTTTTTGGTGAATTTGACAATTTTCGGAAAGAGTCGAACCTCCTCCTCGGGTATATGATCCAGACGAACCGGTACTGGCTTAATTTGTTTCAATTGGTTGGTAATGTTGGCCGCGATCTCTTCAGGTATTGCGTCGTTCTCGTAAATGTGCAAACGTTGCATCGTGTGTCTCCTCTTGAGACCACTCGGAATTGCGCTCCATACCGCTTTTTTTATAATCTGAAAAGCTGACTATCAGAAAAACGTTTCTCGACTGAACGCGGCCAAGATTGGTGACAAAGCGACGGCTGACGTACCATAGTCGGATCCTTCTTGTGCAGCTCCCAGGCCAAAGTCCACGTAGCTCCGCCGTGATAGCCCGTGTGATGAAAGTAGACCCTCTTGGTCCATTCGTCACCTCGCAGAGCTATTTCTTGGCTATTTATGATGACTACGTGATCGCCACAATCGACTGAGGAAAAAAGAAAAACTTGTCGTGCTACAGGACACGCAGATGAAATGAAGCAGAAAAAAAAAATGCGATTTTGCGGATCGCAAACTTACCCATCGGATGATATACCGGTTTGTATTTACCCATCAGATGTTTACTAATGAGCGGAGCGCTCTGGAAAGGATCTTGCCATTTGGCGTCAAAAACGTGCCAAATACGGGCGAATGTTCCCCATTGCTTGAAAAAACAAAGGAAAAAAAAAACTCTTCTATCAACACCGGGATACGATTTTTAGGTTAGAAAAGTTTCTTGCGATATTTCGCAGACGACGCGTGTGACATTGCGATTGGAAATTTTCGTTGTCTCACCTGACTTTTTCGTAAAATCGACATGTTCGATTTTTTTTTTCAAAGCCCCTGCGATATATTCCTTCTGTATCGTTCGAAAGTCTGCAATGTTCGCCACTCGTCAAGCCATCTCGCTGTGTCGAACAGCCGAATTACTTGAACGTAGCAACGGTAAGATTCGCACGATCCCTAAAAGTTTGGCGCCTCTCGCGGCCTAAGACAGAAGCTCTACTGGTACAGTAACTAGGGACCGTACGCGCCGCTTACAATGCCGCCAAGCGGCCAATCCCGACATTAATGTGGTGACAATAACAACGCGCGTGTACGGCAGTTATTTTTTTGTATTAATTGACGGAAAACAAATATTTTTATCGTAATGTGTTCATCAAGACGATATTGTTGGTGGATCTGGTGGATGAACGTCTCTTTCGACTTCGAGACGTTCATCCACCAGTGAAGTTTTACTCATTCCCCGAGAGCACAGTACATGCAAAACAGAATCGGACCAAATGGATTAAAGCAGTTAAAAACTACGTGTATTATTATGTTAATTATATTAACGCAATTCTTAAGCTGAGGCGTACATAATTCTATAATTGTCCCTGAAATATAAAAGTCAGCGATAAAACAATGGCATGTTCTGAATTTGAGTCGAAATTCAGCCATAACCTTCAATTCATTTGTGATTTCATCTTCCTTCGCCGTTCGCGGGTCTAAACATACGTTAAGAATTGCATACGATAAAATAAAATATTAATTTCTTTGTTGTATTATTAAATTTAGTCGAATCATAATTAATTTTCTATCGTAGCATTCGTATTTTTCGTACACTCGAATCCGCGACATACATAGGCGGGTATGCAAGTCGTGCCTTCGACCGTTCGAATTCGCGACTTGCATAGGCGGGTATACAAGTCGTGCCTTCGACCGCTCGAATCCGCGACTTGTATAGACGGGTATACGAGTCGTGCCTTCGATCGCTCGAATCCCCGACTTGCATAGGCCGGGTATGCAAGTCGCGTATTCGAGCGATCGAAAAAATACGAGTGCTACGATTAAAAAAAGAATAGCCACAGACTTCTAAGCATGGACGCATCGTCTATGGCTATACTTTGACCGGCCATATTGAAAGATCGCTGCGCCACCTCTAAGACGTCAAAATCGCGAATTGCAGACGACGCAAAACGCGTTAGGTCGATGAAAATGTACAGCGCACGGTTCGAATAGACCAGAGATGTCGCCACGAACAAATCTATAGGAGCGGTCGGTAACTTACCGATTAGCGCTGTATCGCAGTGGTCAACACGGGATGCTGCAAACTTGTCTCGTTCTGCTCGGTCGGTATGTCAATTTATTCGAATTTGTGCGCGCGGTTGTATCAGATCTACATTTTCCGCTGATCACGGACATAGATAGCGAAATGTCATTCCGATTGGAGGAAACTCAACGTTCGGTCGTGCGCCCGCAAAAAAAAATGTATCGAGATATTTGTCTAGATACGAGTGTGCACGCGATTATTTTTCTTTTCATTTGTATTTTTATTTTGAGCGAATACTGATAATGCTTTTATTTTGGCAATTCGAAAATGTGAATTCTCCCGATCTCATTGAGCGAACGTTTTTTTTTACGTTTACAATTATTGTTTCGCAGGGGGTTATTTTTTTAAATTAATTCAGCAACTATGAAAATATTTACGCCGCGAACAATTGCAAAATATCATTTTATTAATTTAAAAAGAGAAACAGGGAGAGAGAGAGAGAGAGTTCCGCATAATGTCGTGCGTGAGTCGCTCGATATATGTACACACGCAGTCATGGATGAAAAAATACAGAAAAGTATTCCATTTTTTTTTTCTATATATAAATACAAAGCGTGCCTCTGGACAAAAGGGAGAGATAAAGGGAAATGGATGAAGTACGGGAGAGACGCGACAATACATATTATAATAGTGCACATATGAAAATTCGCAGTGTTTCACCGTCAATCTCGTTTCATTATCATACAGGAACAAAACAACAACAAAAAAAAAGGGAAAATAAAATGTATACGAAGAAACGAGTCGCTCGCACAGCGATTAAATTTTTTCATCGTCACTTAACGTCTATACGGGCGCGTGTGTGTGTGTTTACAAAATTTGAAGACAAGATTCGAAAGTGTCTCAAAGTATGCATTTATTCTTCATAAATTCAACCGAAAACGCTTCTTCTAAAGAAAAGTTGTAATCTTCTTTTTTTGTTTGTTCTTCTTTAAAGAAAAACTGCCGTCAAAGACAAATTGTGACATAAATTGTAAGATAATTTTCTTCATCATTTTATCGAAGTCTGTTTTTTCTTTCCCAAGTTTATACAACAGAATTAATGCAGGAACTGAAAAAATACATGTTAATTGGCAATTTCGAATCAGTCGCAGTAACTTTTCTATGAATATGAGTATACGGTACTGCGAAAAAAAAATAAGGTACGCACAGCATAATGCAAAGTAAACGGCAATGTGCGTACCGCACTTTGTCCAGTTTATCCAGTCGTGTTTATCAAAGAAGAGAGAACACGACGATTCAGACCGATTAATGCGTAAGCCCTCTATGACGCGAGCTGCGACACTTACAATTGTAATAAATTAATAAACTTTAATATATATATATACGTACGCGTGCGCGCTTAACTTATAGTTACTTCAACGTGGGAATCGGAGTACTTAAATTAATTTTGTGTACACCAAGTTGACACACATATATATATGTAGCTCTCATTGCTACACGCGTCATCGTTACAACGCCGTCTATACAAAGGGGATACGTGTTAACACGTTTAAAGATCAATCACAACAACTGTGTTGAGGCAAGATATACAGGATTCGAAGAGGAGACTATTTTACAGTATCGTTGTTACGCGATAACGCGTACAAATAAATAAGAGGCAATAAGCGACGAACTAATCGAATCATCCTCGTTTAGCAATCAATCAATCAATATTAAGAAGGAAAATACATGTAGCGGCATAAAAAAAATCGTTCCTTTTTCTACGTAAAATGTCAATCCTTCGCGGTCACACGTTCTGACTATAACACGCTGAGTCTCAGGGGGGTCGAAATGACCCCAGCCATGTTTAAACGATTGCCGCGCCGATCGTATCGTTCCGAATGACTCATAAAAATTCAGGACACTAGTTTGAACATTCGAGAATGTGGCATTCCCGGTATTATATTTTAAACGAATTTTTAAATGGCGAAAAAAAATCAGCAAGTGTTCAATGCGTAAAAAAGCTCTTTTTTTTACTAAGCAAAAATCATAACTCTTGCAATTTTTTAATTTTATTTTCATAAAATTTTAGGACGATGCTCTTGAGATACAATAGTTTAAGGAAAAAAATAGCTCCACAGTGAGCGTTTCAAAAAAGGTATTTATTCTTATATCTGAAGAGCCATTTCGAAGTGAAATAAAGAACGATAATAATGAAAAATGAGCGGTTTATTATAAAAAGTGGCCGCCAACAACTTATAGTAATTTTGGCTTAACGCTTGGGATCATTTTGACCCCGGGTAACCGCAGAGGGTTAAACGTCTCAAGAATACGCCCTGGAAACGCTAATCAGCCGGTAAGTCACTGAAATCATTGAGTTTTCGTAGTTCGACACTTTAAACCAGTTTTTTTCGCAAAACTAAATTTTGTTAAGTTTGTGGGAAACGTAACTTTGAAAACGAGTTGATCGATCGAGCTAAAATTATACACGCAATCCAATAACGATTTTACCTTGAACTTCTACCGACTTGTTTATGAAAATCACTTTAAAAAAATCTTGTCTCATATTTTTTTAGATCAATAATGAAGTCGTTGGATTTCCCGCAAACGGACAACGGGTGCACTGTCGAAAAACGGAAACCGAATTCATAAATGTAAAACGTTTTGTATATTTACAAAAAAACATGATCAAAATTGGCTATTTTTTTTCGTCGTCTACATGTATTTTTCCCCTTAATCGTCGAGAAAGCATGCTTTTTTTTTATACGTTCAGGATCGATTGATCTTTTATTTTAGTTTCATCCAAGACATTTTCATGAATAATTGTTAAGAGGACATTCAAGGAAATCGATGCAAATTATCTTTTGCTCGGGGGCTGTTCCTCTTCATCGAGACGAATAAACGTTTGAAAATATCTACAGATCGGATAAGTGTCGACGAATAAAATTAATCAGTAGTGGGTGGTCCAACGACATTTGCAGCTATATTGTACGAAACGATTAATAATAATAACAACAACAACAATAATAATAATAATGGTCGTGCGGAAGAAGCACGATGAAACTTTCGTATTTTAATATCACAGTCACGAGAGAGATACGTATACAAAGAGGAGAACAGAGAAGATTTAAAAAAAACGGCTCGAACGTTATAAACGAATAGTCAGAATATATGTACATGTAAACATTTATACATGTACGTATTCGCGGGCACACACACACTCGCACACCTTTTTACAGAGTGGAAGAAGATAAAACCGCCTTTTGGAGAAAGAACGGAATCTTTGGTGGACGGGGGGAGGGGGTAGGGGCGTTCGAAGTTGCATCCGAAATAGTCCAGTAAAAGAGACGAAAACCCAGCACTTTTTAGCGTAGAATTGGAATTTTCGACTGAAACTAGATGGTTGCATACTGAAAGTAACCCCAACGAAATGTTGCTCCCCAACTCGCCCCAACCCTAAGAAATATGAGTGGAAAACTTAAAAATCGCCGTATCTCTATAATTAATAGCCCGATCAAAAAATGTTGTTTGGAATAATAAAATACGTATAAAGTTATGTGACGTTCAACCCTCTATCTTTGAAAATAGCGGCACAAAAACGATTCGAAAATTCGGGGTTGATGCGAAAACAGTATATCTTTAGAAAATCGTTAAAAAAAAATCTATATAAAAAAAATTCTATATATTTCGAATCAGGATAAGTTTCTCTATGTTTCTAGCGAGAAAAAAAAATGTTGAAGCCTTTTTTAATGTCCGTTTTAACGTCATAAAGTTAGCGAATTTACTAGTTGCGCGCCACTGGAAAAAAGAGACATCCTATGTGTCCGTAAGGCTCGCACTCGCAGCCACGCTTCCTCCACACTCAGCGCGTGTATCTCCTTGTCTGGGTCAGTGGTGCTCTCGTGGAGGATACATTTCCAAGCAAACCCGAATTTTAAAACCGTTTTTGTGCCGCTATTTTCAAAGATAGGGGATCGGACGTCAGTAAACTTTATACGTATTTTATTATTCGAAACAACTTTTGTTTGAAAGATTTTTTGATCGGGCTATTAATTATCGAGGTACGGCGATTTTTAACTTTTCAACCCCTATTTCTTAGGGTTTGGGGCGAGTTGAGGGGCAACACTTCATTGGGGTTACTTTCAGTATGCAACTATCTAGCTTCAGTAAAAAATTCTAATTCTACGTTAAAAAGTGCGGAGTTTTCGTCTCATTTACTGGACTAAAATAGAGAATAAAAATAAGAAAGAAAACGAAAAAAAAAAGACGAAAGAATAAATCTAAGAACACGCACATTCCAATACTTTCATATTTTTCCAACTGGATATTTTGAGTTTGGTAGGATCGTTCTCGTCGAAGTACAGTATCTCGAGTTCGTCGAGTTTACTCGGTGCGCAACATGGACGTGGTGCTTTTCTCCTGTCCTCCTTCCAAATGAGACTCTGCAGTAGTGCGTGATGATGCGCGGGATTGTAACGCGGTGGACATCTACCCTTGCAATAACCGGCGTCAAAGTTTTTCGGCTGTACGATAAATTCGAAGCCCTTGAGATCCTTGAATATAACGATCATCTCGTGACGGCAACACTTTTTGTTTTCCCCTCGACACTCGGTCCGTCTACCCTTGTGAAGGGACATTAGATGCTCGGGATTTGCCCGTCTCTTTCGTCGTATCAAGCTCCGATGTTCGTTCTCATTGTAACTAGTTGTAAAAATATTAAAAGCCGCCTCAAGAACGAGCGGTCGTTTCTCACGGTGATCCAAGCGACTTCCGGTCTCGTGAGACTCGAAGGATAATTCGACCACGAGACCCGTCGCGTTTTTACCGTCCAACCATTGACTCGCCAATTCCGTTGCCTCGAGCTCGATCCATCGGGGACCACCACCACCACCACCATCGTCAATCGACGAAAAATTCGGTAGAAGCTTTTGGCTGATCATGAGACGGGAACTCGGTCCTATCAAGTGATGAAGGCTTATCACGTGTTTCGTAATCTCGATCGCGGTATCCCTTGGATCCAACAGTAGTCTCAGACTCGCGTGGTCCACGACGTAATTCTCTTCCGGTATCGAGATCGGGAAGTACAAGAGATGAGCGCCCCTCTCCGTCGACGTCGGGACGTCTTCACCGATCAGCTCGTTCGCTGGGCTGCGTCGCGATCTCCAGATCAAATTGTCTGAAACAGATACAAAGATTTTTTTTCCCACTTATTAATGTTTCTTCGAGTTCTTGGTTTTTTTTTTGTTATTTATAAAAATCGCAGGTTTACAGTGGGCTATATGAAAGCGCGGTTAACACACTGACAGAAATGTACGGGATCTTCAATCATATTTTAACTATATTTTATATTTCCGTGAGGGGACAACAATATTTTATAGCCATGGTGACTGCCCATAATATATTACTTCTTATTGATATTTTAGCAGTTGCGTAAATTATGCACACATGTTAACCGAAACCAACAATCTTACGAGCATACCCTATGTGCAGAAATTTCTTAGGGATACCTAAGTTTCGATCGGATCCCAATCGGGATACGATACGGATTCAAATGCGTATTAAATTTATTCTTGTTAGCAAATTAAATACATATTTTCTTAGTTCGAACGATCTCTATTTAATTTAAATATAATTACTTAGAATAATAAATAACCTATATCACTTTTGTCCAGAAAATATAAGTCTTTCAAGGTCTATATATTTTTTTATCGATATTTTTTATTAAATGTAAAGATTTTTTGTTCGAAATGCTGTAATTAAAATATATAAGTTTTGTCAGTTATACTGTAGCACCAATTTTTACCTAATCTTTTTCAGATCCTTGAATAAATGATTTCATAAAACGTCCAGCGTCTCCAGCTGATACGGATCGGTATCTCCTGGTGATTTTTACATTCATTCCTGGGATTCGATTCGACATCGAACTAGATATTGTTCTAGAATCTCAGGATTCTAGCCTGGATCCTATGCAAAGTTTCTATTTGGATTCTGACTAGAGTCTCTAGTAGTTCCGGATTACGATCCTGGCTGGAATCCGATTCGCGAGCGTTAAATTTCGCTCTCGGATCCCATCTGATGTCCGACGGGATCCCGATTGAGAAATCAAGAACCTAGTCTGAATCAGACTGTATCCATGACAATATTTCTGCATGGGTTATCTGACTTCAAATATTTTGGAACGACGGGGGAGGGGGCATCAGGATTTCTAGGGGGACTGTGTCCACCCCAGCCCCTTCCTGGCTGCCACAATGACCATATCTATATTTCCAAGTCTTTAACAATAGTTAATAGTTATTTCGGGGATAATAGATAATCAAATACGCCACCAAAATCGCATGTTTAGATATACTTTTCGGTTATAGTTGTGTTAACCATATTATGATTGCAGTATCAATAAAGTATAGTGAATTGTACTATATCCTCTTTAACCATGCGCGTTTTTTTTTGTAAATACCATACACTTTTCTCTCAGTGCAATCGCATCGGTCATCATTTACGTAACAGTAAGAATTTCTTTTGATAGGCGCAGGTTTGCGATTCATTGTAAAGGGTTTTCCTACCACGATTTTTTTTTCGGCCGACTTATATGGGTCGGAATGCCAACAGGTATGTACTCCAGCAAGCGAATTTAAAAATGAAGCATATATATATACACACACATACACACTTCCGGATAGATGAGCCCCCAAAAATAAATCCTTTGTAATTCGAAGAACGCTTTCATCGGCCCGACTTAAATTTGGCACGCGGCTAGAGCAATCAATCGAGCCCTCAATAACGCGACGATTATTATTTTTCTCCGAGGTTTCCTTCTTCGAACATAGATCTTTCAATATTCATACAATAAAAACAAAAGATATGTTTTAAAAAATTAAAAAAAAAAAAATTGTCAACGATAAATTACCCATTACTCGCAATGATTTCTTAGCCTTCGATGAGTATCGATGACCTCAATAAAAATACCGTTCATACAAATGCTCGATTATACAGTTATTCCGTTCTCCGAAATATTGTTTACTCAATCTCCAAATTTCCCGATCGAAGAAAGCAATGGGAAGTAAATTTTAAGCCTTAAATCTCTCGGCCGCTAAGTTCTAACGATAAAAGCGACGTGCAATAAAGTCTCAATGGTATAATTCGTATACTCGTCGCCTGTCCCGTAAAATTCGAATTCATTATTCAGCACCGGACACGTATACCGCGATGTCGTATTTTCTCTCACGAAAACAGAAAGCTCGCCGAGGTAGCGAAGGGGAAACGGAGAAGAACAAAAAAAAAAATAGGAAGAATGAGGTGGATTGGAAATGGTGGATAAAAATAGTTATAGAAAAGAGAAACAAATAAACGAGTGGGCGAATGACACACACACACTATATATTTATATATGAAGACGTGATGAGTGAGTGTGGTCGACAGTACGTGACGAGCACGTTCGCGGCTTTTTTTTCTCTTGATCTCAAGCACTACGATGTATAATATATATATGCCGTAGGTGCTTTCGCGAGGTCCGAGAAATCCAGATCAAGAATCTGTGGAATTCGTGTTTACGCGGATGGTGGATGCGCGGGCGGGTTCGCTCCTCTCGATGACTCGTCATTCCGGAATGAACACGCGGAGTATATTAAAAGTCTTCGAGAGGGGGTGGATTTAACACCCACACATATATATACGGCCATGTTTGTTGGGTTACTGGTTATCTCGTAGAATCGATCTTTGATATCTCAAATAACCTACGGAATCACGGATACGCGAGCCAGGGCCGGATTTTAGGGAGCTACGGAGGCTGAAGCCCCGGAGCCTTCACAATTAAAATTTTTCGGTAAAATTACCTGACCAATCTCATGCAACACTTGGTGAAAAAGAAAATCGTTCCACATATCTGACGAAGAAAAAAAAATGGTCACATTTTTATGAAACACTCTTTAAAAATAACATTTTAAAGCGTATTTAAATAAAAAATACAAACTATCAAACACGATGAATTCTTTATAAAAGAATTTATTCCATGGTTAAAAATTTTTATTTCCACATGGATTGAGCCTATGGCTGCTTGGCATTTTGGGGTTTCGACGATTTTGGAAAAGCGGCCAAACGAGGCGAAACATTGTTTTTTTTTTTTAAACGTCTTTCAAACGATTTCACGTTTTATAGCCAGACCGTGTAACCGCGAAGGGTTAAAGCATCTCAAGGGTCCGCCGATTACGAATATGACCGAATTTTAGCCGAAAGCTTAAAATTGAGCTGACCAAAGGCCACAAACGTTTTATCACAAGCTTTTGGCGATTTTTTAAATAAAAATTGAGGCTTTTGAGAAAAATTACTGATCAATTCGTATAAAGGAGTCAAAAATAACATCGGTACGAAATTTTAAAAAATATAGAAAATTCAATTTTTTCTTCACCTCGGCCAAAAAAAAAGTTCCTTCTTTGAGTCGCCACTTTTTTTTTCGCCTCGATTTTAAACTTTGCTCTGCGCTCATTCGCGTTTGAAAAATAATTAGGGTCCTCCGACTTCTTCGTGGCTCCAGGGCCTCCATACCTTTGAATTCGGCCCTGACGCGAGCCAAGTATAGCTTTATCAAATAGGCATTCGATCGAAAATAGATATCACTCGCGAATGTAGGAAAGAGAGAGAGAGAGAGAGAGAGAGAGAGAGAGAGAGAGAGAGAGTCGAACGAAAATGGAGGAGAATGATTTTTTTAAGCATCGCGTTAGCTTCCCACGCTTCGAAAATAGCCAGGAATTCCTAGAATCATTCTCTATAATAAAACTCATTGTATAAATATACATTTCCTTAATTTACATTGTTTTAATGGCATCTCTCTTTCTCTCACTTTCTCCAACGGGTATGCAATAAAGTATGCCGGCACATTTGTGTAGAAACGAGCGCATCCCCCCCCCCCCCCCCCCCCCTTGGCTGATTCATCGTATACACTTTTCTCACGTACCTAATAAAATACAATGTAATAATGAGGAATGAAGAAAAAGGGAGAAGCGACAAGAAAGAGATACACAAGAAAAAAAGGAAGATACAAAAATAAATGATAAACGAGGATGAGATCCACGTGACGAGGCTTGTGCAATTGACGATGTCTCGACGACGAGGCAGGCACGTTTTTTTTCCCCTATATCAAGATACGTGTATACGTACTTTGCCATTATAACAGGAATACGATGACAGTTGTTGGATAATTAAATGCGTGGACGCGAAGTAACGTGCCTCGCAATGTTAATGGTGAACCCCGATCGCGCGATACGTACACGCACGGGCTTTTCAATGAAATATAGCGCAGCGTAGCCGTTATCGTTTTTTTTTTAAAGAAGAAAAGCACTGGATGATAGAGGAAATAATGTGAAAAAAAATAAAATAAAATAGAAGCAATTGGCCCAAAGGGAACGATTGTGGATTCGAGAAGAGTGCGGTTGATTTGGCCTGAAGTATGCTCTCACGAATAATCTTGGTGTCGTTGTCAGCGGGCTAAAGGAGTTTCGGTACCAAAGTCGAAATGCTTGAAGACTGTTGAAATTTCTATCGCCGAGAGATCAAGGTATTACTGGATGGACCGTCGGGAAAAAAGTTAGTCCAAAATTGCCGAATCGTGGATTTACAAGACTAGATCGTGTCGTACATGTTTAGCCTTGCAAAAGCTCATTTAATAATATATTAACACTTTAGAAATGTTAATTTTCCACTTTTAATAATAATTGAAGTCAAATTTGACGATATTGGCGTGTGCTACCAAACCTCATTTTGATTGCTTTATTAGTATTTAAAAAAAAATAAAAAAAACCTTGTTTTCCGACCATTCAAAGATATATAAGGCCTTAAAGACAAAACGGGGGGGAACTCCCTTATTGGGGAAGACACGTCTCGAACGTGGCAGAGACTACCGTGTTGTCGTCTTGTCCCGTAAGATCTCATCGTCGTCGCGACAAACCGGACGACGCGAGACCCCCGAGAGGATGCCTTCTCTTTTATACTCTTTACAAACGATGACTTTTGCACCGCTGAAGCTTTTTACTTATTTCCCTCTTTTTTTTTCTTCTTGTTCTCTTTATATCGTATGTTTCAATACTTGGTTAGTATGCATGAATCTGCATGCTACTGCATGCATGTATTTGTGTGTTTACCGATTATTTTTAATATTATTCACGGTACTATAATTTCTAATTTATAATAATTATATTATTAGCATTATTTTATAGAATTATTTATTAATATAACATATTTGATTATTATTATTCAATAAATTTATAATAATTATATTATTATTATTTATATTGAAATTAATACAAATAATGGACAAAAGTCAACAAGGGACTAAATCTGTGCCAATAATATGTGTTATAGAGAATTACGACAATTGCAATTGCTCCATCTCTCTCGCTCCTCCGAAATCTCTGCCTCTCACTCGTGACACCGAGCTGACCGCGGGTCGTCGCGTGATTTGAACTTGTTATTGTAGACGAAATTTTCGTTTATTTTAAGAGTTTACATAATATTTAACCCTTCGTGGTCACACATCCAAATTCAATCGCGGTGGTCACACTTGGGTCGATTCTACCCAGTCAGTTTACAAAAAAGTACACGGAGAGAATTAAATGTTAAAAATTACCGTGCAGTAACGGTAACCAGATGACAACCCTGAAACTTCGCTTATTATTACTGAGTAAAACACAGATTTTCACGAAAATCAAATAAAATTTCTTCTTCAGATAGAACATTTTACCAGATTTTCTAGTAAATTTTCACGTGTAACAAAATACGCAAAACTTAAATTTAAAAAATATATAATATCAGCGAAATTTTACTGTGCATTTTATTATTTTATGCCTTTCAAAAATGTCTATAAAAAAGTATCATCTTTATAACAGTTATTTTAAGATTTATTATAAAATTTAATGAGTGTTATAGGAAAATGTATTGTGCTCTCGGTAAAAATGGCCGTGCGCGCTACCCTTCTTGTATAGTAAAATTTTAGCTACGTATTTGAAATTTTCTGTAACGTGAGTTAAAAAAAATTTGTCGCATACGAATTATTATACTTTTCTCACTTGTCACCACATTGAAATATATCACGGTAATTTTTACCGTGAAATTCACGACAAAAATTACCTTTTAATTCTCTCCGTGTATTGTGACCAAACTATCCGTTCGAAGTGGTTTAAAAAATTACGGAACATGCTTTGAACCTTCTAGATTAGGTACGAAAAATTTATTTATGAGAAATAACATGGCGACATGTTAGAAAAAAATCATAAAAAGGTGGAAACGCAAAAAAGATACTTTTCCGCTCAAAAAATCCTAGTTCCGTGAATTTTCAACATATTTACCTAAAATTTGGACGCCGATACTCCTTAGATATGCTACTTTTGGGAAAAAATAATAGAATAGTGCACGTTCCAAAAAAAGGTATTTATTCCGACATGTGAAGTGGGTAAATTTCATGGTATGAGGATATTTTAAATTACAGGTAAGATGGTGAATACAGTCCCATTCGAAGCTGGGAACTATTATATATTTACGCCAAAAATTCATCGACGTGTCGATTCAACCCAGAGTGACCACGAAGGGTTAAACATACGGTGTGCCTTTTATTAACACTTGCGTTTATTTATGTATAGAAAGACTAACCACTTTTCTCAAACGCAGAATGTTACAACAGTCTTCTTAATGAAAACAAAACCATGAGTTTTTTGAGAGACTGAATCGTGTACCACTTTTTCGTCTGTCTTTTTTGTCTTATACTACCAGATCAAACAAAATCATAGATTTATTAGGAATAAATAAAATATTTAATTATTAGACGATATTAAATAGATCTTGATTTGAACAAATAAATATATTTCAAATAAATAATTTTAATAATGCAATGCAATAGGAAAAATATGATTTCACAAAAAAAACTAGTTAATTTAAATAAAATTTAAAAAATCAAATAGACGCATCTAATTAATATAAAAAAAAAATGCTGTCAGTGTAGAGATGTGATAGGATCTGAGGATTCTCCGACAACTTACTGCACGATTACCCCAATGTTTGGAATGCCGTATTTGACTAAACAGAGAGGAGAGATGGGCCCTTTCGTCGAAAGTTATCAATTTATAAGGATTAGAAAGGCCGAAGGAGACGGTGAAGGGAAAGGGCATGAAAGGGCCTACGAGTCTCACGATATCTTCGGACACATACATTAAGATGAATAAAGATCCCGATAATATTAATATATTGTACACGAACTCGTGACCGTATATATACTCGAGGTTAAGCGGGGGCGAAAGTTTCGACCTCCTTTACTGAGAAGCGTTGCATGAATTTCATCCCAATCACAAGTTACAAACGCTATCGCTTCACTTTTTCTCTCTCTCTCTTCTCTTTTTATACATGAAAATACAGCATCGTCATCCGTCGTCGTTGCACGCATAAATCGTAGTAAATTAAATGATTTTTTTTTTTTTGGGATCTCTCACTCTTCCTTCACCAGCTCATTTTTTTCTCGCTTTGATTTATCGTTTTTCGTTTTTCACACCGGAAAATCTCCGGACGTTACATCGAGATATCTAATCGCTTTGGACCTCTCTATATTTTTTTCCCGCTCATCTCGTAATGTGTACCGTAAAAACAAAATACTCGGGAGTCACGAAGTATTCAACATTCTACGGCGACTTAATCGCTGCTGTCCCCCCCTATCTATCTCTTTCTCTCTCTCTCTCTCTCTGGCTGATCTGCTCAAAGAATTGACGACTTTCTTCGTTTCGTTCTTATTAATTTTTACTTCCTTGTCGTATATCGCAATAGGGATGTTTGATTCTAAGCGATCTTCAGGAGAATCGGTTTTCTCGATGAGAAAAATTGATTTTTTGTATCGATTCTCTGGCGTCCAATTTTTTTGAGCATT
Organism: Ophion ventricosus; assembly: GCA_963932345.1. Classification (NCBI taxonomy): domain Eukaryota; kingdom Metazoa; phylum Arthropoda; class Insecta; order Hymenoptera; family Ichneumonidae; genus Ophion; species Ophion ventricosus. The sequence goes on along the minus strand of OZ010723.1, from coordinate 12,218,887 downwards.
GATTTTTCTACGCCGGAAATCGATTCTTTATCTGGATGGAAAATAATCGAACGATTACTTCTCCAACGAACCAGGGAAGAGGCGCGAATCGTTTTTTTTTTCACCAGGAAAGTGACTGCGGCCTTAACCCTTTATATCACCGTGTGACAGTTCTGTAACAAACCATCGAAGTCATCACAAAATCCCATTTTTTTATTATTAAAACCTACCATAAAGTAAACAATTTTTTTTATTTTAACATTGTTGAGTTATGAAGGGTTGAAGGGTTGAAGATGTACACTTTTCTACGACCAGAGTGTGCTGTTCAGTTCATTCGCGTACGTTTGAGCTTTTTGTTTTTTTTTCTCCTGATACCGTATAATGTAAGAATATCGAATTTACAAGATCGATCTTTTACATTTCGATTTTTTGCAGAATTGATTTTAAGTCATCGGATTCAGAATGGATCCCAAAATCGTTTTTTTTTTTTTTTCCAGAAGATCGAACATCCCAATATCGCTATGTATCGGGACAAGAACCGTAAGGATCTCGGTGGAGTGTCTGAAAGACCAAGTCACACGACGGCTACAGTGAAAATGCATTCGTTCGAGCTACATTTTTTATTTCTCGAATTATTGTGAAATCGAGAACGCCAGTGTTATTATCAATTGAGAAACGAGAAGTTATGAATGATTCAACTCTTACGAGGATGTCACAATGTAGGCGCCTGACAAATTGATAACGAAAACCATATGTACGTGCCTCAATACACTATACGCTCCGTGTGAAAATTTATTGATTTGATTATTTTTTTCTTACTGCATTCTTTTTTTTTTGCTAGTTAAAAGATGTGTAATAAAATGATTAGGTTGGCACACAAGTAATGAGCTCTTTCGTCTAGACGTTTGAGAGATGTTTGTAGAATCGTCTTGAATTTTCGACGGCGAAAGGGCTTTGCCATTATATTTCTAATAATCGATTGGAATCATTTGATTTAAAGATAAAATATATTTTCCGTACAATCGCTCGTTAATTGTGTGCCAACCTAACAGAAAGTAAAAACTAACCAACCTTGTTAGAGTAATTTAAATATGGTGACAAAGTTGTAAATGTGGCTACACACCTTGGCGATTATTAGTCACAATAATAGCGCAGAAAATAAATAATTCAAAGTGTCATTACAATCAATAAATGTCAGGCTAAGAATTTTGAAAATAATAAATAAACGTCCGTTGCCGCTGATTGCTATCTGAATATTATGCAACGATTGACCTATGCACCGCGTCGATAGATTCGTCACTTCCATCGACCGATATATTCCATGAATACGAATACTAGGGATAGGGATTTTCTCGATGAGAAAAGTCGATTTTTCTTTTCATCGATTCTTTGGCGTTCGATTTTTTTTTGAGACTCTATTTTTTTAGGTCAGTATCGATTCTTTGTCTGGATGGAAAATAATCGAACGATTATTTCTTCGACGCACTAGGGAAGAGACGCAAATCAATTTTCGTCTCTTCCCTAGTCCCTAATCAAACAAGAGACGCAAACAAACCATCTAAGTCCTCACATAATCCCACATTGACATTTAATCCTTTTTTTTAATGGTTTTTTAGTACAATTCATGCAAACTAGAGCGCGCTAAATGGATTAACATTTGTTCGATGTTCACTTGTCGCAAGATGGCAAGATTCGAGTGTGCGTAATGTTTGGGAAAATCGAAAAAAAATATCAAAAACGACAAAAACTATGTTTGAGTTTGTTTGGGCTATAATAAGGAAAACAACATATATCATAAAGGAATGTTACGATACAATGTAACATGTCTGTCACACTACCTTCATTGCCTTATAACTAGCCCCCTGATTACAATTACGTATGCAGCTTATTCTCGCCAATGAGGGTAATAATGCCAACACACCGTTATAAAAATACCACGCAGGTTCGTTTTTTTTTTTTTTTTACGTAGACGATCGATTGAATTGGGTATAATAAAAGATTATACGAGATTACTAGTGCTTTTATAATTCGAGGCCCGCTTCGTATCGTTCATGAAAAATATACATATATCATAATAAACATTTACGCGAAGCGAGACGACGCACGGTCGAGAGAAGACTATGTTACGAAATAGAAATTCCGACCGCTTAGGAATGCTGGACGACGAGTCTCTCTTTCTTTCTTTCTTTCTTTTTTTTCTTCAAATGCAACAAGCTAACGCTTCATATTGTATATGCATAGATACGTATACATATATTTTTTTGCCACTAAGCCGTACCATGCAGAAAGAATAATTACGTTCGAATAAATGTGGTCATCCGGACGTTGATGATTCTGAGATGATGATTGACCTCATAATCGTAAATAGGCGACATATGTACCTTGAATGTTCGATAAGAGCGCGTTTGTGTGTGTACGCGAGTGCGAAAGAAAGAGAGAGAGAGAGAGAGAGAGAGAGAGAGAGAGAGAGAGAGAGAGAGAGAGAGAGAGAGAGAGAGAGAGAGAGAGAGAGAGAGAGAGAGGAATTGAAAAAAGAAAGATTGAAGAAGCCACGCGGCGACTCTGCTCGGGAAAGTAAACAGGATGCGAAACATTATATGCGGTGCCCGCGAGTATCACCTCTCTCTCTCTCTCTCTCTTCCCTCGGTACGGTTACATAGTTGCTGGACCACGGCAGCATCACGCGTTCATACGAAGCGGAATGAGAGAAAGAGAGAAAAGAGAGAGGGGGGGAGGAGTCGCTGAACATCGAGCAGACTTTTCGGAAGTGGTGGATTTTTCGAGAGTGGGCAGCAGCACACGAGTGCATATTTCCGATTTTTCGCGTGTGCAGCCATCGATATCACAATATCAAAAGGCTGTATCGAAGATCACCGTACGCTTAACGATAATTCCAATGTTGGATCGACGCGTGGACGACTTGGGTACGGAAAAGGAATGCTGCCTTATCGCACGCAGGTTCGATTAGCCCTGTTGGCAATTTTGCGATCGATTCGCGGACGAGACGACCAAGAGAGATTATATATATTTATACGTGTATATACACTGCCGGCCAAAAGTTTGGATACACTAGTCGAAATTTCTTACCGCACTAAAAGTTAGATAGCGGATTCAAAAATAAAGATAATTGAATTTCCCAAGTGGCGTTTTAAAGAGGACAAATTGACCTTTATTTTGCTTTTTCAGAAAATGTTTTTACGATTTTTTTTTGCCCCTGTACGCACTTTTGACCGTCGCCATTTTTCGGCTATTTTTTGGCCGACGAAAATTAACTGCAAAGTTTGTGGAAAAGTTTTGCCTCGGTTTTTTCCATGGTAAACTTAAAAAGGATATCAAAACCTACATTTTTATTTTTTAGAAAGTCTCGTATGATTTTTTTTCGCCTCGTTATTACATTTTGAGATAAAAGACAGGTTTTAGAAAAAAAAAGGCGTCTTCGAAGAACTATAGGGTTTCAGAGGAAATGCCAAGAGGGTAAAAAGTTGCCTGGATTCACACTGGAGTGGCTAGAATTTTTTCAGAATTTTTTTCGACATTTTTTATTGGAACTTTGATGAATGGAGAGGCTCCACTTGGAAATTATGGGGTCGAGTACAATATATTATGAAAGGAAATTTGTTTACATTTTTATTTCAAATTAACTACAATTTTTTTAGATTTTTTTTTAATTTTCAAAATTAAAATGAAAAAATAAAATCTAAAAAAATTGTAGTTAATTTTTGTTTTATTTTTAAGTTCGTTATCTAACTTTTAGTGCGGTAAGAAATTTCGACTAGTGTACCCAAACTTTTGGCCGGCAGTGTATATATTTTTGTACACAACCGTATCGATATATACGGAGAGATATTTCAGACACTTCCCACGGCGCATTCGAATAGTCGAAGCGTGATTCGCTAACTCAATAATACACTCCAAATCCAAGTGTGATATTTCAACACAGCTACATATGCTATTGGTCACTTTTTACACATTTCCAAGTGTTTAATTTTGGAATTTGCTTCATGCGTTTTGCATTACATTACTTAAGCGTATTATTTCTACGCATATTTGGTGTGTTATTTGATTTTGCAACACACTGCATGTATGTTGCTTCAAGCAATCACAGGCCGTCTACTAAATGCATAGAATATTTCATAAATCAAAAGTAGAATTAAATACACTTCACAGAATTTTACATCAATGTTTTTTTTTAATTATAATTCGCCATTCCCAAACGTCCGAAAATAATATTTTTTCGAAGAAAACATTTCGGCTACACAAGCAATCGAACATACAACCTGCCTGCCTGTACTACGGATAACATTTCACGTAAAAACTTTTCGATATATATATTTATGGAATATATTTATATGTACTTATATATATGGGGCATTCCACCCCAAATCGACCACTTTCCGGTCCGACCCCTTTCGATTTGGCTGAAACTTTATTATTTTATTGTTTTCATCTTAAAGAGCTTGTGTGATATTTTTCAAATCTTTTTACATACTCACAAATACGTAGTGAATTTTTGTAAAAATCGCTCGTTTTTTTTAATGCTCATAACTTTCTGAAAAATGGACCGATTATGATCTTTTATTTTAATTCTTCATTTTGAAATGTTCTTTATAAAAAAAAATATTTGGAAAATATTCAGTCATCTTCGACTAATTTTTTAGCTTTTCGGAATAAAAACCGCGATTTTTTCAAGAACGCCACTTTCGACTTTTTATTTTTTTTTTGTAAAAAAAAATATGATAAATTTAGCAACTTTTGCCGCCAGACCCATCGTGGTAAGATTTTTCTTTCTATTTTTTTTTTCTAAATCAAATGTGTTTGAATTCTCTGTAACACGCATAAGTGCGTTTTTTTTTTAAGTTTTATATGGCATTTACACGTGTTAATTTCCAAAATTACACACGTTACGTGTAACAAATACCGCACATGGATTTCCAATGTAGGAATGGAATCCACGGAACGTTAACTCGTCATCTCGAATAGGACCACACCAAAAGCTCATTGATGACAATCGTCATACTTTGTTGTTATTCACTTTGGTTTTACTCGGAATATCGAGTCGCGGCAATGCTTGCTTTTATGAATTTCCACGCGCCGATAAGAATTGTTATCTGATGTTGGATTATTGCTCCGCACCGCACTGAGCGATTGTAGAAATCCCGCGGAATTTCGATCAATTTATCTCGTGCGGTGCGAACGACACACAATCTATATATATATATAGCGCTGACTGAAATACCACTGACTGACTGACTGATTAATCACGAAATCTCAGAAACAATAAAGCCTGCAAACTTGAAATTTGGCAGGTAAGTTTTTTATAGGGTGTAGACATCCGCTAAGAAAGATTTTTACGAAAGTGGAAAATTAAGGGGCTGAAATGGGGGATGAAAGCGTGTATGTAAAATTGTATTCCGTGCGTGTATGAACTGGAAACTTGGTACATATGTTTCTTAAAAGACGTAGACGTGCACTAAGAAAGAATTTTTCGAAATTCAACTCTTAAGTGGGTGAAATGGGATATAAAAGTTTGTATGGAAAATTATATTCCTTGCGTGTACCAACTTGAAACTTGGAACATAGGTTTTTTATCAGGTGTAAAAGTGCACTAAGAAAGGATTTTTCGAAAATCCACTCTTAAGGCGGTGAAATGGGGTGTAAAAGTTTGTATGGAAAACGTTCCTTGCGTTTATCAACTTGAAACTCGGTATAAATATTCTTCAAAATAAATAATAAAACGCACATTTTAGGATTTTTTAAAACCCGTAATGCGGGGTGCTACTTATGAAGTTTCTATGCGCCAAATTCTACGCGGGCGAAGCCGCGGGCGGAATCTAGTATATACACTACCGCTCAAAAGTTTGGATACACCCGTCGATATTCCTTGCCGCACTAAAAGTTAGATTGCTCCGTCAAAAAAATATATAATCAAATTTAACGAATGGCGTTTTAAAGGGAACAAATTCATTTTTGTTTAGCTTTTTGAAATATTTTTTATGATTTTTTTTCGACACGGTGCACACTTTTGTACGTGATCCTTGATTCGGCTATTTTTCGACCATCGAGAAATGGGCGCATAACGGCCACGTACAAAAGTGCGTACCGGGCTGAAAACAAATCATAAAAAATATTTCGAAAAAGCGAAACAAAGCTAAATTTGTTCCCTTCAAAACGCCGTTCGTTAAATTTGGTTATCTTTTTTTTTGTCGGAGCTATCCAACTTTTATTGCGGCAAGAAATATCGACTGGTGTATCCAAACTTTTGAGCGGTAGTGTATACCGCTACTATATATATATATATACACAAGTCTGTCAAATTAAAAAACGTTTTTCTCATTTGTTCCCCAAAAGTCATTATTTCACGTTAACCGCAATAATTTAACTCGAGAGTACTCACTAAATGTTGTTTGCACGAATTATATATGAGTCTTTGAAAGCAAAGGGTTAGCGAAGTGGCGCGGTACTCTCAAATTTGACGGACAGACGTGACGAGATTACAAGGGTTCCCATAAGCCGACCGTACGATATATAGCCTACAAAACGTATTTTCCCGTGAAGGCTCTCGAGGAGGACCGTACACGAACCATTCTCGAAAGACACTAATTATATGCGTCTTCGTTGATCATCACGGCCGCGTCCTCGAATCACGACCAATGGAAAGAGAAGAAAAAGGAAAAAAAAAAAGAGGACGCTCGTTCAAAATTGTGGCCACCGTTTCTGGCGGTCGCTATTACGCACGTGACTATACGCACAGACACATACACACACACACACACACACACACACACACACACACACATGTGTGTATATGTAATAATCATGTATTGCTCGCGGTGAAGGTGTTTGGTGTTTTACCTGCTGGCGCGGCTGCTGGATGAAACGTGTCGAGTCTCCTCTGTCTGCCGTCGACGCTGTCACGGGAATGCTGAAGCCTCGTCAGGTACTCTTCGTGGGCTCTACGGTATTCCGCCTGACTCACGTTCGCCTGCGAACAATGTCGTTCCTTCGTTACCCATATATATGTATATATATATATATATATACACGTGTATGCCCCGACGAGAGAAAGAGTTAATTAGCGAAATTTATCATACGTATAGCCTTTTCCTTTCTCCCTTTCTTTCTCCCGCGTAATATACATGCGAGACTTTTCTCTTGGTGTATATACGTGCGAGAGATGAAAGGCGAGAGAGATCGAGAGAGAGAGAGAGGGAGGGGGAGGGGGAGAGAGAGAGAGAGAGAGAGAGAGAGAGAGAGAGAGAGAGAGAGAGAGAGAGAGATGACAAGAGAGCGACGTGGAAAAAAGGGTCATTAGGGGTCAGTCGAGTTATCCCCGGATTGAGAGAGGGTTGCTGGAGTGTCCAGAAGAGCGACACTTGACGCTTGCCGAGAATCATGCTTGTTAATAAATGTGTGTGTGCGTGGATGCACGTGTACGATAGCACCAAAGATGGAATAACGAGTAAGACGCAATGCAGGAGCAAAAGCGACGGAGAGCCAAAGAGAGAGTGTGTGTGAAAGAGAGAGAGAAAGAGAGAGAAAGAGAGAGAGAGAGAGAGAGAGAGAGAGAGAGAGAGAGAGAGAGAAAGGAGAGGGCCACCGAAAATTTTTTTTAGACATCCTTGAACCACTCCGCAGGAACTCGAGTTGTTTATGTGCAAACGTTTGCAGCAAATTTCTCGGGCTTTGAGAAAAAAAAAACGAAAGGAAAAAAATCATCAGTAGAGATAAAAGGAAGAGTTTGGTTAATTATGACAAAATTTCAGTGTTGATTTATTTCGCTTTTTTTTTGTCGCTTAATTTTGATGCACGAAAGGTGAACGGTTTTTTTTTTTTCAATGCAAGTTGAATGTATCTTGATCGAGGCTAATGATCAATTTGTCCGTGAGATATTCTATGATTATTATTCGTTGGTCGAAAATCGCGCGAGGTTTGCTGGGCAAGAAATAAAATTGTGGGAAATATGCGGTCGGTTGATTCGAATTGTTATTCGATTCGATGTTTCGTGTTATTTTTCATCTCTTTGTTTTATCCATTTCTTTTTTTTTCTTATTTTTATAAGGTTCCATCGTGTCGTTGCTTCGTAGGAGTTTTCGTTCGAACGGGCCATTCTTCGATAAGATCACTTCTTCGTTATTTATGGTATTTCACTTATGATTAATTGCATTGACAAATAATTCGAATAATGAATTACGATTGTATATACAGTGGCGTGCAAAAGTTTCGGGCCAACCCTATTTTTTTTTTTTTTGAGTAAAGTGATAAAATATTTAATTCCTGAACGCGTTAATCATGTCAAATTTTTAAGAGAGCCATGTCATGTGAATAATAGCGTGAGATATTTTTTTTTTTTATGACGTTGTATTATTTGTGTACAGGGTCGAACGAGTATCGTTGGTGTGCGAAAGTATCGGACCGCTGTCTCGCCCGGCTTCGTACGCACGGTTCGCATTTTCTTTCGTACTAGTTTCAAAACTTGCATGACAATGAAAAATCAATATTATTTCTGCCGCGATGGCGAAACACACGAATATTGAGATCCGTAAAATCATGTTAAAACTTTCTTCAGAAGGAAAGACTTCTCGCGATATTGCGACTACTTTATCCATTTGGAAAAAAAAGTACGGTTAATCGTATTATTCGTAAATATATATTAACAAAATTTGTTGTGTGACGAAAGTCGAAGTGGTAGACCGCGAAAAATTACGGGATACGTCGACAAAATTATAAAAAGGAAGTGCGTTATAGATTCGCGAAAAACTGCTGCAGGCATTTCGAGAGAATTACGTAGTGAAAATTGTGCCGTCATTAGTCGGAGTACATTATCCCGACGTCTAAAGACTGTAGGACTGATTGGATGCATTGGCGTCAAGAAATCAATCATCAGTAAAATAAATCGAAAGACCAGATTGAATTTTGCCAACAAAATATCAGCATTGGACAGCACCAGATTGGCGAAAAGTGCTTTTTTTCCCGATTAATCCACATTTCAATTATTCGGAAATACGTGAAACGTGCAACAGGTACTCGATTCAACGTACGGTATGAAATTCCTACCGTAAAGGCACGGTGGCGTGAAGATTAAAGTTTGGGACGCATTTTCCGACGACAGCGTTGGTCCACTGATAGAAATTCCATGGCAATATGGACGCTACAATGTACAGAAATATATTGCGAGACCATATGCTCGTATTTGCAATAAAAAAAATGCCGCGTGGTTGGGTTTTTTCAACACGATCATGCTTCGCGTCTTGTAAAAGATTTTCTTCAAAGACGCAAAGTAAGTCTTCTCGATTGGCCATCGCAATCATCGGACGTAAATCCGATTGAGCATTCGTGGCAAGACCGGAAAGATCGTGTTGGAACAAAAAATCACTCTGACAAGACGGAATTGTGGAATAATTTGCGGCATGAGTGGGTAAACTTGCCACAAGAACGGATCTCACAATCAATAGCGTCCATGCCTAGTCGATGTGCCGCAGTTATCGCTGCTAAGGGCATGGCAACAAAGTACTGGGTCAAGTGAAGAAGGTCGAATCTCGTTTTGTTATTTACAAAATGTTTTTTTTTTCACACGCAATAGTATGCGTGGCCCATTACTTTTGCATGCTCGTTAACGATTTATGTTCACACTTCCAAATTCAATCGCGGTGGTCGCACTTGGGTCGATTCTACCGAGTCAATTTTCAAAAACGTATTGTGACCATCCATCCGGAGTGGTTCAAAATATTACAGAATATGCTTTGAACTTTCTAGACGATGGACGAAAAATTTATTTATAAAAAATACAATGGCGACATGTTAATAAAAATTCATAAAGAGATGAAAACGCAAAAAAGACACTTTTTCGCTCAAAAAATCATAGTTCCGTGAATTTTCAACATTTTTACCTAAAACTTGGACGTGATGCTCCTTTGATATGCTACATTTGGAGAAAAAAATAGTATCATAGTGCGCGTTCCAAAAAAGTTATTTATTCCGACATGTGAGGAGGGTAAATTTTATGGTATGAGGAAATTTCAAACTCCAGGTAAGATGGTGAATACCGTTCCATTCGAAGCCGGAAACTATTATATATTTACGCCAAAAAAATTGATCGACAAGTCGATTCTACCCAGAGTGACCACAAAGGCTTAGATAAAAAGTTATAGACAATCAAATATTTAAGAACAATATCCATGTATATAATTAATTGTTTTCAAATATAAGTGAATACATGTTGTCGTAACTCGTTAAATTTTTTTTTCCCTACCGTCGTATTTCAATGCAATATGCCTGAAAAAAAAGAATAGCCCAAAACTTTTGCACGCAACTGTATATTCATGTGTGTATGCGCGTATTTGTTTTTTTTTTCTTTTTTTTTCTTGACGGGCCGTCAGTAATTTGGCGCGCCACGCTCTGATTTATCAAAACGTTTGAACTTAGGCCCCTTAATTGATTTCGCCCTGGATCCCCAGGCGTATACGACGATTGCGATAATTGTCACTCGCTGATCTCTCGAAGCGACTCTTCAATGTGACATCTCGACACATTATCGTTGGGCTCCTCTTTCGGGGTCAACGAGACCTTAACGCGTGGGGCTGCCTGTTTTTTTTTTTTTTTTTTTCGTCTTCTCCCTCAACGAAAGATGCTCGAAACAAAATCTTGTTCTTATCAAACTCGTGAAGACGCGAGGAATAGAAGAAAAAAAATAAAAATCATTGGACGAGGAGAAAAATTTGAAAGCAGTTTCGAGAAAACGAATGAGGAAAATTTTGCCTCAGTTCCGTGTACAACGAATAAAGAATTATTGGGGAAAAAGAAAAATACGTTTACTTATATTATTCGTTTTTTTAATTTATTTTTTATACATTGTTTATGGAAAATAAATAGTTTCGATTCTATTTTATTTTTCAATATTTCACGTCCTCGTCCCGATCTCCCATTATAATATTCACCATATCTATCGTGTATAAAATAAAGGCGTGTTAAAAGTGTCAGTGACAAATACGACGAGGCAGAATTCTCCGTCCACAATGAGAATGAGGCGCTTTAGGCGAACAATCACGGGAATCTATAATAAGCTCGCTATAAAAGAAAACAAAAAAAAAATAACGCTATTTGTCACTTTGACAATTTACAACGTTAAATCACGTAGATTTCTTTTTTTTTTAAATTCTATTACGAAACGGGCATATTGCGCGGTTAACGGGAAAGATCGAACCGTGCTGTATCTATACGGAATACATAATGAATAATTTTCGACATCCGTAGTGTCGCAATGTCCCAAAATACATAAAAATAAATAAATAAAAAAAAACTCGCTCGTGCTGAAGAACTTTGACATTTATCGATATTGTGCCCGATTGAAAATCGCAGTTCCATCGATTTTCTCACCGATTATAATCTCACGGGAAGGAAACACAATAAGAAAGAAACGAAGAGAGGAAACGCGAGAGACGGGAAGAGAGATAATTAACAGACGTAGATTCGGTAGGAAGTGACTCGCTCAAGCGGATTTAAAGGTGAACCCCCGTCTTCTTTCGTGCCCCCCCCCGAGAGCTAGAGGGGGTCGAGAGACTCACGCAATTCTTTCGTGAGTCATCTCCTGTGAGGAAGACGAGATGCAAAAGATATGTAGAAGATGGGAAGAAAGAGGACCGAAGAACGAACACGGAGAAAGACAGAAAGACAGAGAGAGAGAGAGGAGAGAGAGAGAGAGAGAGAGAGAGAAAGAGAAAAGGGCCATTTACCGGAGACGGCTCTCCTCATCCTTTCAGTCGTTTGTTTAAACTCACTTAACGCTCGAGACTAACCTCCTCCTCCTCGTCCTGCGAAACACGCACAAATATCCTATATGCGTATATATATATATATATATATATACACACACCAGTATACGTTATACCTCGCGGGGTAGTGCACGACTTTGTAGACGTCGCGTGCGCTCCTTTTTTCCCCGAAAAAGTATATGCACTTGCAGCATCCCCGAACGTCTCGGACCATTATTATTTTTCTCATCGCTCTTTTTTTTTTTCTTCAATCTTCTCGGACGTGATGGAAACTTTTTCTTTCAATTTGCTTTTCGCTCCGTCGCCCACGGAAAGATCGAAAAATGGCTCAATTATAGCGAGGTGTACTCTTCGCGTTTGCTCTTTGATTGCTAACTTGGTACAAATCAACTTTAGCTTCTCATCAATTTGTATGGATGTTTGGAAACTATATATATATATATATATATATATATATATATATATATATAGACAGTGTTGGGCAAAATTTAATTGCTATGGTAACAAAAAATTAACAACTAATTAATTGTTTATCACGAATATAACAATTTATTGTAATTGTGAAAACTCAAAATTAACAATTAATCAATTGTTAATCGTGACTTTCCACAATTAAAAACAAATCAATTTTCAATGTTTTTGGTGTATTTAATTAAAAACTAACAATTAAAACTGATTATTGTATAGAGCGCTGCGTAAGCCTACAAAACCCAAACAAACACGTCGTATCTGATATCTGTAAAGTTAAATAGGTTAATTGTTAGTTTTAATTATTTTTTAGAACAATTAAAAACCGTTAATTGCAATTGTTTTAATTGCGTGAAGTAGTACACTTTTGTAGTGAATTAGTGAACTGATTGAAAATTTCATTGATTAACGCCCAACACTGTATATAGGGTAATTCCGGGGGAGTTGGCCACAGCGGAGAGATGGTCAATAGAAATATTTCACAGAACCACTCACTGGGTCTTAGGGATGTTCAATGTTTAACAAAAAAAAATCGTTTTCGCGATCGATTCTGGTACGTCAGGTGCTGTGAAACGTAGGGTACAACGAGCTAGTTGAAACTCTTATATTTTCCTAACATAGATACAGATTTTCATGCATAACGATAACTTCACAACGGCCTATTATTTGCCAATAACATTGGGAGTCGACTCATTGCGCTCAACAACTCGATGACACATTGTGCCCCACACAATTGTCCCACAATATTTGACGTTGTCCCGGCAAGCGAAATTTTTTCGAGGCTCAAATTAATTTTGTACACTCAATACAATAATTCTTCGTTAGGTGCTAGTGACTTTCTTTTAAGCCAGCCGAAACTTAATATAAATCACGGACCAATAGAAAAAAATTTCCGATTTTGCAAGCTCCAAAACTTCCAAAAGAAGTCGTCACTTCTTTGTTCTCTCATTGAAAGTCGATCCATTTTGTCCCACCACTCGGTGACACGTTGTACCGCACTAGTAAAATATTTGATTATTGATGAAGTAACTATTGATTAAACTACGAATGGAAAAACACAAGTCACCGAGTGCATCATAAACAATAAAACTATCGATTAGGACCGAAAACAGGAGCAAGTGTCGTTATATTTTACGTTTTCCCGGCGAGCGAAATATTTTTTTTTCCAAGCCTCAAATCAACTTTTAATTTTCAATAATCCTTTCTGAGCTGCTATCGATTTTCTTCTAGGCTAGACGAAACTTAATACAAATCGCGGATGAACACATAAAATTTCGGAATTTACGAGCTACAAACCTCCGAGAAATCGCATGTGGCTCACTGTGCCCCGTGACACATTGTGCCCAACTCTCCCCCTACATACTCCTGTCAGGCCCTCCTCCACCTTACGGGATACGATGCCGCGAGCAAAGGATTGCCTTGGAATTTCCTACCGACATTCCTCGCGTTCCTCATCGCGATCCGCGAGTACGAGGCGAGATACGAAAAGAGCGAGTAGCTTCGCGATCTGGCTCGTCGTTTCGATCCCTTCTTCCTTTCAGCCTTCCTCCCGCTTCGTTCCACCGCTTCGCTCGTTACATCCAGTATTTTTCATCGGCCTCTCTTTATGCCGAGAAGAGATCCGCCGCTCTTTTATACGGCATATATACGTGTGCGTGCGTGTAAGTTTACCGCTCGCCTTGACTGCCCTTCTCTCGCTCCATTTCATGACGCTTCTTTTTTCTTTTTCTTTTTCGTACGAATCTCGTAATAATGAGCGTGCGCGCAGGAACGCAATTCCACGATCTTTCACGCACATTTTTCTCTACACACAATATACGCTTCTTTTCATGTCGAATAAAAATCGAGTGTTTTTTTGCCGTTTTCAACGGTAACAAATACCTTGTTTGGCAAAAATAGAACTTTCTCAAAGTATGCTTTAACGAGGGTATGTCGGAATCTCGAAATACTGAGCATAGGCGTAGCGAAATACTTGGACGCGTTGAATTCGAGTGTGTGTGTGTGTGTGTGTGAACGGGGGGGGGGGCGGACGATAGAGTGAGAGGGAAGAGAGCGCCCGAGGGAAGCGAGCCCGATCACACGCTTCGCGTTCGACACCTGTTGCGAGGACTGTCCATACGCTCTACCAACGTCAAAAGCCACTTCTCGGACGGTTCAGCGTTATGCTGTACTGCCAATTTCCCAATGCAAGAGACTCACGTAACCAACGATTATTAACTAAGGGCGTTCATTATTATTCATATTATTAGGATGTGTAAATATATAATATTATAATATATTATACTATATTATATTATATCACATTATATAATATGGTATATTATACTATATTATATTATATTATATTATAATATATTATATTACAATATATTATATCATATCTATATAATATATTAAACTATAGTATATTATAGAATATCATATTATATTATATTATATCATATCATATCATATTATATGATATATGATACTATGGCATATTATATAATATACTATACTATAGTATATTATATTATAGTATATTATAGTATATCATATTATATTATATTATATCATATTATATAATATGATATAATATAATATGATATACTATCATATACTATAATATAATATACTATAGTATAATATATTATATTATATATCATATTATATGATATATTATACTATATTATATTATAATATATTATATATTATATAATATGATATAATATAATATAGAATAATATAGTATAATATATTATAGTATATTATATCATATCATATAATATATTATACTACGGTGTATTATATTATAGTATATTATAGTATATCATATTATATTATATTATATCATATTATATAATATATTATATTATAATATATAATATATTATATAATATGATATAATATAATATAGTATAATATAGTATAATATATTATTCTATGGTATATTATATTATAGTATATTATAGTATAATATATTATTCTATGGTATATTATATTATAGTATATTATAGTATATCATATTATATTATATCATATATTATATAATATATTTTACTATATTATAATATATTCGAAGGGCTTTTTATTATTCATAGGTGTCTAATTGGTTTTCTTTTTGGTCATATTCGCGAGACCCGATTGAGCAACGAGGCTGGCTTCCCAATAAATATTTTTCGGCTACGTTTCGAGTTTTGCGGTAGCTGTTCGATCAGTGTCCACTAACTTTCTAGTAATTGGTTGTCCATGGAGGCGTCTGGAATCTCGTACGAGATCTTGCCTTCGTTTGTAATAGAAAAATCAGGACCGCCCATGGCTGTTGCGTGCCCTCCTGCGATCGAGGCAGGCTTGGAGGTGTATCGAAGAGGAGCTGAGTTTGCGCCGAGCAAGAGATCGTCTCCGAAGAAGAAGAAAGTTGTTGCGATACACGAGCGTACGAGAGTTTGTCCTACGGGGGAGAGATCCTTACCGGCTCTCGGCAGAGTTGGATTCAGCTACGAGTCAACCTGATCCGTATTGCTCAACGCGTGTCAGGCGATACCGTCCCGTTAAGCCCTTTTCCTTCTTAACCCATACCCCTATCCGTGCAGGCTTTCGCAAAGGCTTCTGCTCGCGGGTGAAACGATACGAACTACCGTGCGCCCACGTACGCTCGCATTAAGGGGCCGAACACTATTTACCAGCTTCAAAAAAAAAAAATCGAAAGCAGGAAAATCAGTATTATGAAGAAGCTGAAGAGCGTTTTTTTTCATCTTCAACATTAAAATCATTATTTTTGAAGCGTCTAAACCAATCTTCCCATGTTGTTTCCGACAGAGCATGGTTGTCGTAAGTCTCGACAAGAATTCTGTGTTTTTTAGCTGCAGAATTTTTTTTGAAATGACATACACTGAATTTCAAGCTTGCTTATAGTACTTCTTTATAGATGCTTTACCATCTTGAACTACGCAGTTCTTGTAACGCCATCTGTTGGAAAACAGCGAAAACTTATTCAACGTCCCACATTTTTTTTTTGTTTTATTAAAATAAAAATATTTTCGAATAGTCAATATGTGAAATAAAAAGTGTACAAAGTTGTGACAAAGTCCGACAAATTTTTGTATAAAAGAAAAAAATCTTCAAAAACAGCTAACTTTTGGCCTTGTAAATGGTGTACCCCCCGCTCAAAGGAGCGGCGACCGGAAGCCCGCTCTCTACCGCCAGCGAAAAAAAATCACTTCAGCAGGTAAAACGCCCGGCTCAATTGCATTATTATTATAACTATCATGATAATACCGCGGGGTTAAGAGTTTGAACAGGAGGTGGAGAGAAAGGGAGAAAGCGAGTGTGTGTGCAAAATACCTTTGAAGGATCGGGTATCCTCTTGAGACCGAGACCCTCCACGATGCTTCTCCTTATAGTGTCGAGTTCGGGCTCGCGAAGCTGGCTTCTCGTCTCGTGCCCGGATTCCCTCGTATGTGGAATAAACGAGACCGGAAACGCGTCCTCCTCCTCCTCCTCCTCCTCCTCTTCCTCGTCCTCCTCCTCCTCGTGTCGGTTGCTCGAGCGTCGCGACGCGTACTCGACATCTCCTCGGTGCAGCCTCGTCGTCGTCGCCCCGGCGACACCCTTAAAATTCATCGTTCGATCGTCCCTCGCCTCACTCTCCTCAATAACGAAAAACTCACTAGCGCCCCCCTGTGGCGCGATTCTCGCCACGTTTTTATCGCCGAAGAATGTAGGATCGCTCGCTGATGTACCAGTACCGCCAGAGGCGCGAGCGTCGCTGCTAGTCACGAAGCTCGACGTCGTGGGTATAGCCATTGCGGGTCGCAACAGAACAGCTATCGCGAGACCAACGAGAGCGAGAAAACTACCGGAGACAAGTGTCGCCGGTCCCCTCAACGTGGCACCGCGCGTATATTCCTGGGACGAGGTGGACCAGGCTGTTGGTGGCAACGGACAACCGAGGAGTGACGTTGAGAGCAGAAACAAACGTCGGAATACGCGAAACTTGTGAGACTTTACATTTTTTCTTCGTGATCTTGCTACTTCCGTTTCGTGTCTCGACTCTTTGGCTTCTTCGAGGATAACTCTTCTTGTCCCCTTGCAACGTTCCTCGGCTATCACCAATCCGACGACGCCTATATTCTTTCTCGCTTCTACGGTCTTTCGTTTCTTCGCTTCTTCAACGAAACGATGAAAAAGCCGATCAACACCGTTGCTTCTGATGTTGGTCGTGTTCGGGCAATCGCTCACTCTTACCGCCCTCTCCTCCCTCGTATCTTCCCCACACTCGTTGACACTTGATTCCGATATGTTGATTATTGAATTCTCGCCCATAGCCTCAACCCTGCACGCGGGTGGATGATTACACCTTTTGTTTGTTTTTTTTTTTTTTTTTTTCGTCGTTTTTTATACGGGCCCCCTCTCGCCTTCCACCCACTCTCAACGAGCACCGGCGGCGGCGACGCGCTTCGTTCGATTATCGAGACTACGGGAGATGGGGAAAATTTGGAAACGATAAAGATTTCTCGTTAACCGGAAGTTGTCCCGTTAAGTGTTCGTGCTCGTGACTTCGGTTGGCCCGTTCGTCCACCAGTTGTCTCGAAAAAAATTCTCGACTCGGCAATCCTGACTCGTTACAATTGACGTTTACGAGGCAAAAACTTTTATTTACTTTCGTTAATTCACGAAACCGTTCACCGTTAATGGGCCACGCTTCGACACGTAGCATTTCGCGCTTTCACCGCGGGAATTCCCGCGACTCGCGCCTTATATACCGATTACGTACGCGAAAAGAAGCGGCTCGATCTCACAACGTTTCCACTCGGAAATTCAACATTTCAGCGCAATCCCGCGTACACGTTTTTCCCGCAGTCGCATCGTTGCTCATTTTTTTATTCACTCTGCTTCCTCTCGTGACGAAAAAAAAAAAAAAAAAAAACAAAAACAAAAACGTAGAACAGGCGATCTTCGGAACCAACGGTCAGTCGTAGGACGACCGTGCCTGGCGGACGGAGAAAATAACAAATCCACGTGGCACGTGAGTGCTCTCAAGCGCGAAATATATAAACTCGTGTGTTTGTTTGTACGGGAATCGGTTGAACTGCGATGCTCTTATCCTTTATCGAGCATCAGTGGCCAGTTTACCCGTGTATACGCGCGACCGATCGCGATTTTTCGTATTTTTTACTTATGCGTTAAAACACATACAAACTGCACGCCGCGGCGATTTTGTATTTTTGCCGATTCGAACGGTCGTCGGGTACACGTTCGGGGAAGATTGCCCGAAAAGATTAAACGGAAACGTATCTCGTTTATTGTTTCGAACGATGTTGCACACAGACGACACTGCACGTTTCGGCATTTTTTCTCATCTTGGAAAAAACTAACTGCACGAAATTCACGTCGCCGAACGCTTCGAAACGTAGAGCTTCTTTTTGTTTGTTGTTTATTTCTCTTCAATTTTTCATCAATGTTTGGTCATCGTATAACACAATTGACGTGTAGACGGTGCCACGAGAACCGATAATTCAATATAGACGTTCACTCACACTTCCCGTTCGAACGAAGAAAAATAAATAAATCAATGTACAAAAAAGAAAGAAAAAACGTATACTCGTATTCGAATATGCCCGAAGAGAGTTTAATTTTTTTTTATTCTTTCGCTCAAATAAACAATGTTTATTTCTTTATTCGGCACACCGAAATAGCTCGATGAATGACATCCCCCTCGTGGATGTTCGAACACTCGAGGATGTTCCCGCTCGGACGGCTGCCGCGTGTCGACTGTTTGCGGGCATGTATCGCCGCCCGTCTATATATTAACGTCGCCGGCCGCAGTCCGCGCGAGCGTTTGTACCGCGGCAGCTCCCGCGCCGCCACCGTTCTTCTTACGTTCTATACAGATGTACCTATCGATACACACATATACACGTACATACATACTTCTCTCTCTCTCTCTCTCTCTCTCTCTCTTTGTATTGTATGTACCTCGATAGATTGGAGGAATTTTATATACACGTCTCTCTCTCTCTCTCCCGCACTTTCCAATGCTCGATTGTGTTTAAGAGAAAGAGAGAGAGAGAGAGAGAGAGAGAGAGAGAGAGAGAGTAGGAATGTCGTGATGTTTCTGTCTTTCGAGGTATTGGTGCACAGTTCACCGTACCATTACGGCCGACTACATATAGCCTATATATGATTTTCATTGAGTTATAAAGTACACTTTATGCTCTTCACTCGTGCGCGCAATATCTTTCTCTCTCATCTTCTATTTAATGCATTGCAACGATGGCACGAGACGATGCACAATTATGTAACACGCTGACTTTTTTTACAGTATAAAATTATAGGATCTTTTGACATCTTTTGACAGTAAGGGGAGGTTATCGCATGAAAAATGCATGAACTTCGGGATTTTTTTTTTTTATGTAAAACAATTTTGGTAATGACTTTCAATGTATTTTATTCTTCTATGAATGGAGAGTAAATTGTAATTTTATTGATAAAAAAATAAATTCAACATGACGACTCCAGCTCCCGTCAAACAGAGCCATGTGCGGCGTGTTTTTCGTTTGCGCGGGGCGCTCCACAGCCTTGCCAGTTCGTCTGACACAAAAACGGATTGAAAATTATTAAGGATGTGGTCTGGTGTTCAGGCCCGTTTAGGAAGCTTATTTCTGAATTTTTTTTTACAACGAAATAAAATACAATCATTAAATTTTCGAACGCCCCCTCTTCCTCTCCCCCACCGCTCTGCTCTGTGGGATTCGGATTCTTGCGAAAGATGAAAAATATTGAGAGATTCAAAAGATTCGTAATGTTTTATCAAACCTTTATGGTTCAATATTGAATAAAAATGGTTTCCAATGGGCAAAATGGATTTTTATTTTTTCTAAATGTTTGAAAGGTTTAGTTTAAGTTAATCCGTTGTTAGAAATGGTTTATTTTGGTGCTAAATAGCCAAAAGAAAAATTACCTCACTCGTAGCTTGAACGTTTTGCCCATCTAACCGCACGAAAAATTACATACATTAAGGAGGTACGATCATACGGACAAATCCAACTTTCGGGCCTGAAATTTTTATATGACGTTGACGAATACGTTATGCACCATTTGGAAAAAATTCAGCTATATTGACGGTTTAGTTTTTTCGTAATATAATTGCAAAGTCGAGCACTTTGAGCTAGTGAAACGCGTCGTTTTATGGTCGACGGTCAACCGGAAGTGCGGTGATCACGGTTTTGCTGTTCACGTATCCAATTGAGATCGTCGGAAAACTGAAATTTGATAAATTGGACATAATAGATATCGTAAAAAATATAAAATTCGAACTTCACCGTGTACACGGAGAGAATTAAAAAGTAATTTTTGTCGTGAATTTCACGGTAAAAATTACCGTAATATATTTCAATGTGGTGACTAGTGAGAAAAGCATAATAATTCGTATGCGACAAGTTTTTTTTAACTCACGTTACAGAAAATTTCAAATACCTAGCTAAAATTTTACTATACAAGAAGGGTAGCGCGCACGATGATTTTTACCGAGAGCACAATACATTTTCCTATAACACTCATTAAATTTTATAATAAATATTAAAATAACTGTTAGAAAGACGATACTTTTTCATAGACATTTTTGAAAGGCATAAAATAATAAAATGCACAGTAAAGTTTCGCTGATATTATATATTTTTTAAATTTAAGTTTTGCGTATTTTGTTACACATGAAAATTTACTAGAAAATCTGATAAAATTTTCGATCTCAAGAAGAAATTTTATTTTATTTTTGTGAAAATCTGTGTGTTTACTCAGTAATAATAAGCGAAGTTTCAGGGTTGTCATCTGGTTACCGTTACTGCACGGTAATTTTTAACATTTAATTCTCTCCGTGTAGTTCAAGCGCTACATTATAAAACGCTTTCAACTTCCGGTTAAATATTATCATAATGACGAAATAGTGTTCGTAGGCTTGCCAACGTCGGGCGTAACAGCTGATTCTTTTGGGAAGCATAACCTAGCTCTGTAGCGAGATTCTGTAACTCGGTAGCGACAGTCAATTGCATACACGATCAGAAGAAAGGGAGCCTCTTTTTGGCTGTCGCTAGCTAACGATAACGAAAACGCTCGCTACCGAGTTACAGAATCTCGCTATTGCTTGAAAATCGTCGTGAAGACTCCAGAGTCGTTGAGGATCTAATTTTTCAGTTTTTATTAGTAAATATGCAATAAATAAAATATTTACCACAAATTTGGTACTTTGGGGATCGACAATACGAATATTCAACATAAGTTAAGATAAATCCGAACACTCGTGGGGTAATATAAATTTAGTCTCTTTGTTGACCCTGAGGGAGTAGTCGTATCTTCTTAAACTATTATTAGCTCTAGTGCTTTGTGATGATAATTTTTTAAAAAATTCGTAAACCTTTATTATAGTCTGGACAATAACTTATATATATATATATATATTTCTTTTAATCTTCGATTGTGGGTAACGCTCCAAGCTCCTTAAGGCACAATTGTGAGCTCGTAAACGTGTTCGAACGTAGAGTAAAAATCAAATTCGTTTTCGTGTTCGTACATTTGTGTCGAATGCAGGACTCGTGTTGTAGGCGTTGCTCAAGTTGAGGTAAGACAGGCGCGTGCAGACGTCAAGAAAGCCATGTGACTCTGACGGGAAACGACCCTTTGTCATCCGCAGTAATAGCGCGATTTCGAGAGATCTGTTATCGATAATCACTGCGCTGTATCCGGTGACGGTTATTACACTTACGGTTATTCCCGCATGAGACATCGGTAGAATCGAGTCTCGCGCGCGCGCGCGCGCGCGCGCGCGACCTTGGCCACTTTGCTTTATTATACGCGTAGGGTTTTTACGTTGAAGGATCGATCGTATAGACGAACGCGGGCGATTATTTACCTGCACCGAGAATTTCATTGCGCGATTATATGCCAAACTATCGTGCTACATATTTACCTCCAAGGCTTTTTTCTTATTCCGTAAAAGAGTTGGCAGTAACTTAGTTACTTCAGTATCGAATTCAATCAAAGATACTCGATACAAATGTATCGAGGAACAATAATTGGAGCGATACTACGCTACAAAAGTAGCGCTCTCCAATAATCGTCCGATACTTTTTGTATCGAGTAACGAAAAATCTTTTGATACTCGAGATACCTTTGTATCGAGTATCGAATACATTTTCGTTACTCGTTACACAAGTATCGAGTAACGAAAAACATTTCGGTACTCGATACTTGTGCCATTCCAAAGCCTCAAAATACGAAGCTATTCTGTTAACAGTTTTGTAATTTCTCACGGTTGATGCAGAACCCTTGTACTCGAGGGAACGTAAAGAATTTCCAACTTTTTGTCGATTTTTCAAAATTTGTAAAAAAAAATTTAAAAGATAAAAACTTGTTGAAAAATTTATATGCATTTGGAAACCTTTACACTTTCATTTCAAATAACAAAAGACAATTTTATACAAATTTAAATAAAGAACAATATTATAAAATTATCGAGTATCGAAGAACTTTTCGTTACTCGATACTCAAGTATCGAGTATCGAACAAATTTTCCCTACTCGATACGAAAGTCGCGATCTCCAACAATAGCTTGATACTTTTGTATCGAGTAACGAACATTTTTTCGTTACTCGTTACATTTGTATACTTACTCGTGACATTTCTATACTATTGTAATACTCGATACACTTGTATCGAACAAAACGTAACGCCCGATACAGATTTTGGACAACTCTGTTCCGTAACACGTACAAAAAAAAACCTTTTTGCGGATAAATAATTTTATGCCCAGGTATGCTTTTTAGCGCATTTATTACTTACGTAAGTGTAATATTTTTGTAAACGAAAAATATTAAAATTGTAAGAAAAAAAAAACTGTCACGAAATAAAAGAAAAAGAAGAAGGAAAAGCTCGGTTCTTTAAATATCTTTGCGCTATTTTCACAGCCTTTCTGCAACGTCTCAAGGCGGCTTTACCGTTTGCTTATTCCAATAACGTAATTAATATTCATGAGGCCAAAACATTTCTAAAAATACTTCTTGCCCAGATCCATCTGGTGTGAAATTTATAACTCCACTCTCTCTCTCTCTCTCTCTCTCTCTCTCTCTCTCTCGCCCTCTCTCTCTCGCCCTCGCTGCCCCTTCACCCTTCCTTTCGACAAACTTTGTTTTTCGAGCCGGTCTTACGTTACAACGTCATGAGGAAACGAAATGATTTTCATCCCGATAACGATTCCCGATTAGCAAGTTGGTCGCGCGGTGTAGCAGAGAATGAGACGAGCCACGACAATCGCAAGAACGCCGTCCAGGAGAACGGGAAATCTTTCCAGGAAACATAATCCGGACTCCCACTCTTGGTACGTTACCGTGAATGGGCATGACTCGACAAACTCATCGTTCCTCGCTACGTTACGATATCCTTTTCGTGTTTTAATGTTATTCAGTCAACGAGACACACACACACACACACACACACACACACACACACACACACACATACAAACACACCCGCGCGTATATACGTCGCGGGCGTCCAGATAAAAATATTCAGGTGAAATCGCCGAGCAGCTGATGAGGAAATCGCTGAATTTGTAACCGAGGAAAGACAAAAAAGATCCTATGAAATATTTTAAGCCGAGAAGTAAATAGTATTAGGTGTGTGCATTAATTTAAAGAGTTTTTCCAAAAGATGGCGTAACAAGTACTGTATTTGCATCGAGTCATACCGTCACACTGTGAGAAGAGTGTATTGCATTTACAAAACACGCGCATGATAAATGAGGGTATAGTACAATTCATTATACTTTATTAACACCGTAATCATAATATGATTAACACAACTAAAGGGTGTTCCAAAAATCACGCAAGATTTGAATTTTGCGCCATTTGTGCGGTAAAGTGTTGCTAACGAAAAAAAAAGACAGCGTGACAGCTGACAGTTCAGGGTTATGAAAAATGGAGCGCTACACGAAAGAACAACGCGTTTTCATTGTTGAGCAATATTTAAAAAATAATGACGGTGTGGCAGCGACAGTTCGCAATTTTCATATAAAATATGGTCGATATAGTGATTTAACTTCATCAACTGTGAAGAGATTAATTTAAAAATTCATGAAGACTGGATTAATTTTGTGATCTTAGAGACTCTGGTCGTCCTTCAACAAGTCGTTCAACACAAAACAACGAAGCAGTTCGTGAGAGTGTTGCGGAGAGTCCAGGAACATCAATTCGGCACCGTGGTCAAGAATTCGATATTTCGAGAAGCTCTCCATAGCGTATTCTCTGAAAGTGTAACTGAAATGCGTATAACACATACTGAAAACGAAATTATTTTCTACTTTTCAGAACATTAAATAAAAGCTTGTTTTAAGAAAATTATTTTTTGTGATTTAGATTACCTAGGTGGACATGTTACCTACCTTGCAACTTGTTTTTTTTTTCTAGTTTTTTAAAAAATGTTTCGAAGTTTATGGATGTGTTACCGCATAAATAATGATAAAATACCAGTTGTTTTTCAATAACGTTGATTTTGAAATGTAAAGGTGTATTTGTTCGATAAAATTAACCCCAAAACAATAAAAATCGTTATAACTTCGACCCCGTTGACCGTTTTTTTTTCTTCTTTTGGAAAAATGCTCCTTTCTAGGGTGACTTCCGATTCTCATTAAGAAAAAGGCCGGCATCATAGTAAACCCCACTCTCAGTATAACTTTGATCACGACTAAATTTTTTGTTCTCGTTTATTTTTTAATATTTTAAATTGTAATTTGGAAGATAAAAAGACTAATAAAAGTTGATGTTTCCATTTCAAACAATTTTTTTTAAATATTATTCAAAGAGATATATTGATTGTCATTTTAAAATAGATCAAAGTAACCCCAACCCACGGTATTGCGAGAATGGGCTTTTCGGTAATTGACCCAATTCCGGATGACCCGGATAAATTGTACGAAAAAAAAGGAGAACAAGGGGGCGAACAAAGGACGAGGGACGAATAAATAGCGTGAAAGAACGCAATGAATTTTTTACAACGAAATACTCGTGCGTTTACGTTGGAATTTCTGATTGGCCTTAATTTCGTTACGAATCGATGAAGGTTTAACGCGACAGCGGACGCGAAGACCGTGGGCGGGGTGGACTCTGAGTAATTCGCGCACCTACAATTGACGCGCGCGCGAGAACCGGGTCGGAGGGTGTATACGGGCAAAAGGTACAAGAAAGTAGGAGCGACCGGGATGATTTCATTTCTCCGATTCCAGGACATTATCGAGCGTGGAATTCTGAAGAAACGATGAGTCGCGGGAATTATTCCGCGGCTTGTACACGTCGATCAGGGAATATAATTCCGAGAGAAAGAGAGAGAGAGCGAGAGAGTGCAACCCTTCGTGTCTGAGATGACGGCCTGGCGGCCGGATAAGCCGGGCGTACACTTACGTAAATTTCTTCTATTGATTGAAAAAGCATCGGATCCGAGGAAACGGCGATTCCGGAAAGCGAAGAAGAAAAAAACCTTCGACGCCGCCCACGCGATCGTTGATCTCATTTATTCATTATTATTCGAAAGAATTTCAGATCCGACGACAGTCAGGCCGGAAGTGACGGGAAATTCGTGGATACAGCATCCCCTTGGGTGAGAATCCTGGAAGGATATATTTTTTTCTGTGCCTTCGTTGCATCGTCAAATTCGTTGCGATTGCGGATCGATGTGAGGATTGTCGAACCCAAACAACGAATTCCAATGGGGAATCCCGATTGAAATCCAATGTACACGAGCGTGACGTTTTATAGTACAGGGATCCAAAGGGATGACCGATTGGATCCCTATCAGGAAGTAGTGACAAGTATGGGAATCCAATCTGATCTGATAACCGCGCTCGTTTATAGTACATTCGTTAATCTTCATGCACTCTATATATTGTTCTACATACACTCGTATATTTTCGTTGGCTTTTCAGTTGCGTTTATGAGCTCGGAAACTTGGTAAAAGCACGACTTTGCTTCGCCACTCTTATGTATCGTATACAGATGGAGAGGGCTGTAGCGTAAAATAAAAAAAGACATAGAATCAATGAGTATTATGTGCAACCGCATTATAGGGGAGAACTGCGTTACGCGAAAACCTCGGGGAAGTGGGAATTGGAGCTTTTTTAGTCCGAACTCTGCTTCACGGAAACCTCGTTGACGATAATTACATCGCTTAGGGACACCCGATTTACTCACCACGGGTTTTCCACCGTGTGCCCACGCTCTCTCTCTCTCTCTCTCTCTCTCTCTCTCTCTCTCTCTCTCTCTCTCTCTCTCTCTCTCTCTCTCTCTCTCTCTCACTCCTTTTCTCTTGAACCTCGGACTCACCATCGACTAGATCATTCGTTCGACACAGCGATACCCAGCTCTGCCTGTGACTCAAACACGAGTAGGTGGATTCCGCGTGGCCAAAACCCTCCGAGTTCGTGATTACCAATAAATCAAGACACATTAAAATAAATAAATAATAATAGGAATATATATATATATATATACACAGCCGGGCAAAAGTTTGGATACACTAGTCGAAATTTCTTACCGCAATAAAAGTTAGACAGCGGACTCAAAAATAAAGATAATTGAATTTCCCAGGTGGCCTTTTAAAGAGGACAAATTTACTCTTGTCAAATTTCCTCTTGTCAAAACAAATTGACAAATGAAAAAATAAATAAAAAATTCTACAAAAATTGTAGTTAATTAAAAATAAAAATGTAAACAAATTTCCTTTCTTAATATATTTTCCTAGATCCCATAATTTCCAAGTAGAGCCTCTCCACTCATCAAAATTCCAACAAAAAATGGTAAAAAAAAATTCTGAAAAAATTCTAGTCACTCCAGTGTGAATCCATGCAACTTTTTACCTTCTTGACATTTCCTCTGAAACCCTATAGTTCTTCGATGACGCCTTTTTTTTCTAAAACATGTCTTTTTTAGCTAAAAATGCAATACTGGGGCGAAAAAAAATCATACGAGTCTTTCTAAAAAAATAAAAATGTAGGTTTTGATATTCTTTTCAAGTTTATCGTGGAAAAAACTGAGGAAAAAATATTCCACAAATTTTGCAGTTAATTTTCGACGGCCAAAAAATAGCCGAAAAATGGCTACGTTCAAAAGTGCGTACCGGGGCGAAAAAAAATCGTAAAGAATTTTCTAAAAAAGAAAAATGAAGGTAAATTTGTCCTCTTTAAAACGCCATTTAGGAAATTCAATTATCTTTATTTTCGAGTTCTCTATCTAACTTTTAGTGCGGCCAGAAATTTCGACTGGTGTATCCAAACTTTTGGCCGGACTTATATATATATATTTGGACTTATATATGTATATATATATATATATATATATAGGTGGATCATAAGTAAGTAGTCGGTGGAGTCGGCATGCGCATCCCACGATGACAGACCTCCTCCGCGCGTTATTCTTACGTGATCCTGGCAGCTCGGCGGAGATCGTGCAACTAAAAAGCGAATATAGCCGAGCGCGCGTAGCTTCAAAGCTGCATGCCGACACCATTGTCCCGTGCAGCATGTGCATAACCCATATGCCGGCTTAGATCACGTTAGGGCATATATGTGCTAGATATATTCGCCTTTGCGCCCACACAGCTGAAGCCTCGGAATCTATCTACGACACACATTGGAATGAATGGTGGACGCATTTGGAAACAGTAGAGTCGATAACGCACGACTATGCATGCAGTGCCCTCAAGCGTCGGGATATTGTGTCACGTTTGTGGCTATGACTTCCAAAGGCGGCTTCGAATTTTGGTTTAAACTTTTGGTACGATATTTTGAAGACATTGGACTAACGTTTTATGGAGAAAAAAAAATCCATTTTTTGAAAGTTGTAAAGGCATCTCCCTCCTTGAGGGAAATTTAAAATTCATGAAAAAAAAAAGCTTATTCTTCTGACTGTCACAGTGGGGTCGCCCCTTAAATAAAATTAATCGATTATTTGACTTTAATTATTCAGGATCGATTTTGTCCGGTCCCCCTCCCCCGCACCAATGCTCGCCGCGAGCTGACACACTTTCGAGTCTCTCCCGGTAATCGTAATAACGACCCCGATCGAGCATTCGCGGAGTTTTGAGAAGCCGCGAGGGGATGGTCGGGTGGCCACGCGAGGGTTCACTCATACAATCGCACAAAAGCCACGAATATCTATACATCATCGTCGTCCTTCTCCACAGCGAGGCTTTTTTACAACGGTTCGCACCGTTCGATGCGCCGGGGCTCGCGAATATTCTCGGAAGCGTTGAACGCGTACCGGGTATAGGATACCCTAGTGTCGTCACGGGGTATGATTCATTGTACGATCCGTTCGTGTGACCACGCTCGACCCTCGCAATTATCGTTCTCGCGGCAAACAGGAGATAAACGGTATAGGTGTATACCCGTGACGACGTGCACGAAAATTGAATCCCCAGGCATCTTAAGGGGCTATTCTACTGTGAAAGCTCAAAAAAAAAAAGCAATTTAAACATTTTTTTTTCTGTAAAATGTTGCACTTATCGGAACAAACTTTTTTTTCGCTCAAAGGTACACTCTTACAGAATGGAAAGTAATTTTTTTGTTGTTGCATATAAATGTATATTTATTTAACAATTTATACACTCGTACAGGTTAGGAATCTTTTTGAATTTTTTGTTTCAGATTACCTGGAGAGCGCGATTCATCAACGCCAGTGACATACTTTTTTTTTCATGCCTTTACACGATTATCAATTGTTAAATAAATATACTTTCATATGCAACAACAACAAAAAAAATTATTTTATATTCTGTAAGAGTGTACCTTTGAGCGAAAACCGATACGCGCAACCGTTTACAAAAAAAATTATTAAAAAGTAGCTTATTTTTTGAGCCATCACAGTAGAATAATCCTTTGAGGCCTTTTATTCCTTTAAAAAACAAAACGTTTCATCGTTTTTTTTTTGTACTGGCTTAAGGACAGTCTATTATTCATGACGATGAAAAATACGATTTTTGAAATACATCGTTTGCATCCTTAAAGTGTTTAGAATACGTGGGTAAAAGGATATTTTCATTTTTAAAGTATTTTCGAATTTACAGCCTTAACGTTAAACTTTAAATGCATTTTTCTGGAAACAGCATTTTTGAGCGCGCGGGGCGCTCTACAGCTTCGACGGTTGAACCGATTCACATGAATCTCTGCGCAATCGAAGGAAAGTTCAATTTTCGAAGCCATCAGGAGCAATTTTCGTCAAAAAATGATTAAAAAATATTTTTTTCGTCCGTCGAAGCGAAATAAAAAACCGGGCAAGAAAATTGGGGGTTTTTTTTTCAAACGGCTGCCATTTTGTTATCCAGGAGTTTTTCAGCAAACAAAAAACGATAAGGCCCCCCAAATTTAGTCTATTTTAATCATTTTTAATCCGTTTTTGTTTAAGGCACGACTGGATGAACCGTCGGGCAAAAAGTTAGTCCAAAATAGGCAAATCGTGGATTTACGAGGCTAGATCCTGTCTTACATGGTTAGCCTTACAAATAGCTAACTTAATAATAAATTAACACTTAGAAAGGTTAATTTTCAACTTTTAATAATAATTGATGTCAAATTGGACGATTATGCACGGGTATTTACTGATTTTAATCTGATTTTATTTAAGGCTAATTTTATAAGTATCGTCAAGGAGGTTTCTACTTTATTGGGCCAAAGAATGTTCGATTTTTCATTCTTTTTTTTATGAGAAAAATATTAAATCTAGAATGTTGAAATTTCGTATGTTCACTAAGCGGTCTTTTTTGAACACGATAATAAGTTCAATAAAAATTTCTAGTTCGGGTGATAGCGACACTCATACAATGCAGAATCTTTTTGAATTTTTTGTTTCGGATTACCTGGAGAGCGCAAATCATCAACACCATCGACATACTTTTTTTTTCACAGACGTAAGAAAGGTCTGTAGAATAATAAAATTAAAAAAAAACCATTTTTTTCAAATTTCTAGACAACAATACTGCCTAACTCAAACAATTTGATCGAATAACAAATAAATTACTATTATTTTATAAATAATTGTAATTGCATTATTATAAAAAATAATAATTCATCAAATAATTTGATTAAAAAAAAATGATTAACGAAATTAATTAACGAATTCAAGTAATGCGCAGAAGTAAAAGGGTGGTCGAACGATTTTAGTAACTATGGTCATTGTTTTTTTTGGAAAATTCGGCAACGTCCCCCGGCTTTTCCCATCTCTTCGAGTTTCCTAAGGCCGTGGCGGGATGAGCACTCCTGTTAATTAAGTATCACGTAGACTGGAAAGTCTTGTACGATCCGAGCTGGCGATATATCGGCCAGTACAGACCTGGCACGTAGGTAGTGTATGTGGCCGGCAACGCGACGCCCATGACTAAGCCCATTTTATTATTTCACTTCTCATTCCCGCCCTCGCATCGCATTTACACTCTGTACATATAGATACTTTTATGCCTTTGTATATATACGTATAGAAGAGTCGCGCGACCCTTTATCAACATCGTCATACTTATTCCGGAATTGTTTTAATCGGAATTCCCGCTAACTTCCAGGTAAGCCTTCTCTCTCCTCGCTGTATGCCCACTGAAGAACAATTATATACACGTGTACACACACATACCGCGGTCCTCCTATCAGTCAAACCAAAGAGTCATAACTCTCCGAGGGCCGTGCCTGTTCTCTTTATATTCTTTGTGCAACCTATGTACACGTATGTCTGTACAGGCGTTAAACAAAGCTTATTGAAATAGAAACATTGATACGAGGATGAAAAAAAAAAAAAATCCTCCACGGGAATAACCGTGCAAAAATTTTTGTTCGGGGTTCCCCAGATTCTACCCAATTCCTATGGGGATTTGTTAGAAACGCTGCAGCCGAGTAGAACATACAACTCATCGCCCTTCTAGCCGTGAACTAGTAAAATTACATTTCGAATCGCCAGTTGCACAAATAATGTGCAAACATTGTTTTTTTTTCTTCACATTACAGTGGAACCTCGATTATCCGAATGTTCGGTTATCCGAACACTTCGGCGCTTTACCTGTACGTTCGATTATCCGAACTCAATGATCTTTTTTTCCAGTTAAGGATCCCCAAGTATGAGAATCCAATTGGATCCCTAATGCTGCACGGGCATTGGCTATATTGGTAGGTGGTTTGTCGCACGAACGGAACTGCTGCTGTATGGCGAATGACCTGTGCGGAAAATTGACAGAGAATCCCTAAAACAATTCGGGGCCTTCGAGGGATTATTTGTGGATTCCGTAGTAGGGTTTGCCGTAAAAGAGCCGGACTGGGCCCCTATTAGGGAATTGTAGGGTAGTTAGGTTGACTAAAACTATGGTCTAAGTCCGGAGACCAAGTAAGGAGACCTTTCAAGGGGTGTAGTTGTAGATTCCCTAGTGGCGATTTCCCCAATACTACGAGGCTTTGCTACTATAGGGGCAAATCAGTATAAATTGCTTGACTAAAGAATTTATGGTATAATAATTATCGAGATCGATCAAATATAATAATTAAATTATGCGTTTAGTAGACGAGCTGTGATGCCTTGAACCAACACGCATGCAGTGCGTTCATCGGAACAACGCGGGTTCAAAAGTGTCAAAATATGCGAGAGAATTCTAACCCTCAAATGTATTGAAATAACACATTTATTTTACACAGTGCACACACACAAGCACGTACGCATATGGCTGCAATAATTTGTTACGAGGCATCGTTGAGGCAATTTTAAAGGCCCTGGTTATTTTGCCTTCAATGGCTTTCGGTAGCAAAGTGTGACCAGTCACTGATGGCCCGGGTGAGGCTTCCAGACTAGGACCTTAATGAAGTCAGGGAAAATTAAGATGGGCCCGATCAAAGTCCGAATTTAATTTTCTCCTGGGCGCGTTTGAAGTTTGCATCGTTGGAATGCAATGAAAATTAATATTTCTTCATTTCTTTTGACAGATTTTGCCTACAAAGATCCTTCAACCATTCTTTAAGATATTTATCTAGCAATCAACAATATGAATAAGTTTTAAAGAATCTTCTTGAACAATAAAAATATGAAAAATAAAATGTGAAGAAGAACTTTCGTTGCGTTCCAACGATGCAAACTTCAACGGCGTAATGGTGAATTCTCCGCAAAGACATTACGGTCCCCTTAGCGAGATCTCTGTTGTGAACACACCTGCCGAAAACTAGTTTTGCCTCACCAATAAAACGATACACAGTTATACGTGTAATTGAACACGAGTTCGCTGTAGATTTCGAATTTGATGCGCTGCGCCGCCTCGTTGTATTCGTTATTAAGAGGTGAAAAAAAAAAAAAAATAAACGAATGTCATTGTCGCTAATGTCGTAGTATTCGACGCCCTTCCACTGACAAAGACATCTCCGGCATGACTTGTATACTCCAAGATCTTTCTCTTCTGCTCTTGACGAATATTTTCTCGCGGGCTATCGCGCGCCGACGATTTATTTCTTCCTCCACGCTCGATGCGTATGCCAGTTCTTATCTGTGGGGGCCACGTGACAACGAGCACTGTGCAAGTGTACGCCTTTCTCGGGACGATCAAGAACCATCTATACTTTGTGGATTATTGGATATAACGTTTGTTGTACCGATAGCAATCCACGAATCGAATTTCTAACTTCAGCCGTCTATTTGTCGATCACTCCCTTCCTCTCTCACGAGGTTCAGTCGTGAACGATTTTTTTTTTTGCACTCGCATTTTTATTGTTGCTATCGCCACCCCCCATCCTCCTCGTGCCTCCTCCTCCTATCGTAGATCGAAAGCAAATGGTCGACGACTGAACAGTATACAAATTGATCATTGGCCAATTGAGGAATCACAGATCAATTTTAATAACAACATACAAGTCTCAATAATAAAATGAAGATTCTAATTACTTGATCGATCGATTAATTTGTGATCACAGAGCGAAGCAATTGCATATAGATATCAATTGACATACATTGTCGTGCAAAAGTCTCGGGCCAGCCTATTTCTTCTTGAGTAAAGTGATAAAATATTTAATTCCTAAACTCGTTGATCATTTCAAATTTTTCGGAGAACTACGATATTAATAATAGCGTGATATATTATTTTATTCAACTCGGTACGATAATGGACGTTTTTCGCACCGAGTACAATAAAATTTCGTATAATACTCGACGAAAAAAAACTTTTTCTAGCCTTGTGTGAAAAAGTTTTTTCGTTCTCGTGTCATAATGTACTATTTTTGTATGGCGTATTATTTGTGTACGGCGTTGAACGAGTTTCGTCGGTGTGCAAAAAGTATCGGGCCGATATTTCACCCGGCTTCGTACGCACAATTTCTTTGCATTTTCTTTCGTACTAGTATCAGAACGTGCATGACGATGAAAAATCAGTATTATTACTGCCGCGATAACGAAACGTATGAATACTGAGGTCCGTAAAATCGTGTTAAGATCGCGCTACCCAAGCGTACTCCATATAATTTCTATAACTCCGGCTAATTTTATGAGTACCATTAAACGCTTTTTACAGACGTATTCAAAAACGTCTGTATGATACACGACTGTGGCGCTCGGAGAAGTAGGTATAAAAAAATAAATATTGACGCGACGATCAAATATATAAAAAAATATATATATATTTTTCACAAATACATTGTAGTTTTATGAACGAATTAGAAGAAAAAAAATGAATGGCGGAGATTCA
Organism: Ophion ventricosus; assembly: GCA_963932345.1. NCBI lineage: Eukaryota > Metazoa > Arthropoda > Insecta > Hymenoptera > Ichneumonidae > Ophion > Ophion ventricosus. The sequence continues at coordinate 12,184,961 of OZ010723.1, read as the reverse complement.
AAGCGTCTAGGAGGACTCTCTTTTGAAAATCCTTGCCGATGGTGGAATTCTTTTCTCTGTCCGGCATCGTCTCAAAAAAAAAACTCTTGTAAACAAAGGTAATAGCTAAAGGGGAGCATAGGGAAAACATTTTTTAATTTTTTTTTTGTAGAAATGACAGCTGTTTGAAAGAAAACATTGATTTTTACCAAAATGTTGAGTTTTAAAAATGAATATAAAATCGTTCCCTATTAGTTCGAATAACTAGTAGATGTCAAGATATTTTTCCACCTGTTTAAAAAGAGGGTCTCAGTAGACGACTCATATCTCCATCAATTTTTTATTTTTTTTATCCATTTTCTTTATTTGTTCATAAAATTATAATGGATTTGTGAAAAATAAACATTATTTTATATATCTAATAGTCCCGTCAAAATTGTTTATATTTTTATACCTATTTTTCCGACCGCCAAGGTGGTGTAAGCCCTTAATCCAATCGTTTCATAGAGAAATTCGATTGAATTATTACGAATGAATGAAAATCCTTTAAGAATTCGAACTCGTAATTTCCGAACTCGTTGAAAACTGTATCTAGAGATTTTCCAACGCGATAAATGCTTTTTCCTTTGAGACCGAAGGGGGGAGAGAGGAGCAGACATTTCCCAAGTCTCGAAAACAGATTCGAATGTTTCAGAGACAGAGAGAGAGAGAGAGAGAGAGAGAGAGAGAGAGAGAGAGAGAGAGAGAGAGAGAGAGAGAATTAGAGCACCGCACGTGCTCCGGAGAATTTTCGGTGCTCTCGTTTGTGAGCCTGCATCCGTACAATCGACCATAAATCCCGAGTATCGGTGGAAACTGTGTGGTTCTGTAGGCACGTACGACCCGTTGTTGCAGACGTGCGCATCTCATGCCGAGAAACGTCCACATTTACAAATATTCATGTATTCGAAGCACCACTTGAGCGTAAATTATGGGATCTTGTTGTCGTAGCCGTGGCTGGAAAAAGTCTTTGCCGTCCGGCAAAGATCTTACGATTGACGAATGAAACGAGAGTTGAGCCGTAAATAAAACACTCGAGACTAGGGAGGAAAAAAATATATTTAAAAAAACGAGACTTTTTGGGAAGAAAAATGATTGGAAAACAAAAGGGTTTTCCAACGTTCACTGGTACGTTGAGAAATATGTTAAAAGTATCTTTGAGAATGCGAAACAAGGCGAGTCTCAGCGAGAAATGTAGGAGAAGGGCAAGTGCTGCTGAGTCGGTGGTTGATCGCGAAGAACGATCAGCCGGTACGAGCGAGCAGAGAATAAAGTCTCCATTCCCTAACCATTACATATGCTTTTACTTAAATTCTGGTTTATTCAATGTAACTTGATTACATTACAACTTGATCAGTCTCGTTTGGATGAAACAAGTGTGCGCGTTGACAAAGTGTGGTCTGACGAAACCTTAATCCTAGCTGCTATTACATTAGAAGAAGAAGCTAAGTTGAAAAGAAGAAAAACAAAAACAAGGATTTTGGGTGCACAATACATTGAGGAAAAGAAATATTGAGGGAGAATATACAAAACTGTTTAGAGAACTGACAGCCCGTGCAGAAGTATTGTCATGGAGACCGGTATGAAACGAAGACGGAACGTATGGTGAGAATCAATCTTAACTCGGACGCAGTGGGTAAGAATCCGAAAGACCATCGTGCGGGCAGATCCTCGTCAGTGCCATGTGCATATTTTTCGGTAAACCTTCGAGAAATTAAACAAAAAAAAAAACCAATGCTATTCAAAGTAGATTTGTCTTGAATGGGACTTGGAGCGATGTCGAGGGCACAGCCGCGCGTGGTATACGCGGTATACATATGCGATGTGTAAGAGCAACGACGCGGAATCGTGAGTCCAAAAGTATCGAGAGAAGATAAAGCTGTTGCTCTCTCGCTCACTCGTGTACTTGGACTCTCTTTGACAACCATGACCCGTAGACTACGAAATCACTTGTAATTTATTGCTCGGTTGCCTCAGATAGTCTTGGACAAAAAAAAAAGAAGCGAAATTATTTACCCGCCGTCACGGTGTTTTTTCCTCCTCATACGCTTATAGATCCGAGCAAACAGGAGGAACGATGCAACAATTTCGGACCAATTTGAGATCCGATAACGAGGTTGCGCGGCCTCGCGACATTATTCTTTGGGTACGAAAATTTTCATTGCGTTCAACAGAGCGCTACAAATTGCCACTAATTGCTTCAACTTGTATAGGGGCAGAGAGGAAAATAGCTCAGACGATAGACTCGAACGACTCTCGCTAATTCGCGATAACGGCGAGGCGCTGTCAAGTTATTGAAACGCTAGAATTAAACGAACGATGGAGAATACGAGGAATACCCGTGCAGAAATTTGTCGTGGAGTCCCCAGATCCAAGTATATCTTTATAGAAATTTTATAGGAATGACGCACGTAGGGAGTCTACATTGGAATCCAAGTGGATTCCGCGCTACTATCCGATTGACGTCGTTTGAGAATATTTTATTTGTAACTGTAAACTGCAATTGTAAACTGCAATTGGAGGTTTTTGAGAACGTCCAGAAAGGTTTTATTTAGACTTCATACACGGAGAGAATTAAAAAGTAATTTTTTTCGTGAATTTCACGGTAAAAATTACCGTGATATATTTCAATGTGGTGACAAGTGAGAAAAGCATAATAATTCGTATGCGACAAGTTTTTTTTTTAACTCACGTTACAGAAAATTGCAAATACGTAGGTAAAATTTTACTATACAAGAAGGGTAGCGAGCACGATAATTTTTACCGAGAGCACAATACATTTTCCTATAACACTCATTAAATTTTATAATAAATCTTAAAATAACTGTTATAAAGACGATACTTTTTTATAGACATTTTTGAAAGGCATAAAATAATAAAATGCACAGTAAAATTTCGCTGATATTATATATTTTTTAAATTTAAGTTTTGCGTATTTTGTTACACATGAAAATTTACTAGAAAATCTGGTAAAATTTTCTATCTGAAGAAGAAATTTTATTTTATTTTCGTGAAAATTTGTGTTTTACTCAGTAATAATAAGCGAAGTTTCAGGGTTGTCATCTGGTTACCGTTACTGCGCACGGTAATTTTTAACATTTAATTCTCTCCGTGTATAAAATTTTCAGGCCAGAAAGTTGGATTCCTCTTCATGATCGTACCTCCTCGAATGGACACTGACATGGTGAACCTGTCGATTCGACCCGAACGAGCCCATACACGCGGTGTAAGGTCCACGGGAACGCAAACTTATTAAAATTGCTCTCATCTCTTGCTGCGAAGGTTTTTATTGTTCTCGAAGATTTGCGAGCGGCTGACCATGCCACAGCCTTCACTCCCCCGGTATATCCGAAGCTTTCGCGATGCGGTAGGTACAAATCTATACGTAGGTGTATACATGTACCGTAAGGTGTTGCCACAACGAATATCTTCATATCGCGAATTCGCTTATAACTCGTGCGGCGCAGGGGCGCCCGCGCGCGAGCATCGATGCGGCACGGGGAGAAATCGCATAAAAAGAATACTTTAATTACATCGTTAACGAGAAAGGCGAATGGATTCGGATTTCATTGAAAGGGCCGAGAAATTAGAAGAAAAAAAAATGAGGCCCCCTCCGGTCTCCCGTCGAGCGGGCATCGGGGTACGAGCGGGAAAATACGTTGCGGAGAAGTTATTTTTCGAACGCGATGGTGGGGGAGCAAAATACCAACACAGTACGACGGAGATTAATGAGAGTCGTGGGGCGACGAACGAGCAATTAGAAGGCTCAGCGCGAAACGCGTCGAGCCGCCAAGTGTGCGCGCACCCGTTTATGTAGACATTGGCGGGGAAACGACTCGTTCCAATGTCACAATAAACAAATTATGTAATCATCGTTATAATAATAAGGCGATAAAGTATGCCACATCGTGAGGCGCTTTTAAGAGCCTTTCAATCGTAAAGCAACATCCGACTCAATATCTCAACGAGGTTCAACGATCGGTTAGCGCGAACATTGTGTTTTTGAGGCGTTACATCTGAGTAAGAAACAAAAATTTGACAGTTTTTTTTTTTTATTCGTTTAATTGATGTACAAACGTCACAAGTTAAACAAGCGTCACTGGTTTGATGAGCGGTGGATCAAGGCTAGCGACACCATCCACATCACTTTCACTATGAAGAAAAAGGACTGACCAACTGTAAAACTAAATGGCCCATCTCTTCCACCAGCTGAAAAAGTCAAGTATTTGGACGTTGAATAAGTTCTCGTTGTTTTCCAACAGACGGTGTTACCAGAACTGCCGGCGTGTAGTTCAAGATGGTAAATCATCTATAAAGAAGTACTACGAGCATGGTTGAAATTCAGTATACGTCATTTCGCTGAAGTGTGAACACCTATTTTTTCTTAGTTTCAAACATTTCAAATTTCATGCCAAAAAGGAATATTTGCGGGGGATTTTACTGTACTACTTCATGTTTTAAAAATCTGCAGTTGAAGCACACAGAATTCTTACTGAGACTTACGGCGACCATGCTCTGTCGGAAACAACATGCAGAGATTAGTTGAGACGCTTTAAAAATAATAATTTTGACGTTGAAGATAAAGAACGCTCTGGCGCACCGAAAAAGTTTGAAGACGAAGAATTGGAGGCATTACTTCATAACAAGTGAAATACAGCGAGAATAAATTCTCGTTGTTTTGTTCGTGAAAATTAATGTTTTGTTTAAAAAAATTAGTATTACGTTTCCGTCGTTTTTTTTCTGAATTTGAGACTTTGTTCTTAGAAAAGTGATGACCTGTTCATGATTCAAAGTACCGTCCGTCGCTAGCTACTACTTTTTCCGATCTTTTTGGCAATTGTCGGATACCATCTAAAAAAAAACGATTCCATCTCGAAAAACTCTTCCACCGCCATGCCGTTCCTCGACGTCAAAATCACCGCTCAAGCGTTGAAACCACTCACGACATGTTTTTTCACTAAGAGCAGGCTCACCGTAAGTACTTGAGAGCATTCGGTGCGCCTCAGCCGCAGTTTTCTTCAAATGGAAGCAGAAAATCAAAACTTCCCGCAAGTTACGAGAATTTGGCTCGAAAACACGGAGAGAATTAAAAAGTAATTTTTGTCGTGAATTTCACGGTAAAAATTACCGTGATATATTTCAACGTGGTGACAAGTGAGAAAAGCATAATAATTCGTATGCGACAAGTTTTTTTTAACTCACGTTACAGAAAATTTCAAATGCGTAGCTAAAATTTTACTATACAAGAAGGGTAGCGCGCACGATAATTTTTACCGAGAGCACAATACATTTTCCTATAACACTCATTAAATTTTATAATAAATCTTAAAATAACTCTTATAAAGACGATACTTTTTTATAGACATTTTTGAAAGGCATAAAATAATAAAATGCACAGTAAAATTTCGCTGATATTATATATTTTTTAAATTTAAGTTTTCCGTATTTTGTTACACATGAAAATTTACTAGAAAATCTGGTAAAATGTTCTATCTGAAGAAGAAATTTTATTTTATTTTCGTGAAAATCTGTCTTTTACTCAGTAATAATAAGCGAAGTTTCACGGTTGTCATCTGGTTACCGTTACTGCACGGTAATTTTTAACATTTAATTCTCTCCGTGAACTGACATCTTCGATCGAGAATAAATTTATAATGCAAACACAAATTCACCAATGACACAGTTTCAAAAACAAATTGGTTCTTTTTTTTTTAGATAGATCGTACGTGTGGCGCACGCGCGTTAGATTTTAGCGCGATCGCACGCGCCTGAGTTCTCAGCCGTCACGTTAAATCGTATGACAGCCATACACGTGTACACGAATGCTGAGCAGCAGCAGCAGCCGCGTGGCCGGTTCGCCGCTCATGGTGCACACCGATCCGCCTATCGTTCGGACAGTTGCCCCTGTTGGCCCTTTCTTTCCCTTCGTCCGCTCTATGGACAAGGGCCTCGAGAAATAATACAAGAGAGCCTCGTTTTCAATTACTCGCGAGAGAGAAACCACACGTGAGCGTTTCTTGTACAGCTTCCCTTGTCTGTACAAGAGCCATGTGCGCGCGTGTGCGAGTCGTTTGAGAGAAAGAGAGAGAGAGAGAGAGAGAGAGAGATGGTCGCGGTACAGCGGCGTCGATCTTCCTGTCTCGAGAGACCTTTTATTTTATATATGCGCGCGTTGCAACCTCTACGCCCCAGGCCACGAAAAACACGCTGTCGCAGGGATTCTCTCGCAATAAAACAGAAAAACCCAGCGAGAGAGGCCAGAAGAACACCATGTGCGATCATCATTGTCGTACCATCCGGGTTGACTCCACCGACACACCCCTTGTTCAAGCTGACGTGTGAAAATAATGCAGCTTTGTAAAATTTAGGAAGGGATACGAATAATAAAGTTATATTTTAATATTTCTCGTGATCCGTTAAGGGATCACGCGATTCCTTAACGGATCACGTAAAGCTGGAGCTGGAGTAAAGCCACTCCAGCTATCTAAAAAAAGCTCATTTCAAGATTTCTTTAAACGAGTACAATGAAAGTAGTAAAAAATTGATTTGGACTTCGTTATACATAGTTTTAAGTAAACGAAATGTTTTTTTTTGTTGTGATTTTACAATTGAAAAACCGCTCAAATTGTTCTGCGGCCGGAAAGGTTTTTCCTGTACTTTTCAACCTCGAAAAAGAATCAACAAAAGCTTGAAAATACTTATAAAAAGGTATGGAACTGCGCACGGAAATTAGAAAATATATATTTTTTTAAGTTGGGCACATTTGAATGTAAACTTTCATTTTGGAGCAGAAAAAAATTCAGAAAAAGAAAAGGGTAACAGTTTAACAGTTATTCCGTTCTAAAAATCACCTCCAAAAATTTGCGTTCCAGACAACAATATTGCCTCAAACAATGATGTTTGTTCAATGAGAGAAAGTTTGTCAATCTTACAATGGATTCGAGTGAGAATGGCTGAGAGAAAATATGAAATCGATGCTCTTGTTCGCCGCCGTCGCCGCCGTGTTACGTGCTCCAAATGTACAATAGGCGGGCGATTAAAGCGCGCGTATAAATGGAAAGTAAAAAAGCAATAATCAGCGTCGTGAAAGGAAAGAGACGCGTTTCCGTTTATGCTCGATTGCGTTTACGAATTATGTATCCGCAGCGTCTTATCAGTAACCAAGAGTCAGCGGGTAGAGACGATCCGAACGATGGGGTAAAATGAACCAGGCAGGAAAATTAGACCGTATCAAGGATAAATTGCATTTTTAAATAATTCTCCTCTGTACGTACATCTCTTTCTTTCATTTGCTTCCGACTCACTCTTTTGCCCTCTCTCGTATTAACGAAAAGACAGCAAGAGTGAGATGCGCTCTCTCCGTCCCGCTCTCGTGAATGGGGATGATGCTGTCGAGTCGTCCGAGTGAGTGTGCAACACAAGCCACGGAGAGTTCGTGAGGCGAAAGCGACGTGTACGTAAGGGAGAAGAAGCGTGGGAGAGAGAGAGAGAGAGAGAGAGAGAGAGAGAGAGAGAGAGAGAGACCGATAGAGACCGCACACGTCGACAGTTCAAATAGTCTTTTATACTTTGTTTTTTAATTCTCTCATCGTCTTGTCTTTTCCTCCTGTTCTCCTCGTCGTACCGCGTACCGACCAACCTTACGGGTGGCTTCGAAGAGAGATCCCCCCGTGCACGATTCTTCCTCTTCTCTTTTCTTGTCTCTCTGACCTCAATGTCAATTCCTCGACAATCGAATCGACCGAATTCCTCGATTTTTTTTTTATACAAATCAAATTTTTACAGTCAACACACAAATTGAAAAGTTCCATCACCAAGAGTGACGAAACACACTGTGCTGGAAAGACATACTGACAGAAAAATTCTATTGATATTAACTAGATGCGTCTATTTGATTTTTTTTTTAATTTCAACTGACCAGATTTTACGTGAAATCAAATTTTTTCTATTGCATTTCATTATTGAAATAATTTATTTTATATATATTTATTTATTTAAATCAAGATCTATTTAATCCTCCGTGGTCACCCGGGGTCACAATGACCCCAAGCGCAATATTAAGCCAAAACATGGTTATCGTTCTTTATTTCACTTCGAAATAGCTCTTCAGTTGTAAGAACAAATACCTTTTTTTATACGCCCACTATGGAGCTATTTTTTTCCTTAAACTATCATATCTCAAGAGTGTCATTCTACATTTTTATGAACGGAAATTGAAAACAACAAGAATTATGATTTTTTTTAGTAAAAAGGGCTTTTTTTACGCGTTAGACCCTTGCTGATTTTTTTCCGTCTTTTTTAAATTCGATTGAAATATAATACCGAGAATGCCACATTCTAGATTGTTCAAACTAGAACTTGGATCGTAGTAGGCCGTGAAACAAGGGAAAAAACCTATTCCATTTAAATAGATCATATTTAAATAACATTTTTTTTCTCGACAGTGTAGATCTTTTTTTTTCTCGAAAGAACGATTCGTTATCCATCTCGACTTGTAATTCGAAGCCGAAAAAAGAACGAGTCGGTAACTGGACGTTGCGCATATATATATATATATATATATATATAACTGGCCTTTTGACGCGATTATACGAGTGTCAATGGGATACTTGCACTACAGATCGTCCCCTCTCTTTGCCGAGAAACTTGTCCAGCAGACGCGCGAGAGGAGAATGACGGCAATCTCAAAACTTTACGGAACACGTCACTATAGACGTGGCCTGTTGCGAACAACCATTGACCGGACCGTACTCGTCAGCTGCGACGGTTTCCGTTGCGAAAAAAAAAAAACAATTGCGCGGACGTACGTCAAGAATCTTGCGTTTCTTTTTTCTCGTTGTTACGTGAGAAAGAATATCGAGAAAAAAAAATTGTTCGTAAAGAATATTATTTGAGAGAAAGGTTGATAGTCGTGAGACGAATATACGAAAGATACGAAAAAGAAGAACGTAAGAAGATGATGTCGCGAGGAAAATGTTTAAAGGACGAGACACGAGTTTTCCCTTTGTCGATAGCGGTGATTCAAATTTTGGTCATTTTGTGCATTCGTATAGTCGACGCGAAAACCCGTCCGCACATCATTTTTATTCTTGCCGATGATTTGGTAAGTAGAACGAAGAAACGTTCTCCACCTTCTCCTCTATTTTGTTTTTTTTTTTTTTTTTGCGTTTTTCTCTTCTCTTCAACAGGGATGGTACGACGTTGGATTTCATGGTTCCGGTATGATAAAAACGCCCAACATCGATGCGCTTGCCTATACCGGTTTGATACTCGACAATTACTACGTTACGCCGATATGCACGCCCTCGAGAAGCGCTCTTATGACCGGCAAGCATCCGATTCACACTGGAATGCAGCAAGGCGTTAGTATATACAGTGACTCGCTTTGATATTCGGACACCATTGCCTTTGGAATATAATTGCCCTGTACACTTACTTATAGTCGAGTTAAGGGAATCATGCTTTTTTTTTGTTTACCAGAGAGTACACATTTTCTAATTGTCAGAAATATGCTTTTTATTCATTCAATTAACGTCATTATTTTTATAGTATTACGATAAAAGAATTAACGCTTGCTTTTGGTGAAGTAAAAATATTCGGACATACGTTAACTCTGTAGCTCGTTCATTCTAAAAAAAAATTAGTTCGATCGCTCAGAAGTTTCGTTTACAAACATAGCCGTGTTGAAGCACGTAATACCGAGGATCATGTATCAGTTTAACTTGAAAACGCGAAATTTATCCTACGTATTATTAACGAAAATGAGACTCGAAGGCAAAAATATTTCGTTAGATGTACGCCAGCTGATCATTTTCCATAGAGAAAAGGGATAATTATATCGAGAAATTGGCAGCTTATTAAACTAAATTGAAAATCTGTGGGATGAGTTGGATCGTAACACACGACAAACACCGATCAGATCAGAAGGCGAATTGAAAATACGTTGACCAGAAGAATGGGAACGAATATCTCTAGATTATTTGAAAATAATCATTTTGAACAAGCCAAAGTGATTGCAATATGTTTTTCAACAAAAAGGAAATCCAACGAAACATTAGAATTATTCGAATTTAATTATTTTTTTATTCATAACTTTAAAACTTGTTTGAAGATATTGTTTTCTCAGATGTCCGAATAATTTTGCGATGCCAAAAGCAAACGTATTTTTCTTTTAGCTTATGCTATATAAATAATTATGTTAATTGAATGAATAAACCGTATGTTTCTGACAATTGGAAGATGAGTACGCCCTGGTAAAATAAAGCATGAATTCCTTAACTCGACCATAAGTAAGTGTACAGGGCAGTCATATTTGGAAAACAATGGTGTCCGAATATTAAAGCGAATCACTGTAACTCGCTGATCGCCTCTCCTGTTCCAAAACCCCACGATTAATATTCCAATTAAAGTACGAAATAATACGAGAGAGAGAGAGAGAGAGAGAGAGAGAGAGAGAGAGAGAGAGAATAAATACTGAGGAAAGAATATTAGGTGCTGAAGGGCGCCGAGCCGAGAGGACTGTCGCTCGAGGAAAAACTTCTGCCCGAATACCTTCGGGAGCTCGGTTACGCAAATTACATCGTAGGAAAGTGGCATTTGGGGTCGTACAAGAAGGAGTACACCCCAACTTATCGCGGCTTCAAAAGACACGTTGGTTTCTGGACCGGTCATCACGATTACTTCGATCATACCGCTGTTGAAACCGTGAGTTTTTTTTTCTTCTTCCAATAGACCATTTGTTTATTTTGCTTCATTCGTGAAAGAAATCATTGGGGTATTTTATGGCAGCATTCTAGTCTAGAGCCCTAAACTTCGGGCCTTTTGTTCGCGCTTGATAAAAAATATTTTTACTATTCATTTTTTAGTCTTTTTATTGTGATGTTTCACGACAAAAAATTTGTGCAAAAAAGATTCAAGACTAGAATACAGTCTCAACGAAATAATAATTTTTGAAATGATAACAATGATGAGTAATTGTTAGTTCTCGTCAGGCAGTTGGGAAATTTGTGTTACGTGAGCCTCAGTTTTACTCGGGCTTGTGACGTATAAAATTCTAACCAAAACTGGCTAATGTGTTGCTAAAGATTGAAGAATGAGGGGAAAAGTAAAAAAAGCACAACACTCGAGGATAAGTTTTTTAGAGAAATGACGCAAGCGATGCCGTGCGCGTGTTTCGTCAAGGGTTATTGGGGACTGGACATGAGAAGAGATCTCGAGGTAGCCTGGGATCTTCACGGTCGTTATTCGACCGATGTATTTACCGAGGAGGCGGTTAACATTATCGAGAATCACAACTCTACCGAACCGCTCTTTCTCTATCTCGCTCATGCGGCGGTGCATTCGGGAAATCCTTACAGTCCGTTGCCGGCACCGGACGAAATCGTCGCCAAGTTTGATCGGATCGAGGATTACGAACGACGTCGTTTCGCCGGTAAAACAACCTTATTCCTCCTAACTCCAAAAAGACGAAAAAAAAAAATAGTTTTATCTGCGTAATGGAGAAACGATCGCGTCGTGTTCGCATCCCTCCCCCCTTGCGCTGTTCGAGACATTTTTGCATCGACATTTTATCTACGCCGTTATATTGTTACGTAAATAAGGACGATTCGGGAGAGAGCGCGAGAGTGCTGTCGGTTGCTCAAATAATAATTCCTCGTTTGCCTAACGTTTCAAGTGAGACGGATGCTCCTTCTCTGTACTTACGAAAATAAATAAAAATAAAAAAAAATCCCATCGAAAAGTACGAACGAACGAATGTGAGAATTTTTCGATTGAGGGCGAGTGGATGATGAAGAAACAGGTTGAGGGCCCCGATTTGAGTAAGTCCACTGAGAGAAAAGTGCATGATATTTATAAAAAAATAAAATAAAAAACGCCCATGGTAAAAGAGGGTATAGTCAAATTAGTTTATTGACACCGAAATCATAATATGGTCAACACAATTATGTGCGAAAATATATTTAAACATGCGATTTTAGTGTCGCGATTATCTAAAGGGTGTCGCAATATAACCCGACATTTTAAATTGCGCGCCGTTTTTTTTTTTTTGGCGAACATAGAATACTAATCTTTGACAACTGGTATCAGGAAGTATTGAGGTTTCGTCATGGAGAATTGCACGAGCGAGCAACGCATAAAATGTTTGACAATTCAATGCGAAACAATGCAGTTATAGAAAACGAAATTTGCAATAACTGCATTGTTTCAATTTCCTCATCTTAAAATCATCTTAGGATCATCTCCAAAAAATCTCAAGATCATCTCCAGATAATCTTAAGATCATCTCAAGATAATCTTAAGATCATCTCAAGATAATCTCAAGATCATCTCAAGATAATCTCAAGATTATCTTAAGATCATCTTACTTTAAACGTGGAACTTACGTGAAACGTGAATCTTCTACACCTTCTAAGGAATATTCAAGTTTCACGTTTATATACGCAAGAAATACAATTTTCCATACAAGCTTCCATACAAAATATGTTTAAAATATGGTTGACAATACATTACATCTCTGTCAGTGTGCGCGGTACAGGGAGATGCACTTTCCAAACTGACGTAGCACGAGAAAATATCTTTGGGAAATAATAAAAAATGCCTTTGACAATTCCAGCTGTGCTTTACGAGCTGGATCTTTCGGTCGGCAAAGTCATCGAAGCGCTGCGCAAGAGATCAATGCTCGAGGATAGCGTTATTGTATTTTCGACGGACAACGGTGGGCCAGCTGCTGGTTTCAATGCGAATGCCGCCTCAAATTGGCCACTCCGCGGAGTAAAGAACACTCTCTGGGAAGGTCATCTGTTTTCTCCAAAATAACTTGCCTCGTATTTCCCTGTCGAAAGTCTGATAGCTTTTTTTTTCTTATTAAAAAAAAACATCAGGTGGCGTGAGAGGCGTTGGTGTACTTTGGTCGTCCAAAATTTCACATCCTGGTCGGATATCGCGTCAGCTCTTTCACATAACCGACTGGTTACCGACGATTCTCAGTATCGCGGGTGTATCCGAGCCAATGGGCAGTGCCATTATTGCGAAGAAAAATCTCGATGGTATGAGCTTGTGGCAGGCTCTCAAAGACGACACGACCTCACCGCGTAAGAATGTTCTACACAATATCGATGATCGATACAAAAATGCAGCGATAACGGTCAACGATTGGAAATTGATTCAAGGTAGACGTAAAGAAAAGCAAAAGATATTTCTAAAAAAAAATCTACAGACATTACACAAAGTGCAACTATTTCATGGCATTGAAAATGTAATCAGACTTTTTGGGTGATAAAAAAGGTACATGCAAATTATATGAGTTGCTCTCTTTCTCTCTCTCTCTCTCTCTCTTTCTCTCTCTCTCTCTCTCTCTCTCTCTCTCTCTCTCTCTCTCATTTTCACACTCTCTCACAATCTCACTCTCTTCAGACATTCTCACATTCTCACTGTCTCACTAGCCATCCATCCGTCCAAACCAGACCAAACCAAACAAACCCAAATTAAGCCAAACAAACCCAACCCAAACCAAACCACCAAACGAAAAAAACCCAACCCAACCCAAACCAAATAAAACAAATCAAACCAAACCAAATCAAACTAAACTAAACCAAGCAAACCCAAACCAAACCCAAATGCACCAACATTGTAATGTACACACCAAAATTGAAACTTACAACTTGTAACCGCAAATGACTCTAAATGTAATGCAGTATTTTTCAATAAATCACAGGCATTTAGCATGTTGCAGCTCCCCCCACCTTGCTACAACTCAGTGGTAGCTGAGTGAGGGTAGCATTAGTTTCGTGTGACATCTCGCTAAATCAGACTCCCTATATACATCTTTAAATGCATTTTCAATGCTAAAAATTGGCTATTGCGAAATCAATTTCGAGTTATTTTGCAACATGAGGGTTGGTGTGACGATGACACAAGTTGAGGGTTTTTTTTCTTCTTTTTTCAATGATTGAAACGATTGTTCTTTTGAATCTCGACGCAGGGATAACTTACTCCGGAGCGTGGGACGGTTGGTACGAGTCTTCCGAGTCGAATTGGACGTACCTGGTGAATGACGTGATGGAGAGTTTGGCCGGAAAAGCGTTCGTCAGCGTTGGTTTATCATTGACGCCCCAAATTATTTCGAATGTTCGATCAAAAGCGACGTTAAATTGCGACTATCCGAGTAGGAAAAAAGCCTGCAAAGCTCAAGTCGAAGTTTGTCTCTTCAACGTTCGTCTCGATCCTTGCGAATTTGACAACGTAGCCGACCAGTGAGACCATTTAATCGCGAATGGATCGTCGAAATGTTGTGGCTTTGTTCGTGACTGCTTTTTTTTGCAGAAATCCAGAAATGGTCGCTTTGCTGACGGAAGAATTGAGAAAGTGGAACGAAACGGCAGTTCCGCCGTCCAACAAACCGCTCGATCCTATGGGCGATCCGAAGTATTGGGATTACACTTGGAACAATTTTGGGGATTTCGAGAATATCACCAACGGGAAGAACGATCGCGCCAAGGCCGAAAAAATTTAAATGATTTTAATTACTTTTTTGGCCGAGTTACAGAACTTCTTTCGAAAATACACTTATTTTACTTTACGAATTTTCTTTTATTTGAAATTACTTCATGAATTTTTTTTTGGGTCTCAAGTACAAGTACGAGGTCGATCGACCGAGCAATGTAACATGTATTTTGAGCCTCAGTCGTAAAAAAGTCTTTCTTCCTGTAGATGAATAATGGATAATAATGTACGAATGAAATTTATACAGAATACAATTTGTTCGAGTATCGTACAGTCGATTTGCTGGGCCGTAAATTGGAGACAAAGAGGAAGATCCTGTGTGTGTCTGTGTATGTATGTATGTATGTATGTATGTGTGTGTGTGTGGGTGTGAAATAAACGAATGTGACGATGACTCTTCAAAATGGTTAGAACGTAAGTATCGGATCTTCTCGATGATCTAGAATATCTGCAACGAAAAAGAAAATAAATTACCAATGTATTTCGGATGAGACGAGAGAAAGTAGAGAAATACCCACCTTTGGCTATGCTCCACCATGGAAGAGTTATGTAGGTGAGGAAGGCGTTTAGAGGTACGGATTGTGCTCGCCTCGTTTCCTTCCAGAAGTGAAAGGTCTGGGTGAAGCCGCGCATCGTCCACAGTGGATTGTAAGCACCGTCGTCGAGTTCTGTCAATCATTAACGATCGATCAAAACACGAATTAAATCATCGACCATCAAAAATGGACGAGGATTAATCCTGACTGCATGTCTTACAGACTTTAATAGGCAGGCAACAAAATTCAATAACTAGGCAGCTCCGTTAAAACTTGTCAACCCCGATAATACGTATGAAAGAGTTGAAATTGTTGGATTTTTGTTTTGTCAGTTCGCAAGATCCCTCGTGAAAAATGAATTACGAAAAACAATTTTGTCGCTAAATTATTATTCCACCTCCTGTGCCGTTATTTATTTGGGGCGTCCCCAGATCCTACGACATCCCTATAAGGATTTTATAGGGACACCGCACGTAAGCGGCCCACATTGAAATTCAAGTCGATACCGCGCTATTTTTCGATTGACGTCGTTTAAGAATTTTTCATTCGAAATTCTCGAGACAGGAATTTGTTGGATCTCCCAATAAAAAAAATATCCTTCTGTGATACCGTGCACAAATTTCTTGGCGAGTCCCAAGATGCATCCACATCTCTATATGGATTTGTTAGGGACAAATCGCACATAGGAAGTCCTCATTGGCATCCAATTGAATTCTGCACTGTTCCCCGATCAACACCGTTTGAGAATTCTGATCTTTTTCTTATGCTTGTTCTTATGCTTTTTCAAGATCTACTCGTTTTGTATAACTATATATTTCATTTAGAAAATACAACGTTCGGAATGGTATGGGACCCATCAAGAATCGTATCGGATTTTCTTCGATAATGTGGGAACTCTGTATTCAAATTGGATTCTTACATTGAATTTCAATGGGGAATCCCGATGAGAACCAGATGTACGGGTTCCTAAATCCCAATTCGATTGGATACCTACGACAATTTCTGCACGGGCTCTTCTAATATCAAAAAATAAAGACAATTCTTATAAAAAGTTTAACAGAAGTGTTTTTTTTCGCCAAAAAATAAACAATTATTCTCTAAGAATTTTGATCAATTAGTCAGACAGTATTTTTGCAATGATTATAAATCCTAAGAAAAATGAGAGTGCGAAATAGAGGAAAACCGAAGACGCGCTGTGAATCCCATAAAAAAAGATAGAGAGAGACAGAGAGAGAGAGAGGGAGAGTCGGAGGGAGGAGAAGAGCTGAAGATGTAAATGCAAAAGCGTTAAAAACGATACCTCGCGTGCATGGCATGGACAACGATCACGATAACAAAGATCAGGCAGAAATATCAGGAACCTCATTACGTGTGGATTTTCAGGATAAAATTGCAAGGCAAACATTCGAATGGCGATGAAAAATTAAAAGACTCGCGATCGGAAAAAAATGGATGCCTATCGATTACATGTTTTCTCTCTTTGTCTTGATTGTTTTTTAGGTCCGGAGGGAGAGGACGGGCAAGGTCTTCGGGACGGAATTTTACCCTGAGAGCCGGGGCGGCGGGGAAGCTCGCACCAATAGTAGATCGCAGTACCGTCCGGTGTGACGCGATGCGGTGGTAACGGATTGCCGATAAGACTTCCGGACATAGCACGTCTTCTTCTTCGTCTCGGTAGTGTAGCGCTCTGTCTCTGTCCGCAATCATAAGTGCTGGCTCTGGTAAGTCTCGCGTTTGCATTTTTGTCACGGCTTGTCGTTTCAAGTAGACGTGTATTTTCCCCACGATTTTCGTATTCACCGGAATTCCCTGTCTCGTGATCATTAAGACCGTTAGTCAGTAAAATTCCATTGGTCGTTTCGTTCGGATTGACGCGTGTATTTTTTCGTCGTGATTCATGATCGATCGCCTCGTCGTCGCTGTAGTAACGTCGTCCACGATTTCTCGCACGACGTCTTCGCGGTGAATTTTCCGTACTTTCCGTACCCATGCAAAATGCACGTTTGTCGAAACGTTCGTGGAGCTTTTTGCGTTCCTTGTCGGAAAGGATGTTTGTTTCGTCGCTTCGAGCGTTATTGTCATCCGAAAGGATCCTGTCGTAGCCCCCCAATGGCAGTTCTTCCTTTCCGTTAACCAATATCGCACCGGTGTCCAATTTTTGCATCACGTTGTCGTCGCTAAGACAATCCGCGTCTTCGCTCGATAGAATCTCACTGCCAACCTCGATCCGATGTTGTTGCTGCTGCTGCTGTTGACACTGATGACGATGGCGATGATTATTCTGACGCCTGTGCGGCTTTGCCGTAGTCGTCACAGGGCTTTGAATGTCGTTGGACGTCGGGCTTGACGACCGTTCGTTTCCTAACGCGATGACAGACGGTCAGACGGACAGACAGACAGAGATAGAGAGAGAGAGAGAGAGAAAGAGAGGTAGAAAGGAAGCAGAGCAAACATAGCCAAAAAGGCTCGAATTAATCGAGGTGTTTTTATCAATGGCGGTAGATTAAGTGTTAAATGAGTGTACTCGCACCCTCTCGTTACGGAGATTTAATTCGTCGATGCATTTTCCCTTCAATTATTGACAGGGTTCTCGATCTCAAAGATATCCGATTCAAAGTCTTTTTTTTTCGCCCCTGCTTTACTCTTTTTCCGTTAACATTCCGTGGAGAATGTTTTTTTTTTCCAGGGCGTCAATGAGAAAACTTTTGACGTACCGTTCAACGTTCGGTCAAGTGTCACGAGGCAACAAAAAAGTAAAACGAAAACAAGTGAGAATTCCGTGCTCGTTTCAAATATAATTGGACAAGGAATGAAACTGTGACGCGCGAGACCTCGTCGATTCGACCTCCGCGACGAGAGGGCGAGAGGCTTTTCGTTTTTTTTTCTTCTTCTGTTTCAAGCATACTCGAATCTTACGGGATATCGTTATTTTTGTTGTTGTTGTTGTTGTTGTTTGTTCGTTTATTTAATATATACGAGAGGTCGCGAGTACACTCACCACCACATGCCAGACGAGTAGTCATGGTCGTCCGTTGATAAGTAGTTTCCACTGGCTCAAGTCCCGGCAACGTAGAAAGATGATTCTCATTATTGGCTCTGCTCGTCGTCGTTGTCGTCGTCGTTGTTGTTGTCGTACGTGTCGTAGCGTTGTCGTTGCTCGTTCTTTCACAAACGTTACGTTGATCCTTTCTCGTTTCTCTTCTCGTCCTTATTCCGGCCGGTTGTTGTTGTTGTTGTTGTTGCTGAGAGGATGATCGCCTTCGCAATTTTGGACTTGTACGGGGGCTGCTTCTATCGATACTCGGGCTTTCATCCCGGCCGCCCCAACTGCTTGCGTGTCCTTTGGCTACAAAATGGGAAAGAGAGAAGCCCGGCAATCGTCGTGCCAATACTCCGGATCAAACACAACGCGAGAATTGGACCGAGAATGTGTGTGTGTGTCAGAGAGAGAGAGAGAGAGAGAGAGAGAGAGAGAGGAAGATGATTTTTTGTTGACGAAAATTTGGACGTTTCTTTTTTTTTTCTCGATGGGGCCAGCGGGGGAGTGATGTTGATGTACAAAAGAGACAAGAGCGGCTATCGTTTTGCCGCGCACGTTTCTTTTTTTCTTTTCTAATCCATTCGATGATTCGTACGTTGCTCCTTTCAACGGATAGATGTTGTTTCTCAGTTTCCCATCACACATATACGTGTACATATATGTCTGCAGGCATTAGAAATATAAATATAAATATGGTGACAGGCGTTGGAGTTAGCTCGAGCGACAGATTCAACAGAGAAATGGATACGGATGGACGTATATACATGCGAGAAGAGAAAGAAAGAGACGAAAAAAGTCGTGAAAGAGATTATTAAAGACGTTATCTCTCGTAGACGTCGTCACTAGTCTCACTCTTGTTTTTTTCTTTTAATTTTTCCCATTAGGCATTCCCTCCCACTGGTTTTTAACACTCGGTCGAGTCGAGGTGTCGCGTAGTACGTATACGGGTGTGAAAGGCCCCGAGGGCTCTGGATATGACGAGGGACTAGGAGCGTGCAGCGGTTCAAGTGTGTGCCCAGAGACTACAGTCGCGTTGAAAAATTCCAAGTGGAAATTCTTCGTATCAAGGATATATTTTTTCAACTATCTACAGTACGAGCGCATCAACCTCGAATGAAATTTATTTCTTTTTGTCCAAGGCCCAAATACGAAAGATTTCACCGGTGGAATAAAATTTGAATGGGCGAAAAGAAGAAAACAAAAAATAAACAGAGAAATTGAAGCTTTTGTACGAGACTGTACAGGCTCGTCGTATAATGGAAAAGCGGTATAATATCAGTTGAAATATCACGAGAGATCGGATTGATGCTAATCACAAGGAAGGCGCGTGTTAACGTATTGCGGGAATTGAGGTACGGTAGGAATACACGCGATTGGAGGGGAGTGAAAAAAGGAAGAAGTGAAAGATCGTGAAACATCGCACAACAATCATATAGCAATATCGACACTCCGTGTATACGCGAGCAGACACAGTCAAGAGTACGCGCGTGCCTTCTTCTTTGCCACTTTTTCGATGAAACGCGCCTTTAAACGTGTCGAAAATTTGGGTCGAGAAATAGTGCTGCCCCTTATCTGCCTTCCCTCGATTATATCAGCCCATGGTCAGGCTTTCCAAAACGTGGATCAGGCTCGTCATGTAACGAGTCTAGATCAGGCCCCAATCCGCCGTTGTCTTTTTCGGGAACCGTTTGGCAACCGGCCGGGAACTAGGGATTTTCGATTTTGAATCGATCTTCGGAAGAATGGATTTTTTCGATGATAAAAATTGATTTTTTGTATCGATTGTCTGGCGTTCGATTCTTTTGACACTCGATTTTGCTAGGCTAGAATCGATTCTTCGTCTGGATGGAAAATAATCGAACGATTAGTTCTCCAACGTACCAGGTAAGAGGCGCGAATCGATGGTTTGTTCTCCAAGAAAGAAGAGCGGCCTTGACCCTTTATATCACCGTATAACAGTTCTTTAACAAACGATCTAAGTTCTCACAAAATCCCATATTGACATTTAAGGGGGGAAAATCCTTTACAATGTTCAAAAAATCGATTTTTGATATCGATGATAATAAAAATCGATACACCTAAGTAAACCATTGCTAATAACGCATAATGTATCAATTTTTTCTAACGAATTTTTTATCTTACCGAAGTAGTCTGATTAGAAAATAGGACATAACCGACTTTACAGACTTTTGGGCGTAGAATAAAGTTACCATATTTTTTGCAAAAATATTAAAAATACCAAAATAATGGGGTCGAAAAAAAATTGCGGTTTGGCTCATTATACCTAGGCTTGCTATCCGTCCGGGTTTCCCTGGATTTGTCCTAGTTTCGAGGGCGTCCGGGGAGCGTCCGGGTGGGGTTTTTATACAGTCTGGATTTTAAAGTTTCCCGCGCTATCCATGCGCCACTTGCCGGCGCGGCGCCGTCGACCCCGTCACATTTTTGCACGGGTGCATCCTAAATTCCATTATGAATCACCAACAAGCGATACACGAGTATGACGACTAATATATACCTCCCTCCTCTCTATTCCTTAGAGTATCCCAATGCTGAAAATTGATATAAAAAGCAGCCGTGGCAAGAAACGAGAAGAGTTTACCGAAAAAAATGAATAGATGAGTAAATAAAGAAAAAGCGGGGGAGAGGAGGGGGGGGGGGGCGGGGAAGAAAAACGCGCGAGTTTTCGTGACTTACCATCGCGAACGTCACCGGCCTCGATCTCGTTCAGACCGTTGGCCATCGAGTCGAGGCCCTCGTTCTCCGAGCGTGCCTTGGTCGCGACCGAGTCCGGCTTCGTTCGCCAACCACCGCGCACAAAGTTGTTCAGATTGGCGCTCGGATCGGACAATCGTCGCTGATGACGATACATGAAGAGTTCCTCGGCGTCGTCCCACTCGGCGTCCCAGAGAGCGTCCGTTGCCGAATAACCGGGCTCGGATGTAGGCGTTTCAGCTCCCGAACCCTTTGGCTTCGTAACCGCCATTTCCGCGTGTCCTTTGCCTGCAATTTCAGGTCCACCACTCTGATACGGTGTAACACGATCAAATGATTTTTTTTTTATATTGCATTCTCCCGCGTAGGCTTTAAATTCCGAAGGTTTCGTCCGTTTTGAATTATCAACGATTAGCGCTGCCCGCGAAACACTGATACCGTTTTTTTTTTCATAGTATACTCTGATCTTTGGACCATCATTAAAAGAAAGTGGAAAAAAAACAAAGAAAATAAAAAGCAACAGCTAAAAGTATTTTCTCTTTCAGCAGTTAAGTTAAGTTCAGTCCAAAGTTAAGATTTCGTATCGACAAGGTGAAAGCAGGGGTAACTTCAGGCAGCCAGATCACCAAGATAAATAATAAAAAAATTTAATCTTTTCTTGTACTTTCAAACTTTTATTTTTATGTCTAAAAAGATAAAAAAAAATGGAGATAACTTTTATTATGAAGAAAAAATCTTGAAAATATGTGCAATAGACGGAGAACGATGCCTTAAGAAAATCCAAGGCGCGATGGAACGCGATCACATTACGGCTCTCGACCACAAGGACGACGGCAACGAGATTACGGTCTGATACGTTTAGCCGAGATATTGATACGATCCTGTATGTGTCAAGTGTGCGTGTGTTTAATATTTATTGCTCCGGGTATATCCGTATGGATTTTCGCCCACTCTATCCTCTCTGTACGTTCATTCGTATTGCAAGCTTAATATTCCGTAGACTATAAATAAATAAATACATTTATGTGTATGAGGAAACGTACCTTGGGGACCCTTCATCCTTACAAATTCAATCCTCTGGGACGAGGAGCCGGAGAAGAGGCCAAAGGTCATGCGCTGGGCCATCTTCGTGCTGAGACTCGACTGCGGCAATGAGAGAAGAAGAAAAAAAAACTATCGAACCGTCACAAAAAAAAAATCGAAGAAAATTCTTCGTGGGAATATTTCTTCGAAAAGTTATCTCTCGGTGCAATTGCGGGGGAGAGAAGAGAAAAAACGTCTGATATACGTTTGCTACGTGTCCGCGTGGTGGAGGGATTATCGACGAGGGAAAAGAAAAAGAGAAATAACTCACCCTAGCGTCGTAGACCTTCTTAAGGGCATCGTATCTGATGGAGCCGAGAAATATGACGCCCTGAACCGCCCCGTCGCGATCCGAGGCTACCAGCTCGACGCAAACCATCTCACCGTCCCTAACTAATATATCACAGAATACTTGGTCGAAATTGTCGACCATGAAGCAGATGTGTGGATAAGTCATCTCCTCGAGATCACCCTTGGCGTCCATTCGTCGACGACTCGGGCTCGCGTATACTTTTTGCGAGTGTCGTCTCAGTACCTTTTTCAAATATCATCGAAACATCGGGTCTCTGTTTATACATTTTCTGTGCTGTTAAAGTTTGCAACGTTGGAATGTAATGACATTTTTACAAATCCTCGATCTTGTTCATTTTTTAAGTTATCCAAACCTTTTTCGTTCGCTTTGGGTTGTAGGTCCTTAGGGAAAATCTTTAAAAAAACGTTTGCCGGATATTTGTTTGGGTTTAATAGCAGAACGTCTATTATAATATTTGGTTTTTTAATTAAAAATTTGATTGGTAGTAACGAAGTAATGAGCCAACCCAATCTCTTTATTTTCGTTCAGAATTTTTGTTTCATGCCAGTTTGTAACATTCAAGCTTTGCACGTTTTACACTAGAGCAAGCACTAGAGTTAAGCAAAAGTTCGTCAAATCGCACATGATATTATCTAGGGAAGCCAAATAAGTGGCAACACTTATCCCGACCTAAACTTCTACACGGTTTATTTCCGTTGCGATCCAACGATATAAATTCCAATATTATACTTTCGTTGTCTTTCAACGATGCAAACTTCAACGATGTCATCTTTTGGTCAGGGCTCGGAATTACGATGGCTCGGGGGGGGGGGGGGGGGGGGGCGCTTTAAACTCACCTGCAATTCTTTGGGGCTCGTGCGTGTGCATATCGCAAGAGTCAGCGTATAATCGAACTGATGAACGACCAGATTAAGATAAACGGTCTCTTCCCAATCGATATCGGGATCGCCGATCGGTAATTTCTTGCTATCTTTGCGAAAGACGTCGACCTCGGTCTCGAATTTCGGCACGTATCTCGATGACGTTTTAACGTGTTTCTTGCGTACGAAGAACAACAAATCGTCACCGTCTATCGTGTGCTCGGCTTGAAAGAGAAAATGACGAACGAACAGATCGGTCCAATACGTCGTGCCTTGGAGCATCACGAAACCGGAATCTGAAACATTTAATCCAAATATATTTGCACGATGAACTTTTCGCCAATTAATCGTTTCTTTTGAAGTGTTGAGGGTTAAATTTCAATGCCGCGACACGCCAGAATCGTCGCGCCGCAGAAGAGACGAAAGACATGAATTTAAGCGAGAGAGAGAGAGAGAGAGAGAGAGAGAGAATGAGAACGTTATAAGTCGTACATAGCGTTCATTTTCTTCGTCACCGCTTTGTGAGGTTCTTTGCTTTTCCCCTCCTAGAGCCGCAAGACTCGACATGTATATATTTATTTGTGTGTGCTGGGAAAGAAAGGAGCGAGGGCAAGGCAGACGAATCGAGTTCACGAAATGAGAGGCTACGCGCATTTACGTTCTGTTAGAAAGTGTGATGATCAGCTGTGAGCGTCCTGCGTCATGTGCCTCGTATCGAAATTTGTAAGTGATATTATCTTAAGGTATTACTGGATGGACCGTCGGGCAAAACTACGTATCGCCTTTTTTAACGATGAATTAATAGCAATTATTGGAAAGCTCAATATATATAGAGTTTTTGAGTAATTATTGATAATATTAAGATGATCTGAACGTATTCATTAAATTAAAAAACTGAGAATTTTTTTTGTTGTACAGTTCAAACGGATGTACAGTCACTGACAAAGCCTCAATCAAGCGCACACCAATATCATTGAATTTGACTTCAATTATTATTAAAAGTGGAAATTCAACATTTCTAAGTGTTAATTTATTATTAAATTAGCTACTTGTAAGCAATTTTTAAGCTATTTGAAAAGCTATTGTAAATTTATGATAAATTAGCTATTAATTATTAAAGATATTTGTAATTTACAAGTCTAGATCATGTACGACATGATCTAGACTTGTAAATCCGCGATTCGCGCATTTTCGACTAACTTTTTACCCGACGGTCCATCCATCCATTTGGCTGTATCAGAAAGAGCCAATGCTTAAGAATACGCTCAGCAAATTTGTCGAACGGCTCCGTGTTCGAGTCTCTGTTCGGGCGCTATTTTAATTTTTTTTTTAAATCAAATCATACACGGCCAAAAAAATATTTAATTTAAATAGGATCTATTTAAATCAAATGGGTTCTTTCCTTGTCTTGCGGCCTATTACGACCATATTTGTTTCAATTTTTTTTTTAATTTGTTAAAGCCATTCTTTTTAAATATTAAATATATTTAAATTAAATAAATAAAGTTTAGATTCAAATTAAATAAGTAAAGATAAAAGACGATATATCGCACGAATACGAGAAAAGAATATAGGTTCATGACATAAAAGTACGGTGAAAAAAAGTTAAATTATTTTTCTTTTTTTTCACTAACAAGGCTGTTATTTGGAAAAAAAGAAAGGTATCGTCGTGCCTTTTATTAACAGGCGCGACTATTTATGTATAGAAATACTAATCATTTTCCCCAACTGCAGAATGTCACAACGGTCTTCTAATGAAAACAAAGCCATGAGATTTTTGAGAGACTGAATCGTGTACCATTTTTTCGTCTCTCTTTTATCTTATACTACCAGATGAAAACAAATCATAGATTTATTATGAATAAATAAAATATTTAGTTATTAGACGATATTAAATAGATCTTAATTTGAATAAATTAATATATTTAAAAGAAATAATTTTAATAATGGAATGCAATAAGAAACTTTAATTTCACGAAAAATCTAGTTAATTAAAAAAAAAATTAAATACACGCATCTAGTTAATATTAAAAGAATTTTTCTGTAAGTGTAGGGCTGTAGTATCTGCTTTAAATGTTAAAGCACCATCGGCTAAAAATTGTGAAAATCGAAGAAATAAATTGAATATTATTAAATTACTATTGCATTCAGTCATATTTTTATAAATTATATTAGGTAACTATGAAATGTGACAAAATAAATTAATTGATATTGTGTCTGACATCATTTTATTTTTACAGTACCAATCTTTTCAATACTATATGCCTTTTAAAATACTCTTTCTCTCTCTGTCTCCCCCCCCCCCTCCCCACATCAAGATACACAATATGACTATTTTTTATTTATTATAAATATAGGCGTACAAAGGACGCTAAAGAAATTTCACTTCTATCACGTGCACTGAGTTGCACGCGCCATTTTTTTTCTTATTTTCCCAAATAGCTATGAATTTTTTTTTTTTTTTTTCGAGAACATTTGGAACGCGGGCGTCCCTTCGCGAGCGTTTCTCCGAGTGACGAAAAAAATCGAGGGAGGGGCACTAGTCGCGTTCATTCGAGCATGCAATAATCGATACTCAAACCAAATTCATCGGGTATGAGTACTCTCGCGGATGAAAAACAGCTGTTCCTCCCTCATTTTGAAATTCTCTCAGCGACTACTCCTTTCATTTCCTTCAAATTCGAACGAAATGAACGTCTATCCTCATTTTTTGATTATTCTTTTATATGAAAAAGTGCATTGAATTGCTCAAAAAAAAAAAACAAAACGAAAGACGTGACTTTATTTCCAGTGAGTGCGTTATTATCGGAGTATCAGTTGCAGCTTGGATATTTTTTTCCTCGATTTATCTAATCGAAATGTAGAATTTTTAGTAGGAAAGATGAATGAGCGACGAAATTCGAAGTAATCGGAGTGAAAATTCCATTCGTTAGCGATAAATTTTATTTTACAGTACTTGGAGTACGAGTGAAACAATTCATACGGCAATGTTGGCAATTTAAAGTCCGCGGGACGTGTCACACGTATAGACGCTTCGGACAATTCCGGCATAGAATTGTGTGGTCTCGCGAGCTCGAGCGTATAGTACGAATAAATTTGAATAAAATCAATGATTCATAGCAGCGCGTGACGTAAGATTCGTGCTATATTTGAGCATGTGGATCAGTCGCTCGTTAGAAACGAAGAGATATGGAAAGTGTCATCGGGTGACAGGAGCGAAAAAAAAAAAAAACAAAAAAAAATAAATAAAATCGAACCCACCGTCCTTGAGAAGTTGCCGCATTTCCTTTGTTCTCTGGAAATTTATTTCCTCCAGTAGCTGCTCCAGCATTGTCGGAGGTCTCGGAAAACCGGCGGAGCTCCCGCCGCCCCCCAAACTTGCCATGATATCCTCCTTTTTCTTAGACGAGATTTAAAGAAAAAGGAATATAAACGAAAATGAAGGACCGCGTTCAGGCAGTGTCGCACTGTTTACGCGACTCGTTCACGACAATTCCAACATGGCGGTGGCGTCTCGATGTGTTGAAATAAAAAGGGAGAACCCAGGGTGAGCCCTGGCGCTGTCGGGCGGGGGGAGGGGGGGGGGGAGGACGTCACTGGCGGCAAATACGATCATCCGCTGTAACGATTACACTTTTTCTTTCCACCAGACGGTAGAAAATCTTGAAAAACATTGTACACGAATAAAAGAAGTAAAAAAACAAGCACTATTGGATCTAGGCAAGTTCGCTGAAAAATAAATTCGTCTGTAGAGCGAAAAAAAGAAAGAAAAATAATGTTTAAATAATGATACTTAATGAGAAAGAATTTAGCGAGTGGCGACACAATTTTTAAAATCTTTTTTGGCGCTCCTTTTTTTTCTTCGGCGCGTTGTTTGACGTTACTACGGTGAGGAAAAACTGCGGGCTCGATAAGACCCGCGAGGCGTCCTCGCGTATTCTCACCGTTTGGCTGTTCCGCCACCGCCGCCGCGCGCATGCACGCGGGTGCGAGAGTGTGCGTTTCGAAGGAGAGGAGTGTCGATGCGCTCTCCTCGGTAACTGCGTAATGCATCGCTCGATAAAAGGCGGGGAGCGCAGGCGCTGAATTTTTCGCCGCGGGCGACATCTCACTTCTTCATCCTATAAGCGTATATAGGGCTTATCGACCCGAAACTGTATTCTCTTTTGTCGAATTTTATCGCGTACCGCTCTTTTCGACGGTCGATAAGCGTTAAGATAACACTGGATGGATATTAAAGGATCGCAAAAATTCTTGAAAATTTGAGAAATTATTGTTCTTGATTAGAATAATAATACATGAATTATTTGACAATTTTGAGGCAAACTTTGAGGCGGGCTACCACTTCAGATGCTTCAAAAAATCAATTTTTTTTTTAATTTCATAAATCGTTAGCAAAATATCTTAAGAATACACCCTGAACATTTCAAAACGATATTCGAATTCCTTCTAACGGTATGTATATAAATGATAAAGACTCTCCGCTCGACTCCGAAGCGCGCTCAGGTATCCACGAGCGCTCAGTTAGGTCGTTTTTTTCGGTTTGTTTTGATTTTCATAACCCAAACAAACCCAAACACGACCGTTTGGCGATTAGCTCCAAAACATTTCCAATCTGGGTACAAAATAATCGAGGTAGCGGCATTTTTTGCTGCTATTTTATTCAATGAAGGAAATTCAACCCTACTCGTGGTTATGAATGAACTAAAAATCGTAGAGGGCAAGCAGAGCTACGGATATGCCGAGAAAATCGGTCAGATGCGCGTTGCTCGGCAAAATAGAAAAAGTTTATTAGAGACAAGGGAAGCTCGAAAAGCTCGTAAAGAGGAAATGCAAGCTTCAAATGAGTTGCACGAGGAAGAGGAAGGACTGCTGTATGGAGCTGGAATCGCTGATTAACCGGTAAGACACTTTATCATTTGATTAAACACATTTGACGTTAAGTTTGTCGTTTGTGAAACTTTAAACGTGGTTTTTCTCGAAACGACATTTTTTTCAATTTGCGGGAATCATAACTCAAAAACTAATTGATGGATCATCCTCAAATTTGGAACACGTTTACATAATATAATTCATTAAAACACGAACCTAAAGTTGGAAAGATTAGATTGTTTAAAACATATTTATTATTGTAAAATGTCGGGGGGAAAAAATGCTAAAAATCGATCATTTTTTTTCAAACACTCGCCACAAGAGTGGATCTCACAATTAATAACGTCCATGCCTCGTCTATGTGCCGCAGTTATCGCTGCTGAGGGCATGGCAACAAAGTCGCTCGACATTGCTTAATTTTAATCGCTATATCTCTGAAACGAGACGGTCAAAATACACGATTTTTTTTTTACCCACTTCGTCATATGTTCCTCTGTAATTGAGAATAAAAAAACAAAAATCTGTAAAAAACGTTTCGAAGTTATTGCGTGAAATGTGAAATTTTCTACTGCTCCCCACAAGAACACGTGTAAAACCGTGCAATCTTTGATTGCCAATATCTCGAATACACAACGGTGAATCGTTTTGAAATTTTGCAGGTGACTATTAGTATCCTGAATGGGTCTTCAAAGTAAATAAAAAAAATCTATAGAAAAACGCCTTGGCGAGACTACTACCTTAAGCAAAGAAAAAAAAATCGAAAATGTGGTTCCTGTAAAAGTATCTCCCCCCCCCCCCCCTCAATCATTGAAACTGAGAAGAACAAAACTGGAATAAAGTCGAGGATGATATCAGGATAGATGTAAATCTTGTAAACGAAAGCCGAAGCCATTCTGGTGTGAAAATGATATTTGCACTCGAACAAAGTTTTATCCCGTCGAAAGTGATTCGTCAAATATTTGATAAATACACACAACGATGTTAAACTACGATTGTACGTTTTGTAAATTCCAAAAAATTGCTTGCGGTTCACGCGATTTCACGAGCGGTATCGAAAAGAGCGAGGTCAACGATACACGGCCGAGATAGCCGAGTGACCTCTCCACTCGAAGATAGCAACCGAGCGAACTCGAAGCACATCATTCCTATTATTATTACTCGTATGACAATTAAATAACATTATTTATATAAAATCGTGCACAACATTATTAATTTACATTTTATGGAAATGAAAGGTCTTGCGGACGAGAGGCTTGGTGGATTTTTTTTTTCGACATCGTCACTTCTAAAAAATAATCGTAAAAAAAAACAAACAAAACATTGGTTCAACGATTGGAGTAGTGTGGACGATTGAGTCAACCAATAGCCCTCCGAAGTAGTTCCTTTCGTCATTGAGGATAGATAAGATTAGCCGGAAAGCACGGCGTATAACTCGCGGGATCGTTGCTTCTTTCTTTTCTCCCTCGCCCGTTCATATTCTCATCCGTACAGCATCCAGATGTGTTTCGCGGGAGCGCGCGTGCGCCCGCGCGGGCACGATGAAGTTCTTGCTATCGAGAGACCCGTGCCGTGTGGTTTGCTCGAAGACGCTCGGTTTATTACGGCCAGTGTGACGCTTTCATTCGTATACGCGAGATATACTCGCTAGAAAATACGTCGAGTTTTCGCGTACAGCAGTCGGACGCGCCGCGCGGTCGACACCGTTGCCGCGCAATTTATCGTAATCGGGTGTGCCTTTGGAATAAATTACTTTAGCGGTTGTCGGAAACGCGTCGGTTGAATCATTCGTGGCCGTTTCATTTGCTTTAAGCGTATGTATTATTGTAATATTGTCGCCACGGTGTTGTCATTGTCGAGTAGAAGCGGACGAAACTGGATTGATCCTTTTGCCGGACGGTCATACGATAGTCGCTGAAAAAGTATTATTTTTTTTTAAGTTTCTTTACCGTTACACTCACTCGTTCAGATTTTATTTGCGTCTCGACGAAGGAGGAAGCTGCAATGTCGTCGAGGGAACGGAAGATCCTCGCGTTCTTTCAGGCGATGCTCCTCGTCGTTCTGGCAAACGCCGGATGTCCGATGCGACCCAGCCCTTCACAGACTTCCGCTCGGCGAAGCCCCGGCGATGGCGGATACAAAATAATGACGAGTGGACGCGACAACCGATACGCACCCAATACCGTTTATACGATCGGTCTTCGAGGTAGGACGCGTTTCATGGTTTTTTTTTTTTTTTTTTTTTTCTTACATTATCTTATATCGCTAGTCGGAATAAGGAAAAAGGAAGGTTAAACTTTTTGCAAGGACCGCCGTTGGACGAGACCATCGGAACTTTCGAGCGTTTCATCCTCTCGGTCGATTCTCAAAAGACACCCAACAGTCCAATGTCACGGGTAGGCTCGTTACATCTTTACGCCGATCAACTTACGGACTTCAACGAGGATTGCGTGAATACCGTTTCGGAATCGAACGTTACGCCAAAATCGGATATACGAGTTATGTGGCGTTCGCCACCCGCCGGTTCCGGTTGCGTCGTCTTTACCGCAATGGTACTCGTTAATCCGAGCGTTTGGCACGCCGAGGATGGCGATTTGGTTAGAACATTTTGCGAGGTAGACGTCGCTGATGGAACCAACGACGAGACTGGCAATTCATCGAGTACATGCTGCGCTTGCGACGAGGCCAAATATTCGGCGAGTATCAAAATAATCGAGTAAATTATTCATACAGCCCGTGCAGAAATCGTCGTTGGCGTCCAATTGGATTGGATTGGATAGGTAAAGAAGCAAAAAAACAACAAAACTCATCTGGTATTTCAACTTTTTACACCAAAAATAATATAAAATCACTTCTCACAACTGAGTTGTGCGGAAGCGATTCGCAGACAGGTTCAGAACTGTTGGCTTCCGAGGGCGGTTCTAATGTGAAAGAGACGCACATATATGTGCGTGTCAACTTCTGAGAAACAGAAAAGGTTCAGTGTACTCACTGTTATCACTTTTCCCACTTTTTAATGTTACAAGACATGCCTTAAAAGGATTTTAAATACCACAACCATGTTTTTCTCGTTTTTTCGCGCGCGTAAACGGTACGTAAAAGACGTATTTTACGTCCTAGGATTTAAAAATTGTGAAACTTCCCTGAACAACAGCTGGCGGTCGAGGAATTATTGTGTACGCTGAAGCGTTATTTGCGGGAAGAAACACAATCTCACTTTCACGCGTTAGCGCGACAAAGCATCGTCTATCTCGTCGGGACATAAATCATTAATAAAAAGAAATAAAATAAAAAAAAGAATCGAACTGTATCCATGACAATATTTCTGCACGGGAAGGGATGTATGCCAATAATCAGATCGTAATTCGGTTTCCGCTTTTTTGGAAATAAACCCGCAATTTGTAACGAACTTGTGTTACGTTGTGTTCCGAATCGCAGCTAGTTCTCGAAGGTATCTGGTCGAACGCGACGCATCCGAAAGACTTTCCGTTTTCCGCATGGCTGACGCACTTGAGCGATTTGATCGGTGCATCGCACGAGACTGGTTTTTCCTTTTGGGGAAACGAGAGCGTGGCGAGCGACGGTTTTCGTCAGTTGGCCGAGTGGGGCTCGGCCTCGGCTCTCGAAGCGGAACTGCGCGCCAATTCCCGGCATTTGAGGACTCTGGTGAAGGCAGCCGGACTCTGGTATCCCAACGTCAACGGGAATACAACGACGAGCTTTCGGGTGGACAGAAAGCATCCGCTCTTGTCGGTCGCGACGATGCTCGGGCCATCGCCCGATTGGGTCCTCGGTCTCAGCAAGTACAATCTTTGCCAGGACGATTGCACGTGGACGAGTCACGCGACGATCGATCTTTATCCATGGGACGCCGGTACCGACAACGGCATAACCTACATGTCGCCCAATTCCGAGACAAAGCCGCGCGAAAAAATGAAACCCATCACCACCAGCTATCCCGAGGATCCGCGATCTCCGTTCTACGAACCGAGCGGTAAACCCATGCTTCCGCTTGCCCGCTTGTATCTAAATCGCGAAAAACTCGTGAGGCGCGGCTGCGACGAGGACAGCCTCAAACGACAAGTAGCCGAGCTCGAAGTTGCCGAGAACACCGAGGACACTTCCAGACGTAAGCAACGACTCTTTGACTCTCCCGTGGAGAAATTGTCGCGGATGATCCAATTGGATTCTAATACATGTTCCCACTTCCTGATAGAGACCCAATGGGTCATCTCATTGGATCCCTTTACTATAACGATTGCTCGTATATTGGATTCTAATCGGGATTCCCCAAGGGAATCTAATGTACGAATCCAATTTGAATTCTTAAGGTTTTCCACATTATCGAACGGAATCCGATATGATTCTTGATGGATCCTATCGCATTCTGTACGTTGCATTCTCCAAATGAAATGAGTAGTTTTCAAAAAAGTATAAATCTTATCTTGACAAAGTATAAATCGCTGATAAAAGTCTACAAAAGTTTTGGGCCATCGCTGACAAAAGCGTGCAAAAGTTTTGGGCGATCCTACTTTTCAGGCATATTGCATTGGAATACGAAAGGAGGGGGTTAAATATTTGATCACTTTACTCAAAAAAAAATAGAGTGGTCCGAAACTTTTGCACGCCATTGTATATCTTAAACATCTGCATTACAGTCTGTTTGACAAGAGCGTGTACGGCGAAACTAAAATAGTACTCCCAATGATCTCCTGCGGCTATGCGAGAAGTTTTTCTGCCACGAAGCGGATAAAAATGTGGCTTCAAAACACAATGTTTCAGGAACGATCCGCTCATATGTCACTGCTGGACATGGAGAATGACATTGTTTAAAAAAAAATTAAGCTGAAAAAGTGTTGGGCCGATGTGTAAAGAAAAATAGAAAACTAAGTTTTATTTAATTGAGTACCCACTGAAAGTGAAGTTCAAAGACTCGCAAATAGATTAAAGAATGATACAAAAAAATAGTTGATTTTTATTAAGGTATTGCAAGAGTTTGATATTAATATTAACATGAACGTGAATTTAAGATAGTAGTCTCGCCGAGGCGTTTTTCTATAGATCCTCCTAGTCCCCCCACCCCCCCCCCCCCTTCTGCCCCAGAATGCTGTCTACGCCAATGTCCCTCTGTGCGGCGTCCCCATCAAATCCCTATGGACATGCGGTAAAATCTGGAAACTTCCCAATAAATTTCTGCACGGATTTATCCCTCGTGAATTTCCCAAATACTCCAACAAAAAGTTATACCTCCTCGAAAAGAAGTTTTTCGAATGTCCGAGGTTTCTTCTTTCAGCCGAATGTCGAACGTCCGATTACACGGAGTGGTCCTCGTGCTCGGTCAGTTGTGGAAAGGGCCTGAGAATGCGTACCCGTTCTTACCTGATGCCCGAGAAAGCCAAGATGCTCGGATGCAACAGGCAGCTCGTGTCAAAGGAGATGTGCGTCGCAGCCGTCGCGGAATGCCCGTGAGATGATAAACATGTTTTATTTGCGTACGATCGCGGGGCCAAGTTTGCCGCACTCGTTATTACAGCGATGCTTGTTTCGTTTGGCTCCAGCGGGGATGAAGAGAATCGCGACGCGGATCCTGACGAGATCCCGTTAAATCCGAACGATAATGGGATTTGCGCAACTACCGAATGGACCGAATGGTCCGAATGTTCCGAGACTTGCGGAATTGGATTTCGTATGCGAACGAGACAATTCCACGATCGTATGGGTCGGAAAAAGTGTCCTCACGTTGCTCTAGTCGACAAGGACAAATGCATGGGACCACCTTGTGCCCCCGGCACCGAACAAGCCATCGATCCAACTTGCAAAGTTTGTTCCGCTCCTCCATTTATCAAGAAAGAAAGAGACTAAATTTCCAATTATCGATAAACATCAATGGATTAGGATAATCGCGATGAGGCGAGTTGTAAAAAAAAATGGAAAACCCGTTCAAGGCCGATCGTTACTCAACAGGTTACCGATTGGACGGATTGGTCACCCTGCAGCGCCTCCTGCGGCAAGGGTATAAAGTTGAGAACGAGATTGCTGATGGTCGATCCATCCAGACAGGAGGAATGCTCCACCAGGGTCGAATTACTGCAGCAAAGAACTTGCCACGTACAGGCTGACTGCACTTTCGACATGGCAACTGCTAAAGGTGCGCGCTCTCTTATCTTTTCCACTTAATGGTTGATTCTCACTGCACGTTCCGTCGTCATTCTCTGCACTCTGAAAAATGCAGCACTTCCGTTCTTACGAAAATGCTAAAAAACGGGTCGACTCTTGGATAGCCTCAAAAGACGTATTGTTTTTCCGACATGGAATTAAAATGCTGCCGGTAAGATAGGAAATAGTGGCTAGCAATGGACAATACTTTTAGTGACATTTTTTTTTACTAATTTTGAAAAATAAAGCATTGATTTTCACGAAAATATAGCGAGAACTTATTCAACATCCCAACAGTTAAGTATCAAAAGCGAAACACAATTTTTAATTCAATGCAGTTGTACGTACAAAATATAGAACTAAAACGTAATGATGTTCCCAATATCAATATCGCTTACGATGCACCTCCGTCTGTTCGTAAAGAAATACGTTTGCATCTACATTGAACGGAACTGATGGGAAACGGTATGTAAACTAAATGGAAGGTGTGCATACGCTCATTCATTTGCAGCCGATAATATTTTACGTAAACGGAACGGAGACGTAACCCATATTGAGAATCAACCTTGATCATTCCATTGTCTTTCTCCCCACATTTTCTTTGACAAATGCCGTCCTGTAATTTCCAGTCGTCTGCATGGAGGAAGCGGACGTAGGCCCCTGTCGCGGATATTTTCAGCGTTGGGCCTTCGATCCAAGAAAGTTGATGTGCGTTTCGTTCGGTTACGGTGGCTGCCGTGGCAACAGAAACAATTTTTTGACTTTGGAGGAGTGCACGAGCACCTGTGGAATCGTGAGTATCCTTCGATTATAATAATTCAATCGTTGCTTCGATAGCGGAATGATCGATGAAATAATCGATTCAGGTGAGAGCCGCTCTGACGGGACAAGCGCTTCCGGATACGTCAGAAGTGCGACTCAATCGAGTCGAATCACCGGTTTCTCGACCACCTATCGATTGCGTCATCACCGAATGGTCGCCCTGGACTCCTTGCAGCGTTAGTTGCGGTCCCGGACGTCTCACTAGCTTCCGAATGATCAAGGTATTCGCGCGCAACCGTCCTCTTTCTCTCGCACACCCCAAACACACGCCTATCCCCAAAAACAATTATTTCCTTCAATATCTTGCACTTTTTTTTTCAGCGCCATCCCGAGAATGGTGGAAGAGCTTGCCCGAGGAAATTGCAGAGACGTGCACGCTGCATGTTGGCGCCTTGCGAGTAGAAAAAAAAAAAACCCTCGCGCGATCGCCCGAGACTTTTTTTTATTCTTATTTTTAATACTCAACGTTTCGGAACACATGACAATAACGCCGCAATTGAACATCATAATGAGCTTTTTCCTCTTCTTTCTTCGCGTACATACCCCCTTTTCGTTTCTTTTCAACTGCTTTATTGTAATACAGTTTTTTTTTTTTATTCAACATCGGACTTCACTATATGCCAAGTATATCTGTAATTGTCTGACGCTACTTGGTCGCGACGACAACGCGGTCATCCTTCACACTCTTTCACGTTACGTTGTCAGACGAATTCTAATTATTTTTCTCATTTATCCTTGTATTGTTTTCTTTTTTCCCTAATTCTTCGAGACGCAATAATTATCGATAATTCATTGAGACTCGCGGCAATATCGAATATTACGAAACCTTTCGGATTCAACGACTTTTTTGAGGGATACGGGGAGGGGGGAGGCTAAAAACCAGGGGAAGGAGGGAGAGAGAGAGAGAACGAGAGAAAATCATCAATTTTTGGATATGTTTCGAAAAATCGCCAATATTTTTTTCTTTAGAATTGACTTGTTAATTTTTTCCATAAAAATATAACAATCCTCAAATAGTCTTTGGGGCGAACCATTTTTTCTTCTCGTCAAATTAAAATTGAAATTTCTCTCAACCTTCTTACCAGAATTGTTATCAAAAAATTTTTTTATCTACTTAAAAATAACGGCTTAAAATACTCCGACGAGGAAACAATTTTTTGGAAAGTCATTATTAAAAAAAAATATATATATAATCACTGCTGCTATGTTGATGCTTTTAATTTTCGCATATTATTTAATTTTCTTCTTTTCGTTTCCTCGGTACCAGATAAACAAAGATTATAAATTGAGAGAGGGCAGGGCAGCACCTTTTCCGTTGTCCGACCACTCTATCATCGTACTGGCAGTTATTTTGTATCCTCGAAACACCGTGAATCCTATGTTTTCTTTTTTTTTAAATTTTCTCTCTCTTGTTTTATTGTTTTTTTTTTTGCTTTTACGCCAAGCCTCGCAATAGTTTGTGCAAGTGAAAAAATACACCCAATTCTCGAAATCTTCCTTTCCCCCGCCTACATCGTCGTCAACCTTACCAGGAGCTTTCCTTTTCCTTTTTTTTCATCAACGATTAAAACACTACTGGCAGCTAAACGATCCTAATTCGGGGCTCGGCTAATTTTTATCTCCTTTTCTTCTGCTCGTCGATCTGGCCATATTTCGATTGCTGCTCAGATCGCACGGCAATCGACGCTAATTTTTTTTTAGTATACATGTTATGTATATAAATATTGAGAAAGAGTGACGGAAAGATAGAGAGAGATAGATAGATAGATAGATAGAGAGAGAGAGAGAGAGAGAGAGAGAGAGAGAGAGAGAGAGAGAGAGAAGGAGAGACAAGGAGGTTACAGTGAGCGGACCGCTCTAAACGCAACTGATTAAATTAATAAAAAAAAAAGAGCGTTGGCGATAAATTTTCTTTTTCTTTTAAGTACAAATAGAAGGCGCCAGCGCCCCTTTTTTGAATCCTCCGTTAGACTTTGTGCGAGAGACCCGCGGAATTTTTTTTTTTCGGGATAAAAGTTTTTAAAATTACAACGTAAATTCCTTCGGACACGATTTTTTCTTCTCTCGAGAAGACGAGTTTCTTCTGTTCCTTTTTCGTTTTTTTTTTTTAATTACAGTGTAAATTCTTTTGGTTTTTCTTTCG
The DNA here is from genome assembly GCA_963932345.1 of Ophion ventricosus. NCBI lineage: Eukaryota > Metazoa > Arthropoda > Insecta > Hymenoptera > Ichneumonidae > Ophion > Ophion ventricosus. Next base: position 12,147,907 of record OZ010723.1, on the reverse strand, counting down.
GGGCGACAAAGGCATCGTTGTGGCTCTCGACGACTCGGTCAAGCACGTTTTTTTAAATGTTTCTTCTTTCTTTCCGATCGATCTTCCATTTCGGCAATAAATCTCGGCGAAAGAATAATTATAAAAAAATAAAAAGCGAAAAATTAAGGACGCAACGTTTCAGAGCCAACCCGTGGTAAGATCGTGACCGGATGTCGGCTCGATACCTGGTATCCTTGGCAAACGACTGGCCGAGCCGTTTCTCTTGAAGCTCGTTGACAGATTGCCCGTACTCGTGGAGACGGAAGCGGATTGATCGTCTTCCTCAGCGTCCTCAGTGCTAGCCGGGCCTGCCTGATGAGCATCGACGACGCTTTCCTCGGTCGTTGACGGGGTCAACGCTGGTGTTCTCGTTATCGTCGTTTCTCCCTCACCTGCAACATCGTGTGTCAAGCTTCCTGTCACCACATCTCGTATTCCACTCTCATATTCCAATTATACGTCGCCTGATTGTTTTTTTTTCAAAGCAAAACTTCTTATACGAGATTCTCGCGTTTAACGTTTGCGTTACTTTCTAACGCAAACGTTAAACGCTAGAAAATCGACAATATTAAAGAAATATACTGTTTTCATTCTTTTTATCTTGAGAAAAAGATCCAATACCATTCCTCCTAAAATTATTTTATCATTCCCGAAAACCCCCGTCTACCAAAAAAGAGTGAGGTGTCGTGTATCGAATTTATCAAAGCTATAAAAAAAATAAGTAATTAAAAAGAAAATATTTAAATGGGAATGGAATTTGTTTTAATTAATATATTTTCATATCGATTTAGTAATAAATAATTATTTAGACATTTTTACATATACAAAAATGATAATAATATTCATTTTTAAAATTAATATAATATTTATATTCCATATACAAAAGAATGGTCTAGTAGCCCAGTAAAATTAGGCTATTACACTGATTTTACTGGATACTGATGGCAATTTTTTTTTTCCGGAATGCCGATACCCAACTGGATATTAGATTTCAGTGAGAACGGTTGGACCGTCTTGATTTGTTTATAAATAATTGATAAATAGAAAATTCCGATAAAAAAAAATTATATCTAAAAAATTATAAGTTTTACGTCGTTGATATCAACAGATAAAATGTAGAGCTTTAAAAAAGCTGGAATTATTTTTTTGTGAACACCCCTTTTCGATAAACAATACGTGCTTTTTGAACATCCCTTTCCGATAAACAATATGTGTAATAAATAGTCAATTTTGCTTGCATCTTTATTTCTTTTTTTAAATATCAACTATTCCATAACCAACGGTGACTATTTTAATGTTAGCTGCATCGTCAGACTTTTAACTTTACTGCAGAGTTGAGGAAGGCGCCACTTTGTATGAGGAGAGTGAATGAACTCCATTATTATGAGGCATCACTTATGAATCTCTCATTAAATTGCTTCGTTAATTCCGGAATTTGTCAATTCTACTAAAAATCTAGTTGATCTCTAATCGGATTACCGAAATTGAAATCTTGCGGTGGCTGATCAGTTAGCCAGCTGCCCCCGCCCCCCTCCCCTAGGAAAACTTCCTAGCTACGCCAATGGTTGGAAGTAATTAGCGGCTGGAAAGGAACCGGAAGAGCGCCTAATCAGACTCACCCAGTCTAGTTTCGTTGAGGCTCGAAATTTGGTTGGTGTCGAGACTCGGCTGTTGGCTTTGGGTCGCCTCGTGGCGTCTCGATGCGACCGTCTGTGCGGTCAAATCGGCACTGCGACTCGGTACGCTACTGGCCCGTTGCAATTGGCCTTTGGCAGCGCTCGCGACGCTGCTAGATCCGGTCGTACCAATGCTCGAAGGAGCAACCGTGCTGGTGACGGCCACACCGCCCCCGCTGCCACCGCAGCTCGGTGGATTTGCCATTGTGGACGTGCTTTCGATCGTGGACGCGTTGCCGCTCGTCGTGATCGTTGGCGTCGACGCTCTCGAGGCCGAGAATTTTTTGCGCTTCTTTCGAAGGGCAGCGATTGCGGGACCAAGCGCAAACACGTGGTGCTGCTGCTGCTGCGAGTCGTTGCCACGATTTTGCCGACTTTCGAGGCTCTGCGTATGATTATTGCCAGGATGCTGGGAATGTTGTTGCGATGACGTTGTCGATGTCTCATTCGGATGATGATGATGATGATGATGATGATGGGGATGATGAGGACGAGAGGCAGCCGGTGGACCGTCGAGCGACGATTTCGACTCGGAAGAACCATCGGAACGTGAGCCAGCGTCTTCCGATGCTGCCGAATACATCGAGTCCTCCGAACGCGATCGTCCTGAAGAAACGCGACACGGGTCAACAATTTGACGCCGTTGCGCTCTTTCGCGCTATTTTTTTTAATATTTTTTTTATCGATTTATGTAAAACTGGACGGACGGTGTGTGTGTGAAAAAAAGTAAGTATAAATGTCCTTAAAATGTATAATTTTGTTTACTTGTAATTTTGTTATAAGACGAGCAAAGTCAAGCTATTTAATTGATTCAATAAATAAATCAAATAATAAATAAAATATTCTTTTCAGACCGATATGGGCATAATTTTAAAGAGCATCTTCGCGAGTATAACTCACAATATTAATTTCAACCTCAAACTCAATCTAAGGGAAAACCGTTGGTATTTGCTAGACACGTCAGGGACGTAGAAGACTTAAGGAAAAAAACTTGACAAAAGTTTAATAATTTAAGCTTGAGACCAAGGACTAACAAAAAAGGCATTTTAGCGGGTGGCACTGTTGCCAAACAAAAAACTTCGTAACCGCGTAAGTCGAGGTAACGTAAGTCGGTGTAATACTGTACATGTGAAAAATGAGTGGATCTTAAAAAAAGTATATATATCTTAAAGATTAATTTGAATCACATAACTAAAAATCCACTGTAATTATCGATTGTGATTTATTTTATTGGACTTTGACATAATATCTCACATATTTTCGATTCAAACGTGGTAAAAATTTTCAAGCGGCGGTCATCGGGGAACAGTGCAAAATCTAATTGGATCCCAATGAGGACTCCCTTGAGGCTTGTACGCCTCGCGCGATATTTTCAACATCGTCTAAAAGGTCCACTACGTCTCCTTGGTACACAATGAACTATTTTTTTTTTGGAGATACAACAGATTCCGTTTGAGAATATCAAATAAAAACTTCTCAAACGTCGTCAATTGGGAAGTAAAGCGGAATCCACATGGATTTCAACGTGGACTCCGTACGTGCAGCGTCCATATCAATTTCCTATGGAGATATAGTAAGATCTGGGGACTCCCCAACAAATTTCTGCCCTTCAAATTCCTCGACTACCGATTTCTCAGTCCTAAAGAATACGACTGCCTGTCTATCGGTATGACTTCTTCACCGTTCCCCGGTGCCCACGTGAAAATACTTTGTCGAACCAGTGGCTATGGGTATTAGTGTGGGGGGGGGGGGGGGGGGGGGCGAGCTCTCTGAGGAACTGAGAAGAAGAATTGAGAGTGACAAATATCTAATAAGAGATCAATGAACAACGAGAGTGAGAGAGAGAGAGAGAGAGAGAGAGAGAGAGAGAGAGAGAGAGAGAGAGAGAGAGAGAGAGATGGAGAATAAAATAAAAAGGTTACCTATTAGTCTCGAGACGCGTCCAGCTTTGGCGGCCTCGATCAGAGTGCCCCATCGTCTCTTTCTCGATCCATTTCTCGTACAGTGGGATTGCCTCGTGCAAGTCGCCAATCCGGGCACGCTGCTCGTACTCGTGTGATGCGGATTCTTTTTGGGCGTCGCGCCTGGACCGAAAATACCGCTGAGGGTACTTCCAAACAGATCCGGATGCGACGACTCCGATTTGCCATGTTGCAATGAAGCGATAAACTCGGCAACCGGTGGTAAACTTCCGCTACCGCTCGGCTGCGGTACTATGTTGAAACCTTTGAGGAGACGACGTTCTTTCTGACGATTCTTCTTGCCCCCAGCACCTGCCGAATATTCTCGTTGGGGTCCGTCGTTCGCTGTGCTTCCTTAACTCGAGATTACGCGTGTTCGTATGAATCAAGGGGGATTAACGTCAAGTGTCAAACGCAAAACAGTACAATCTATCGTTTTTCATCAAGGAAATATGTCGAAGGGGCAATGTTTGGGTTTACCATTTTTATACGAGATAATTGCATAGATATATGCGAGTAGGAAAAATCTTTGAGGTAAAGAGAGATTGGCGTAGCCAGCATTTTCGCCCGGGGGGGGGGGGGGGGGGGCGCAGGGGCCAACTTGACAAGTACCGGTTTTGTCGACGATAATTTTTATTAAACTAAAATTTACACAATAGTCGATAATCACGTAACACACATGAAATATGAAGTTTGCGTTAATTACACGTTTATGTTAACATTAGTATCGACCTCTTGCAAAACTTAAAAAAATAATCAACCAATTTATCATCCTTTTATAATCCAGTTACTAGAATTCAAACTTTACTCCTAGACACAATTAATGAAATTTTAGCGTTTTTGGAAATTCAATCCTTAAGGGGAAAAGGGGGTAGCAAAGTTCGTATGGTAAAAGATAAAACAGTTTTGTGACTGACTGACCGAATGACTGACTGATATATAGACAACGCACAGCCTAAACGGCTGGAGATAGAAACATGACATTTGGAAGATATGTTCCTCACAAGGTGTAGAGGTGCATTAAGGTAGTAGTCTCGCCGGAATCACTTTAACAAGTTTATTCTCCGCTCAATCGATGAAAGCTTCGAAATATTACGAAATATCCTTATAATGTAGGCTGTAGGGGAAGGTGGGGCACAGTGTGTCACTGTTTTTTTTTAATCGAATTTTTACTTTTATCAAAGTAGTCTGATTAGAAAAAAAAACCTTTGGACGTACAATAAAGCTACATAATTTTTTGCAAAAAGATTAAAAATCCTAAAATAATGGGTTCGAAAAAAATTTGGGAATTGGCTCATTGTGCCCCACGGGTGGGTTACAATGAGCTTCAACGCTTCATTAACTTCAACTGTTAATGAAGTTTCTATGGGCCAGATTTCACGCGGGCGGAAGCTAGTTATTTATAAAATGCTCGCCGTTCTTCATATCCAGTTTAAAAAATTCATCAACTGCATTAAACAACGGTAGACTCTCAAATCAGCATTTCAAATTTTCAATAATATTATCTAATACTTGCCAGTAAGTATTAATCTTCCAATATTCTTCTGGTTGTGTTTCGGCCGGCAAACTGCTTTTGCCCACAGTTGACTCAATTGCGAAATTAGAATATTCTATTCGATTTACGTAATGGAATAGCCACTTTTTTAAATACAAATTACGAAATTACGAAATTACGAAGTAGAAAATAGTTCAATTTTCATAAAATTATTTCTTCATGCTTGGGTGAAGTATAGATAAAGTTAATCGATTTTTTTACTTCAATTATGTTGGATCGATTTTTTTCTCACGGAATCCCCCGGCTAACTGAGGGGGTCGCGACCCTCTCCCTGGCTACGCCAATGTAAAGAGATAAATGTATACAGTTTGAGTTTGACGGGAGTCGAAAATTGTTTTGTCGAAGGTGGGTGGAGGAGCGAATCGGGAGGAGGATCGCGGGGCTCACCGGTACCGGCTCCTTTGTCCCTCGGCATATTCATCCCGGAACTTCGCAGTATCTCCATAAGCTCGAAACGAAACGCGCTTATATCCTGCTTTATCTCATTCACGTCGTCCTCGGTGACCCCCTCGCCTTCGGTCTTACGTTGATCCACCGTAACGTAACGCCTCACGAGATTCCTCATTATTCCCTGATAACGGAAGTCCCTCTCGGAGGCCTGTTTCACCTTCCGCTGCGTGTCGGCAAATTATGTCATTCGAGAGAGGACGTTTCAGCGAAATAAATGGAATAAAATAATAGGATCGGGCACACCTACTCTTATGGTTCTCATGTGTTCCTTCTTGGCGGCTCGGCTGTGTCCGCAAACCTTTCGATAAATCCACTGGCCGATGTACCAAAAGCTCTTTGGCGTGGGAATTATGTTGAAGGGCGGTGGCGTGGTGCCCCCTTCCTCGAAAAAACTTATCCACAATTTGCTTCTCGCGAATTTCCACTCCACGTCCGCTCGTTCCTTCGTCATTGTTGTCATTATTATTATTGTTGGAACAAGCGTCGGGAACATTGCCTCTCCAATGATACTTTGGGGGATAGAAAGTGAGGAGGGTTCTCCCATGACTTACCGATATGAGCTGATAGGAATGATTCATCATGGCGATAAGTAGATTGAGCAGTACGACGATGTTGATGACCGAGTAAGTGCCGAACATGAGCATACCCCAGAAACGCGTAAACACCTTGATACCGTCGAGCTCGAAGCTCTCGAGATCAACGAGACCGAAAACTGCCCAGAAGAGAGTCTGAGTAGTCTCGAATAAGCTGCGAAAAAAAAACAAGTTTATTTTCAATATAATATTTACGGCCACAACCGTGTACACCGGGAGAACTCCTTTTTTTCGAAGATATTTTCAACCGTTCAAAACAAATGTGAAAAAAATAAATAAAAATAAACGTTTAAAAATTGATTTTCAGTTTTTCATGAGTGCTTTCATTCGACGTGAAAAAAATCAGACTGATTAGCGTATTTTTACCATTAAAAAAAATCGCGTAAATCAGCTATTTTTCCACCCGTTACACCATAGTGATCCCTCAAATATAAAATAAACGAAAAATACTCATTTATATAACATTGAAAACACGTTATTTGTACGCTTGTCTAAAAAATAATTATAATCTTAAATGCACGAATCTTCATTAATTACAGTAATTGTGTCGTTTTCCAACGAAATATTGATTTGTAGAAGTTGGCGCCCTGCCCGAGAACAATAGAATTCCCTCCCTGATTCCCCCTGAAGATAAGCTATCGCGAAACTCCTTTAAAGATACAAAAAAGCAAACCAACAATACAAATAAGATGAAATAGGAAAGAAAAAGGTTGACCTACTTGGCGAACCTGCGCCAAACGAGACAGGCGTTCTGATCGGTTGCCGAATTATTGTTGTTGCTAGAGTACGAGGTCGCCGTTGGACATCTCTTCTTCTCCATGTCCGCGTAATACCACAAGAGCTGATTAAGGCCTGTCGATAAAAAGCATCAAGGAATAAGTCGAAGTTTCCGGGATGATGGCCCGGCAGCGGGGAACCCCTTGTGACGACATACCACTCACCGCACGAGAAGGCGAACAGCACGAGTACGTAGAGAAAGAAAAACTTTATTATGTCCATGACCATACGCGAGAGGGAGACCTGAAGGGGTCCGAGATGAGGGTTCACCGAGAATATGTAGACGAGCTTGAGCGAACTGCGCGTAGATGAAAAGATTGGCGCGTCAGACAGATTTATCGTTCGATCGATCGCGAAGCGTGGTTGAAAAAAAAAGATATATATATATATATATATATACCTAAATATATTAGCCGCCGAGAACAATCCCTCGGAGATGAGCATTGGGTCCCAAGTGTCCCATTGCTCGCGCTGAAGTTCCACAAATGTTCCGCTCGTCTGTCCCTCGTTTTCCTTCTGTACACGAAAATAAGCGACGATTCTGAGGGCAACGGTCGCCACGTACAACGAATTCGTCACGAAATCTATAACGTTCCACATGTCGTTGACGTATTCCTCGAGGCCAACGTCCCAGAGCTGTTTCACCTCGGACCATATCAGACCGGACACCCAAGCGAGTATGAACCACTCGACGATTGTTGGTGCGGCCCCTCTCTTGGTTGGTGCCGGTTCGTGTTCCGATATCTCTTGTCCCATCCAAAGACCTATCACGCTCTCGATCCTTTGACTCGCCAGTATCAGCATAACTGCCGCGGATCAAGCGTGTATTGTCAAACAAAATCACGTGAATGAGGGAGAGAGAGAGAGAGAGAAAGAGAGAGAGAGAGAGAGAGAGAGAGAGAGAGAGAGGGGGAGAGATTTCGAAGCCATGCTTTTGGCGTAGCAGCTGCCGCCGAGACGAGATCGATCGGGTCTGGGCGGGGGTGTGTAAAGCCCGCAAAATTTTAATACGCTTCATCTATTTTTGACTCTGTCGATTCGGACCCGAGGAAATCAAACATCCGCGAGACTTTCCAAACAGTTTACGAATACCTTTCTTCGACAGCATCGCGGACCACAATTCCCGACCGATCGTCAAATTTTTCATCAATTCGAATGACGACGAATATTAAAAATGATCACGGAGCAGGTATTATAGACTTACACAAGAAGGTGAAGTACGAGGCAGAGTGACAGATGAATTTGATGAACGGCTTTCGCATTGTCTGGCCTAATACGCTGTGTGGCGCTATCACGTAAACGACACTGAAGATGGGAAACAATAGGCCGATTCGTACGATCTCGAAGGCTTGGAGGACCATGTTCTTACGGCGAAAACCCGGCAGTCCCTCGTACCAGATCGAAGCGAGAAGTTGTTGCACGTTCGGATGAGCCACGAACTGTGTGTACAAGCGATCAAATTTATTCCTTCTCAATCTATCTGTGATACCCTTGAAATTTTTTTTTTTCTGGTGGTAAGACGTTTGTGACGGAGTCTTCTAAAATGTTTCTTAGGTATTCAGAAACCTTAACGTTCAGCATTTCGATGTTGAAATACTAAAAATTCTTGGCTCACATTTTTTGATCAATATTGAAGTCGCTAGATTTCTCACAACGAACTGCCACCAAAACCTTTTTGGGGAAAGACCACGCCACAATATTACCAAATCACAATATTTTTTTAATGAAAAAAATTATTTAAACAGTTTAATTACGTAATAAATAGTACCCGAACTTTCATAAATGTAAAACGTTTTGATCCTATAAAAAAAAAATCAAAGTTGGTTATTTTTTCGTCGTTTACATGTATTTCATCCCTTAAGGCATTACTGGATGGACCGTCGGGAAAAAAGTTAGTTCAAAATGGGCGAATCGTAGATGTACAAGTCTAGATCATGTCGTACATATTTAGCCTTACAAAGAGCTAATTTAATAATAAATTAACACTTAGAAATGTTAATTTTCCACTTTTAATAATAATTGAAGTCAAATCCGACGATATTGGCGTGTACTTGACTGAGGTTTTGTCAGTGACTATACATCTATTTCAACTATACAAGAAAAATTTCTCAATTTTTAAATTTAATTAATACGTTTAGATCATCTTATTATTATCAATAATCACCCAAAAACTCAATATATATGGTTTTCCAAGTTTTTCAATGATTGCTATTAATTCATCGTTAAAAAATGCGATACTCCTCATTACTTTAATTTCTCGACAATTATTCAGTCAATTTATTTGAAACTCAGCATAATCAATCACTTGAGCCTTGATCTTGATGATATAATATTTTCAGAATTTACGGCGTTTTAGTTTCATTTGTTTTGCAACCATTAACGTCTGCAGAAACTGTTTTCCCATAAGCGAACGTGGTAAATTCATATGTTTATAACTACTTAATTATTTAGTGAAAAATTCCAAAATAATTCATGTATTATTATTCTATCCAGTATCCCATGTATTATTTTTTAAATGTTCGAGAATTTTGGTGATTTTTTAAATATCCATCCAGTAATACCTTAATTTAGCTCGCTCTGTATAATAGCCCGTATAACGTGGGATACTACAGAAATTTCCCTCGGCTCCACTCATATCCCGTATATACATATCCACGACTCACCTTCTTCTGGCGTAATTTGATAGCCAACTTTAGACGATTCAGATGCATTCTCTCGCCGTGCTCGAATGCCGGTCCCGTAGGATCGTGGTTCAGCAGTACCTCGAGTTCGTACGAACTTCTTGTGTGATCGAGGAGAGCGGTCGCAAAATCCTGACACTGTCTCCTCAGTTCCTGCGTTATCCCATATTGTATATATATATATATATATATATATATATATATATATATATATATATATGTGTGTGTGTGTGTGTGTGTGTGTGGGAACGGAAGTGCAGCAAGAATCGGGAAAGACGTAATAGCATCTTGATGGAATTTGATTGGTATGGTTTTCGGAAATTTCATCACCTGATACTCGCACTTGAACTCGTGTTCGAGAAAGGACAGCCTTCGCAATTCCCACGAGAGTTCGAACGCCGTTAATATCGGATCCTTGGAGGAGAGAGCTATGAGAGAGGGCGAGGCGAGAGCCCGGTAAGCGTTGATACGACTTCTCGAGTGCCTCAGAGAATCCTCCATACGAGATGTGACGCACTCGTCGCAACTATTGAGCCAACCAATGCACAACGTTTTAACAAGATATTTTTGTTTTCTTTTTTTTTTTTTTTCATTCCTTCGCACAGCCTCAGTATCGAGAATTGTGTCTACCAAGGCATGTATATTTAAGGGGTTACTGACCCACATCGAACGTCGTGGGGCATCGGTAGAACGGAACCTCGATCCAGCAGGATCTTGATGATCTCGTAATTGTCCCGATGAGCCGCGAGTATGAGGGGTGTGATGTCCGGCGTGAACGTCGCCGTGTCCGGCGGCAGAGCTTCCCAGCTCTGTGGGATCGATATGTTATTTACACGAGACACACCAATATACGGATACGCATACTTCATCTCCCTCGCGCGTATTCCTCGTCTTTCCACCGATCGTTTTCTCAAGGCGTAATGTTTTATTTTATTTTTTACACTTGGTGCTTGTAACAAGATTGTCAACGGGATCACGAAAGATTCTTTTTGGAGATGCAACAAATTACGGTTGAGAATGTAAAATAAAAATTCTCAACCGACGTCAATCGGAAAATAGTTGCGAAATTCACTTGGATTTCAATGGGGACTCCTTACGTGTGACGTCCCGTTCAAATCCTCATAGGGATGTGGTAGAATCTAGGTACTTCCAAACAAATTTCTGCATCGGATCTTCGGCGTTTTCAAACAGTCCCTAGTTTTCAAAACAATTCGAGCCGATTAATCCATTTAATATGGGTCAGATACGTTGAAACGTAGACACACACCGAACGTTTACATTACCATCTGGCCAAGATAGTATTTGGTTGATTAAATAAATAAATGGATAAACGCGTATGGAGGACGTTACGACGGGACGTTGCGCAATGCCGGAATATCGGGGCGAATTATTAAATCATCGAGTACACGAGCGCCTGAATATTTTGTGCGAATCTATCAAAGTTTTGATTGCCGGAAGGATATTTCGATATGTTAATGGAAGAGTTCGTGAGAGGGCAAGAGGAGAGAGGAGACTCGAGCAGGAGAGATGAATCGGGATTATTCATCCAGAGAGACGTATGGCGCGAGGTAAAGAAAGGTGAGATGAGGGGGCGAGAGGGAGAAGACGAGGGGACTTTCCGCTTCTCCTCGAAACGAATCGAGGGAAACTTGATTCGAGTGCACACGAAGGCTTGAGTGCGTTGACGGTGAGGGGATGTGGATAATGACATACGTATGCATCATTCGAATTCGAGAATTCGAATGCACTCATACCCCGTCGTACTTATAACGCCGCGCGCCGGTAAACTCTTCGCTCTATACGGGCAATTCTATTTATAGTTTTTTCTTTCCCTCCGTCTCAATTATTATCAATGACCGCGTGTGCCGTGAACTCGTGCGAGTTATATTTACAGTGACTCGCTTTAATATTCGGACACCATTGTTTTTCAAATATGATTTCTCCGTACACTTACCTATAGTCGAGTTAAGAAATTCATTCTTTTTTTTTACCAAGGAGTACACTTCTTTTAATTGTCAGAAACTTTTAATTGTCACTTTAACTTTGTAGCTCGTTCATTCGTAAAAAAATTAATTCGACTGCTCAGAAGTTTCGTTTACAACGAAAACGTCACAATATTTGACGTTTTCCCGGCAAGCAAAATTTTTTTTTTCGAGGCGCAAATTAATTTTGTACTTTTAATCATTCTTCGTGAGCTGCTATTGATTTTCTTTTCGGCCAGCCGAAACTTAATATAAATCGCGATCCGACATATAAAATTTCGGAATTTACGAGCTACAAACCTCCGAGAAATCGCATGTGGCTCACTGTGCCCCGCGACACATTGTGCCCCACACTCCGCTATATTTATTAAAATAATTATACTTTTTTTTTTCAAAGTTATCGAAATAATGAGAAAACAAAAGTAGCTCACGTGAGGTTCGCCATTTCTGTGCAGGGTTTCTTCGTGTTCGAGCAATACCTCGACAGCTTCGACGAACTCTTCGGAAATAGCGTGCAACAGGGCATCCTTCGTCTCTACCTTGAATGCTATGAGAAGCTCGACCATTTCGAGATTCTCATTGTCGATCGCCATAAGTAGAGCTGATCTGCCGAGGGGATCGACGCAATTCATGTTTATCCAGTCCGTCTCCTGAGCACGTTGGAGCATCCTGGAGTTTGGCGGATGAAAAAATAATTACAAAAAAAAAGAAAACAAAAAAAGTACCAGTTGAAATATTTGTTTGCTTCAAAATTCAGTTGTACCTCCTGACGGATGCGACGTCACCGCGCTCCACCGAGATCAGATATTTCTTCTCGTCGAGCGAAAGACTGGCCATTTCCTGATGGGGCCTTACCACGTTCTCCTCTTCCATCATACCGTGGATGCTGTGTCTCTGTGCGACAAAACGAGAGACCGAGAGTCTCGGACGTGGAACAAGAAACAACAACAACAACAACAACAGAAGACACAAAGTTGCGTGGCCATCAACGTTTAAAGCAGAATTGATGTCTAGAGCGCTGTTTTGGAGTTGATTTTTAATATAGAATAACTCTTCAAATGTTCCAGTTTCACTTGTGAATTTTTTCACACATGTTCATCGATGCTTCAAAAATATATACAAATTAAAGAGAAAAATGTATTATCATGTACTTTTGTACGTTAGTTTACAACGCTGCGCGAAAAATGCCCCCAGCCGCTGGCCAGTGTTGTAGACATTGTAAAGGGTATCTCAAAATGACCTGACATTTTTAATTGCATTCCTTTTTTTTTGGCGAACATATACCGTACTAATCTTTGAAATTGTGAAAATGCAATGTGAAACAATGCAGTTATTGCAGATGAAGTTTCACGGTCGTGTTATCTCGCGTCGCGACGATGTGAATTGGCCACCAAGATCGTGCAATTTAACGCGATTGGACTTCTTTCTTTGGGGTTTTCTGAAAGGAAAAGTCTATGCTAATGATCCGCAGACCATTCCGGAGCTCAAGGAAGCAATTGGACGCACCATTAATGAAAATCGGCCGCAATTATGCCAAAATGTTATTGAAAATTTCGTCAAAAGAGTTAACGTTTGCAAACAGGGACGAGGCGGCCATTTACCGGATATTGTGTTCCACACATAACCTCCATGTTTTTACCTTATATTAAAATAAAAATATTCGTATTTTTTAAATAAATAATACGTTTTATTAATAAATTAAAATATCAGGTCATTTTGAGACCCCCTTTATGAATGGGAAAAAAACCAAACATATTCTTAAACTGTATAAGTGTTTTAATGTTTGGCATCAGATTCAGTAAAGCATATCACGAAATGGCGGTACGCTGAACTTTGATTATCAATTTTTCCTATTTTCTTGACCATTCTACTAATTGTATACAAAAATAAATTATTTCGATTCAGTTCTGCTGCCAACGTTGAAAAACAGTCTACTGAAGGTGAATGTCGAATCTGAGCTCGATCAGCCAATTGGATATCGAGATATCGCGGTTGCCAATTTTAAGGTATTCCTTTCACGAACCCGAATATTTAACAATAAACTGATTTTCTTCTACACTTAAGTAAAAATACATCCCAGTATACTGGTAAATTTTCTAGCCATGTTATCGAACTTTTAACAAAAAATGACGACTTTAAAAATCGACTAATTTATGAAACACTTTATGGAGATGACATGACATGCTGACCACATTTCTATCTGATAATTTATATACTGAATAACTCTAGATGTCTGTTGACTGCTCTAAAAACGTAAATGTTCTGAAGATTCCGTAACGACAATCAAAACAGGGGTTAAAGAAACTACTAATGATAAACCTTAGAGAAATGTTACTACAGCAGAAGAATTTACGTAGCCGGGACTCCTCAGAGAACATGTAAAAATATCTAAATTTACAAAATTTATGCTAAATTTTTTATTCCGGTTCATAGTTAGGTATAATTATTGATTGTATCTTATTTGTTATTAAGCGCCACTGTATTCTACTGATACGAAAGGGTCCTTCGCCCGCAAGATATAGCCCTTCACAAAAGGAACACCTTAAAGTTTTCCGCGTCTCGACCACGCTCCTCAAGCATACTCTTTAAGGTATTGCTGGATGGATATTAAAAAATCGCAAAAATTATTGTAAATTTGAGGAATAGTAGTTCTTGATAGAATAATAATACATGAAGTAAAAAATATGGGACTGGTAATAAGCGCAAAAGGCGCGTACCATTGGAACACACCAATAAAAAAAAAAAAAAAATAATACATGAAGTATTTTAGCATTTTTCACTAAATAATTCAGTAGTTATAAACATTACCATTACGTCTGCGATACGTCTGCGGGTAATATTAAACGGTTTTCGCAAACGTATTCAGAAAGGTCTGTAGAATAATCAAATAAAATTACAAGCTCCGGTTTTTCAAACTTTCATACAACAATACTGCCTTAAGTCTAAACTTAATCGTAAATGGTTCGTCCATTTTCCGTATATGCAGTGTAACGAAATTCGCATTTATCCCTACGGTCTTTCTCCCATACCGTCATCATCATCTCATTATTATTGTACACAAGTAAATATGTCTACCAATAACTGTATATATATATATATATATATATCTAATGAGGGGTGAGTAGAGAAAACGACAGTGGTCGAGACGTTTCGTACATATATATACATATACACGTGTTCATTGCGATGAAATATCACTTGGTGCACATCGTGGAAAGGGGGTGCACGCGCTTAAGGCGCGTGCAACCCCTCCTCTCCTCCCGTCCTCTGTCACACATTCCGTACTTGAGTATACAGTAGCACCTCGATTATCAAAACCAATTGGGACTGAAGATAGTTCGGATAATCAAAAGATCGATTAATCGAAAGGTAATTTTTTTTTCTGAAACGATGATATACAACGAATATGGTAACCAATATACAATCTTTATTGAATATATATATATTTATATACATAAAGGGTATCTCAAAATTTCCGCAAGATTTGAATTTTGCGCCATTTGTGCGTTAACGTGTTCCAATGAAAAAAAAAGACAGCATGTTTTCATTGTCGAGCAATATTTAAAAAATAATGAAGGTTTAGCAGCTAAAGTTCACAATCTTCGTACAAAATATGGTCGGAATAGTGATTTAACTTCAACTGTGAAGAGATTGATTTAAAAAATTCAGGGAGCCTGAATCAATTAGTGATCTTAGACACTCTGGCCGTTCTTCAACAAGTCGTTCAACACAAATCGAGGCAGTTCGTGAGAGTGTTGCCGAGAGTCCAGAAATATCAATTCGGCACTGTGGTCAAGAATCGGACATTTCGAGAAGCTCTTGACAGCGTATTCTCACGAAAGATTTGCATCTTCATTCTTACAAAGTTCAATTGACTCAAGAATTGAAGCCACGAACAGCGGCGAGAATTCGTTGAATGGATTATGGAACAACAACAAGTGGATGCTGATTTTTCGAACAAAATCATTTTCAGCGATGAGGCTCATCTTCATCTTGATGGCTTCGTTAATCGACAAAATTGTCGCATTTGGGGTTCAGAAAATCCACGAGTGATTGTTGAGAAATAATTGCACATGCTATTCCATACGTAACCCAATACTGTATTACTTCTTGCGTGAATTTTGGGACACCCTTTATTTAATCTTTTTTAAACATCGAATGCGGATGATTGAGGTTTGGATAATCAAGGTTCTACTGTAGCTACATCTATACGCACGTACAGTAAAAAGCACGTGTGGTCCTCGTGTACACGTACGTACGTGTACGCCCGAGAAAGAGATGAACGCCGGAAAGGGGATGCGGGCAAAGAACGGAGGAGAGAGAGAAAAAGAGAGAGAAAGAGAGAGAGAGAGAGGAGGGAGAGAGAGCGAGAGAATTCGGAATGGAGAATATGAGAGCGCGGGCGCGCGCAAAAGCTTCGAGGGTGTGGTCGCTCGACAATTGTAAGAGGGAGCGCCAGAACAAACACTCGTTCTCATCGACGACATCGTCCTGTCTGTTATCCTTGTCACGCTTTTCCTCTTTTTTTCTCCTTCTTCATCCTCCTCTTCTTCTCGAACCCGCAGCCTTCGGAATTCACCAACGATACGTTCCAGGCGACTTGGCCGCAATGAACACGACCACCCCTCCCGTCCCCTTCGCCGCTCCTGCTCTAAGCATGACTATTTTCGATAAGTCAGGATGCGCAAATACATTTGAGTCGAAAATTCCAAATGGTCTGGCCAACTGACCCAAAGCTGTAATTCGCCCTCAAAATGTGACAGCTGGCCGCGCGATCCATCCCGCCCCCGCTATTTCAAAGACGAACGATCGAAGAGACTTCGCTTTTGGAAAAATTAGCAAAATATCGTTGGTCCGTCTTGAGAAATCAATTTTAAATGGACAAATAAACGCAAGCAAAAAATAATACCGCGGAATTTTCAAGAGCGATCGCTCGCGATGAGCGTGTCCACAAAGTTGCATGAAGCATATATTTCCAGGATTTTTTTTTTTTTATTTGCCACTGTAACAAGGTGTCTTTGTTTCTCGAAACTTTCCTCATCGCTACGTATAATCTGTGACAACGGAATAGAAAACCAACGATGGAGGACCAATCCTCGACGCGACGTCATAAAAATCGATCGATCTTGTGCCGCTCTCGTACTGTCAAGAGGGCCGATTGCGCAGACACCCATTCCCAATCTCCCCCATTTTTTTTTTTCATCCTCGCTAATGTGTGTACACACTTGAGGTTTGCCGGATATATTGATCGGGTATATCGGATTTCACAATCCACATATGCACTCGATGTCTAGAAAGTTGGGGCTCCGTAATTACAATATGTATTGTATTGTATTGTATCGTAAATATATAGAGGGTGGTCCAAGAGTCAGCGATCAAACGAAGTGGCTAGGTTGCCAAGATCATTTCCAGCCGAAAAGGTCGTATGCAAGCTGGTCCGTTTCTCAACAATTTCAAAGCTATGATTTTTAGGGTTTCGTGCCCGAAGGACAGAACCTTATTGCTGTCACTCTGCTGTCTGTCCGTCAATAGGTTCCAAGCTGTACAAAAAAAGAAGAATTAAAAAAAAACTACTTACGATATGCGGGTTATTTGTCTTTTAAGATGTAGCCTGATGATGTCGCTTTTGCATGAAAATGTAGTCTCCATAATTGTCATCATGAATTCTTAGATTGAAATAAATTTGTAATAACTTTTTTCGATCATAATGTTTATAATGAAACTTGCCTTTGTAGTAGGATGGTCCACTTTATGAGGATGCTATGATGGTACAACGCGTAGCTCTGTCCCTCAAAACTTTTTTACTCTCTATTTTTATTCACTGCAAGGTAGTGTTTTGCCAGAAAGTCGAGATTTGCGCCAAGCAAATTTGAGCTGTTAATTTGTATTGGGAACGCATTATTTGAATGCAGAGCACTTATCGTGGGTACGTAGAAGGGAGGCGGTACTAGCAAAACGCAATCTTAGGTAGATACCCGTGGGAAATTTCTTGGGGATACGTAAGTTTCAATCGGATCCCGATCACTACATAGCACAAGGCGGAGCCGTGATAGCAAGAATTTGAAATACATATTTCAAATACGTATTAAATACATTTTTCTTAGCAAATTAAATACATATTTTTTCTAGTTCGAACGATCTTCATTTAATTTAAATATAATTAGAATATATAACTTATATCCCTTTCTCCAGGAAATATAAGTCTTTCAAGGTCTATGTGTTGTTGTTTCGAAAATTTTAATTAAATGTGAAGAATTTTTAAAAATAATTAAAAACATTAATAATTTTATAACGGTGCTGTGAATCCTTATCTTTACGATTCTAAGAGTTAATCCGATAATTAGTTGAACCGCACCTTTTTTCAGCTCCTCGGTATCATTTTTTTAGCGGATATTAATAGTGAACTGAAAAATGATCGGAAGGTTTCCATAAGTGTAATGTGATTAACCCACGAAATACGCAGAGTTTCCGCTTCTTTTTTTTTCTAAAAAAACGATACTGCGGATCGTGTCTAAACTGCACAGGATGATCAACAATGGGGTTAGATACGTCCAGAACAAAATTCAGCTCGGTGGATAGCCTCTTGACCTCACGCCATAACAAGCTTAAGCTCATTATGGTCTGAAATCCAATCCGGCGCGGGTCAATGAACGCAAGCTTTATTATTTGCCTGAAAACCGATTTTGCTAGTACCGCCTCATTTCTACGTAACCACCATTAATGGCGGGCATTATTTAAATGCAGAATATTGAAATAATGCGTTTCCAATATAAATCAACAGCTCAAATTTGCTTACCGTCAAATTCTAGGTTCTCGGGCAACACAACCATGCAGTGAATAAAAATCGAAAGTAAAAAAAGGTTCCAGAGTCAAGGCTATGACTTATACCTTTTTGAAATCCTCGTAAAGTGGGCCAAGTTTTCTACTACGAGGGCATATTTCGGCAGAATATTTTTCTTTCTGAATCAGCGATAAAAACCTAGCGGGAAATAATTGTGCCTCAAAAAGTCGTTACAAATTAATTTTATTCTAAGAGCTCGCAATGACAATTATGAAGACTACATTTTCATGTGAAAGCCAAATCAGGCTACATCTAAAAAAAAAAATAACCCGCATGTGCGCGTTATTTTAATTTCTAAGCTGCTTACTTTATATTTTAACTTTTAACTTTAAATAAATTTTAAGATGGTTATTTTATATTTTAATTACTTACCATATATATATGCTAAGCAGTTTTTTTTTGTACAGCTGGAAACAGATTTATCGAAAATATTGAAAAAAAAATCATAGCTCAGGAATCGCTGAGAACCAGGCCAACCTGTATATAAACTTTTTGGTCGGAAATGATCTTGACTGCTTCGCCACCTCGTTTGATTCACGATTTTTGGGCCACCCTGTATATATAGCGCATTGAGTTGAGCCGTTATCCGGTAGGGTACTTGGAGAGGAAGAACCTACTCGCCCCTCGACGCAAGCTCGTCTTTCCTCGCACTATCTCTCAGAGAGTGAGCTCCGGAAGTGCCGTTGAAAGCATCGAATATATGTTCACCGCGGGATTCATCGAAGCAAGCCGTGTTACGTCGAGAGAGTTCGGGAAATGAGCCAGTGTCTTCTTTCTCACCCGGTAGCTATTTTTTTTTTTTCTATTTTGAGCGAGCCCAATTGTTATATATATATATATATATATATTTATATACGCAAGTCCCCTTCAAGTTTTTTGGAGCTGAATGAATTACACGTATTAGCACTGTCGCCTCAATTTATAGTTGCAAAAATACGAATGAGCATGAAAGAACGACGAAAGCAATGAAAACAAAGAAAAATCCTTCTCGTTCCTCGTCGTACGACTTCTTCCATTTTCCCCATTCTTTTATTATGTCGTTTTTATTATCTCGAAACGGTCCTTTCGCTTACCTTGACTTTCTTGTCGACTTCCGGTTTCTCAAGCAAGCACATCGTCTGATAATGGGGTACCGGGGGTGGCGGGGGCGCTTCCGGATCGAAGCTAACGTGCTGCTGCTGATGATGATGATGCGATAGGTTGCCGGTGGCGATGTTGCGCAAAAAACCGGAAGCCGGACTCGTGTGCTGAGCCCGGCCGCCACCGCCGCCGCCGCCGCCCATTGCTCCGAACGACGATCTTGTCACGTTTCTCATTGTCATTGGCATTTCGTTTCCCATGACAACGACGTCGTCGACCATCCCGATGATACCGCTGTCAAAGTATCTACCGGCCTCGGCGATACTCTCTTCATTCTCGTCCGCGCTCTCTGAAACGTACGGATATAATCATTTTTTTCTTTCTTTCTCGTCTTTGAACCGATTTTCGCTGGTCTCTCGGTAGCGAAAAAAAATGCCGCCAATGCCATGTTATTGTTGGGCGGTGAAAAAAGTAGCGAGAGAGGGAGAGAGAGAGAGAGAGAGGGAGGGAGCGGCTACGATCTTCAAGGGGGAACCGTGGGGAAAATTGGCAGGGCATCCCTAATACAATTCGGGGCCTTCAATGAATTGTTTGTGGTTTACATAGTAGGGTTTTCCGTAAAAGAGCCGGACCGGGCACCTATTAGGGAATGGTAGGGAAGGTAGGTGGACTAAAACTATGGTCTAATTACGGAGACCAAGAAAGGGCTCCCAAGGGGTGTGTAGTAAATTCCCTAGTATCGATTTCACCAATACTACCAGACTTTGCTATTATACGGGCAAATTAGTATAAATTGCTTGACTAAAGAAATTGTGGCTTAATAATTATCGAGATCGATTAAATATAATAATTTGTTATGAGGCACTGTTAAGGCAATTTTAAATGGCCCTGGTTATTTTTCCTCCAATGGCCTTTGGTAGCAAAGTGTAACTGGCCACTGATGGCCCATGTAAAGCTTTCAGACTAGGGCCTCAATAAAGTTAGGGAAAATTAAAATGGGCCCGATCAAAGCCTGAACTCATTTTCCGCACGCGGAATCGTATGAACGAGGGGGAGGGGGGGGCGGTATAATAAGAGGAAAGTGCATGGTATATGGAAAAAGTCATAAGCGAATGTGCACGCTATGAGCATAGCACTTCTATCCGTGATATAACAACATGTCGAAGTTTTATCGTTGTAGGACGTTGTACCTTGGTTACGCGAAGCGCTTCGATCGAAGCCACCTGGCAGATTGTTGGCGAAACACATATGGGTAATATCTTTCCGGACAAAACATTGATATTTCCTGACAAGGTGACGTCGAATTTAAAAACCACTCACCACGTCCTTTACTTTTTTGTCTTATCAAGTCATTTGATTATTCGTTATATTTAAATTACTATACTTGTTATAATGCCATTATTTATGATGATCATTTTCTCGGAGATAATCATCGATGAAAAAAAAAATTTCGCTCCCGGATCCGCTCCGATGTCCGACTGGATCCCGATTGAGAAACCAGGATCCTAGTACAAATCGGACTGTAATGAGCAGTACCATATTTGAGGCATAAGCCATGGCTATAAAATATTATTGTCCTCTCAAAAAAATATGAAATATTTCTTTCAGTGTACATGACGTCAACGAAGAGATGCGGGTGATTGTTTTTACAGAATCTCGCTTTGTTCGTGTCCTACTCGATTAGAGGCTCCGCGATTACGACGTTCATGATGCACTCGAAAACTACTCGATCGTTAAATTTATCATGACAGCATCGCCCCTAACGTTATGCACACGATTTGAAGATCTGCGATCTCCGCTATACGAGAAAGAGTGACTGAGTATATGATTTGTCAGCCGATTTTTAGCCGATCGGCAACACTACCACTCTCGTACGAACTGAGTCACACAGAAATGCGCATGTCAGTGTACGTTGAAGTGAAAAATAGAAATTTCCATCGAAAATGCGTCGTGACATCAATACATACATATTTATTTTTGTAAACCTTTTTTAGAAGTATATAAAAGAAGCGAAGGAATAATGTCGAACGATAAACCGTTTCCTTTGTCGCAATGGTCCACGTGTAAATCCAGAAGCCAAACCTGCTCGGGCGAATCCGACGAATAACTTCGGAGACAATTCATCTTCACGACCCGTTGAATCTCCAAAACGTTTTTTTTTCTTCTGTTTTCATGTCGTACAAAATCGCGCACATAGTTTACTACACATTAAACGGGAATGGCCTATGCCCACGCAAAGTTGCTTTTTCATCCGTTTGTCATATCAGGCAGCGATATGTCTTTAGAGTTCGGCGAGTACTAGCGGATCTGGAAAATTGGATGATGTATAGTTGCGGCGGTTGTACGCGTTGTCCTTTCCCCGTCCTGTCTACTTCGATTTCGCGAGCAAAACGATTCAATTTTCTCATCCAATGACCGCAATCAAATATTGTACGATTTTTATTTGTTTATTCGTATTTATAAATATTCGGAGCCTTCTCATAATTTAGCCCAAGAAGAACACACAAACACATTGATAAATAAATCATTGAAATTGCAGTGTTTTATTACCTTTTATATTTCTTCGACGTCGTCAAACTCCCCCGCACCATCCCCCCCCCCCCTCCCTCCCAGACTTTACGTTCAAATATTAGGGCATTGAAGTCGCATGCAGCGAATGGGCGGGCTTAATCCTCCGGTACTGATGTGATGTCAGTGGCTTTGGATCGATCGACGCGAAAGGGATGAGGTCAGTTACCACGAGCCTGCATTTTCGATCTCGTGTTATACGTATGCCTCTCTCTCTCTTCTCTCTCTCTCTCTCTCTCTCTCTCTCTCGAGCACAGACGCATACAAAAGAGAGTCGTGCCTCAAAGTTATGCATCTCTTTAGTGTTCAAGCCTGAGGAGTTCT
Organism: Ophion ventricosus; assembly: GCA_963932345.1. Lineage (NCBI taxonomy): Eukaryota > Metazoa > Arthropoda > Insecta > Hymenoptera > Ichneumonidae > Ophion > Ophion ventricosus. Next base: position 12,125,398 of record OZ010723.1, on the reverse strand, counting down.
AGGGAGAGAGAGAGGAGAGAGAGAGAGAGAGAGAGAGAGAGAGAGAGAGAGAGAGAGAGAAAGAGTGAGCTTCGACCTCGCGGAGGGTCGTTGTGCCGCAAAGACGGGTTGCATGTTAGCAAACGAAGAGTCCGCGAACGGCACCAGCAACAACACCAGAAGAGAGAGTAGATCGATAATAGAGTACGTTAAACCTGCGGGCTCGTAAATACAGAGTTGCATCGACCGCTGACACGCGAAAAGGGCGTCATACAGAGGATTTGCCGTTACAGAAGGATTCACCACGGATTACATCTTCGTGCGCAACATTCGCATTGAGGCGAATGATAATACACGGTGCATCGGAGGTGCGATTTGATATCCGAACGCGACGTCACCCCTCACTGCGGATCATAAAATTCCACAAGACAGGAACGAAAAATGTGAAAAAGAAGTGCCCTTAATCTCCTCCACCTGTCGTTTTACGCGAGACCGCGGTGCAATTGTGCTCGCTTCGGAAGATCGATCTTACTTTAATGCCCCCGCCCCCCCCCCCCTCCTCCGCTCATATATATATATGAGATTGATGATCCTTCGCATCACAGCACGGGAGCAGCCTTCTATGCCTGGCTAAATTATTCACCCGGATACGCAATATTAGAATGCAATGCTTCGATTCAACGATTTATATATATGTATGTGTATTGGATTTATGTATAATTTTGTAGCGAAAAACGAGTAAATTTCGGTCGCAAAATATTTACCAAAAAAAAAAAACGATTTTGATTCAACTAAATTACAGTCCGATGCGGACTGTATCCGTGACAATATTTCTAGGATCCTGGTTTCTCAAGCGGGATCCAGTCGGATATTGGATCGGATCCAGAATCGAAATGTAACGCTCGCAAATCGGATTCTAGCCAGGATCCTAATCCGGAACTATTAAGGACTCTAGTCAGAATCCAAATAGAAACAAGATCTAGTTCGATATCGAATCGGATCCCAGGGATGAATGTAAAAACCACCAGGAGATAACGATCTGTATCAGCTGGAGATGCTGGACGTTTTCTGAAATCATTTATTCGAAGATCTGAAAAAGATTAGGTAAAAATTTGTGCTACAGTATAACTGTCAAAAATTATATATTTTAATAACAGAATTTCGAACAAAATTCTTCACATTTAATAAAAATTTTCGAAAAAAAAACAATAAATAGACCTTGGAAGACTTATATTTCTTGCAGAACAAGTGATATGGGTTATTTATTCTAAGTAATTATATTAAAATTAAATGGAGATTGTTCGAACTAAGAAAATATTTATTTAAGATGCCAAGAAAAATGTATTTAATACGTATTTCAAATTCTTGCCACCACGTTTCCGCCTTGTGCTACGTACTGGGCGCCATCTGGATTCCTATGAGGATGCCACGTCTAGGGAATCCGTATCATATACCGCTCGGAATCCGTTCGGATCCCGAGCGGCATATGATACGATATCCCTAAAATTTCTGCTCGGACATGCACAATACCTGCTCTTAGGTATCCCTAAAAAATGTCTGCTCGGACATGCACTTGATTTATAATGATGTCGAGAGAACTGAAGGTTTTATTATTCAAACGGCTCTGAAGCGCCCGGAACAAGTGATGGTCTGAAGGTGCAAGGTCCGGACTATACGATGGGTGCAAAAAAACATCCCAACCAAGCCGCAATAACTTTTGCCGGGTTATCAGAGAAACGTGTAGTCTAGTGTTAGCTTGGTGAAACACTACGCCTTTTCTGTTCGCCAATTCAGGTCGCTTCTGATCGATTGCTCACTTTAATTTGGCTAGTTGTGAGCAGTACTTGGTCGAATCAATCTTTCTTTTGGGTGGCAGCAGCTCATAATAGACGATTCCTTTCCAATCCCACCAGATACAGAGCATGACCTTTTGATAGCTCATACATGTTTTTCTCAAAACTACATTTTTAAAGTTCATGGGAAATATAACTTTAAAACGAGTTCACCGATCGTACTATAATTGTACACACAACTCAATAACAATAATATTGTACCTTGAACTTATACCTACTTGTTTATGAAAATCACTTTTAAAAAGTACTTTTTTATTGCACAAAAGAACGAAACTTTTGTGTAAGATTTGAATTTTTTTCCTGATGTCTCCCATTTTCTTTTTAATATTCTACTTTTTAAATGCTTCTTAGCTATATGCCAACACACTATTTGGGTGTTGCGACGGTAAAAATTCTTGGCTCATATTCTTCAGATCAATTTCGAAGTTGTTGGTTTTTCCAAAAACGGACAACTGCCGTTAAAATCATCCTGGAAGACCACGCCATAATGTCACTATTTTGCAATATTTTTTCGTCACCAAATTCATTTAAACAGTTTAATTATATAATAAATTGTACCTTAAGTTTCACAAATGCAAAGCATTTATTCCTTTCTAAAAAAAAAAATGATCAAAACCGGCTATTTTTTCGTCGTTTACATGGATTTTCCTGCTTAACAATAATGCAAAGATTCTCTCCCCTCGATTAATTATAGAAGCTCGAGCTTGAAATAATTTTAAAAGAGACTCTGCCTTACGAGAAATTCGGACAGTGATTGTGCTCCGAGTTAGCGTCAACTTCTTCAGCCATTGTACGTTATTGTATTATATATTAACGGGTGCAATGCGATAAATCATGGACGTGAGTTGATTGACCCCTTCTTCGCACCTACACTCGCACTGTGCACCTGTTGCATCGCTATATGTGCAGTACGTCTTCCACCGTCTACCTTTTCGCGCTCTCTCTCTCTCTCTCTCTCTCTCTCTCTCTCTCTCTCTCTCTCTCTCTCTCTCTCGCTCTCGCGTTCACGTTGTAACACGCGACTAACAAGGACCATCACTTTGGGGTATTCGCCTTCGATTTTATTGACACTCGTATATATGGCAGGGGAATCAAAACTATTACAGATATAGATGTTTTTTTTTTATCGGCGGAATAACAAGGAGCAAATATGGCCTTAGTCATTTGAGAACAATTATCTATGAAGCAATAAGGATAACAGGAATTTCGTCTACAGACTTTTTTCCCCAGATAAATTTCCTATTGACCAAAGTAGGTTTAATTTTTATACGACAGATTGTTAAGAAATTAATTAGGAATTAGGAATATAGGAATTAACAATACATAGCGTATTGTTTGCAAACGTCTCAATTACAAAATAATCCCCATGAGATTGATGATTTAAAATTATTTGCTCTTGCAAAGCTGGGCTGGGAGAAAAATGCAAGCACACCATTGCGACGTCATTGTATTGTAATCGGTAAGTCTAACCTCTCATTCTCGGTACCTTTAATTATTTGGCAGTGCAAATTTTTTTTATTATTTTTAAATGTTTCTCAATTTTTCATTACAGTTTCAAAAATTCCTTTACAGCATGCTTTCATGCCTGAATTCACTTTTGAAATTTTTACGGCTTTCAATCCAAGCCTCTAATTGATCTGTTTTTTTTCCACTTTTCCAGAATAATTTTTCATTGCGTTTCCCTGCAATGGGAAACGCAATGAAAACGCACTTTCAACTCCTTACTCGAAGCCCATTCGCAATCTTTCACCGCACATTTAATGTTCTTGCGATTGTTCTTACACGGGGAATACTTCGCGAATTCCATTTTCACCGATATTTGAGTTTTTCACAAAAATTTAAATACTTTCACCGTACGGCTACGTATAATTTCTATTGAAGGCTTTGCCCGTAATTATAGTATGATTGTCTGCCATCAGATGTCATATCGCCATTTGACAGATCCTAATATTAGCATGGGGGAAATTGAAGATAGCCTCGAGTCAATCCCCTCCGTGCGTTTGTTACGATCCATCGCGTATACTCTCTTTTCTGTGTCTGCTTTCCGGGGAGGCGAATCGGATGTGTACCGTATAAGCTGCGCTATACTAGATAATACTTTAGGTAGTACGACGTGGCTGGCAATTTAGCTCTGTTTCTCGAACCCTCCACTCCCAATGCTCGGCCAATAAATCATCGTATACGTTCCAGCATTTGAGAAAAATAAGAGAAGAAAATAAAGGCGGAAAGCGAGTGCGGAGATGCGAGAAATAAAGAGGGAGAGCGATAGAAAGAGCGGGAGACAGAGCAAAAAAGAGGCTGCGAGAGAGACTAAATATCTTTCTTCCTCAGTTCGCAGCTCTGTGCTTTTTTGTATACGATCAACGGGATATTTTTACGATGATCTTGTCGAAGAGATAAGCTTGCGGCTTTTTGAGCTTTGCACTCTCTTTCCTTCTCTTTCTCTCTCTCTCTCTCTCTCTCTCACTCTCACTCTCTCTCTGTATATATATATATATATATATATATATGCACACTGCCGGTCAAAAGTTTGGATACACTAATCGAAATTTCTTACCGCACTAAAAGTTTGATAGCGAACTCAAAAATAAAGATAATTAAATTTTCCAAGTGGCGTTTTAAAGAGGACGAATTTACCTTCATTTTACTTTTTTAGAAACATTTTTACGATTTTTTTTCGCCCCGGCATGCACTTTTGAACGTGGCCATTTTCGGCTATCGTCGAAAATTAACTGCAAAGTTTGTGGACATTTTTTTCCTCGGCTTTTTCCATGGTAAACTTAAAAAGAATATCAAAACCTACATTTTTATTTTTTAGAAAGTCCCTTACGTTTTTTTTCGGCCCAACATTTAGCTAAAAAAGACATGTGTTAGAAAAAAAGGCGTCATCGAAGAACTATAGGGTTTCAGAGAAAATGTCAAGAGGGTAAAAAGTTGCATGGGTTTACACTGGAGTGGCTAGAATTTTTTCAGATTTTTTTTTGGACATTTTTATAACACCATTTTTCATTGGAACTTTGATGAGTGGAGAGGTTCCATTTGGGAATTATGGGGTCTAGAACAATATATTAAGAAAGGAAATTTGTTTGCATTTTTATTTCAAAATAACTACAATTCTTTTCGATTTTTTTTATTTCTGAAAATAAAAATAAAAACATGATCATCAAAAAAAAAATTGTAGTTAATTAAAAATAAAAATGTAAACAAATTTCCTTTCTTAATATATTGTCGCAGACCTCATAATTCCCAAGTAGACCCTCATCGACTCATCAAAGTTCCATCCAAAAATGGTAAAAAACAAATTGTCAAAAAAAAAAATGTCTGCAAAACTCTCACTTCAGTGTGAACACATGCAACTTTTTTACCTCTTGTCATTTCCTCTGAAATCCTATAGTTCTTTGATGACGCCTTTTTTCTAAAACATCTCTTTTTTAGCTAAAAATCCAATACAGGGGCGAAAAAAAATCGTACGAGACTTTTCAAAAAACAAAAATGTAGGTTTCGATATCCTTTTTAAGTTTACTGTAAAAAAAAAACCGAGGAAAAAATTTTCCACAAACTTTGCAGTTGATTTTCGGCAGCCAAAAAATAGCCGAAAAATAGCCACGTTCAAAACTGCGTACCGGGGCGAAGAAAAAATTGTAAAGAATTTTAAAAAAAAACCAAAATAAAGGTAAATTTATCCTCTTTAAAAAGCCACTTGGGAAATTCACTTATCTTAATTTTTGAGTCCGCTATCTAACTTTTAGTACGGTAAGAAATTTCGACTGGTATATCTAAACTTTTGGCCGACAGTGTATACATATTTCTTTCTTAACTTTTCGTTCAGTCTTCATTTTTATCGTTTGTATTTTTTCGATACTTCTCAGTAAATCTCTTCTCTCTCTCTCTCTCTCTCTCTCTCTCTCTCTCTCTCTCTCTCTCTCTCTCTTTCTCTCTCTCTCTCTCTTTCTCTCTCTCTCTCTCTTTCTCGATCTTTTTTCACCGAATGGCATACCGACCGAGCAATTGAATCATCACCAGATGCGCCGAATCTAAACAGCTTGCCGTACTCCTCGACCCAAGGCCTTTGAAACTTTATAGGTTCAAGAGCAAGTATTTTTTTCCCTCTCATTTGCCAGTATTATCGCCAAATTCAGATGAGATTTCGAGGCTGAACGGTGACGAAGCTGTATCACATGGTCTTTTCGTTGTACTTTTTTAAAATTCAGTTTCAATGTGAAACAAAAAATTGCTCCAAATTGCGTGTACATAAAGGTAGAAAAAAAAAGTGACGTTTACGTGAAATGTCGCTACGGTTGAAGTTTCGCTCATGATTCGCCGGACAAGAAATGGTCTTACCGGAGCTTCGGCTTTTCTTTTTCTTTCATACCCTCTTGTATTATTGGCTCCTCCGGTACGGAAATTCGTGAAGCTCGAACTTCCGCCCCCGTCGACGGTGTTAATTTAATGAACGCGCGGGCACAGTGTGTAGGAAATTGGAGGCGGATTCCCGGGGAAATTGGACTGTCTCTTTCTCACTCTTCCTCGGTTTGACGAGCCCGAATGCAACGAGGGGAGGTAAGCGACGTAAGAAAGTCAATATCGAGTATTTGCACTGTCGACTCGGCTGATTGAAGTTTAAGGAGTCGAATTTTCATTTACTTTCTGCAACATTTTTTAATCTTTTGAATAATTCATAATAGGAATTCCCAAAGATCCTCAAAGATTTCTGTACAACGACATGTAATAAAAATAAAAATGTTTGTAATATTATATACACTGAAAAATGTAGGGGAAATTCAGGCAAAGTGAACACCTTAAACTTTCCATGATTATTGCCGATAATGTATAATAGAAAAAATTAAAACAATTACCTGAGAATAATATCTATTTAATCGACTTTCGAAACGCGTTAACAATTTTCCCTTAATTCCAGTTTAATTAGTTGCTATAAATCAAATATAAAAAAATATCAAAATATTCACTTTGCCCGAGCCCCCGGGTAAAGTGGATACGACATAATGGCAAAGTGGATGAACAAAGAAATCTTTGGAAACGTAAGTTACTATAAAAATGATCTGTATAAGGTAGCGTATGCTAACTCGTACTTTTTGGCTGTTCCTTTGATCAATTCTTCAGCTTTACATAAATTTATTGCTGTTCGCATGACGTCTGTACTTCCAGAACTTTGCGTTGTCTTTTTTTTTTGATTTATTAACCATCTGAAACGAAATATGCAGTTTATCATATATAATGAAATTCTTTACGATCACCAGGCAAAGTGAATACGGTATTCACTTTGCCCTATTCGCTGTGCCCTACGTGGTCACACCTGATGTTATCCCGTTTCAAATAAAAACTATTGCTTTGGGTCTCATTTTCTACACAGTGTATAAAGCTAAATAAACATACATTGAAATCACGGAAAAGCCTACTTCACATTGATACGTTGTTGCAAAAGAGAGCAAAGTTAGGATTGCCTTTTTAGCAACTTCAGCGTATTCACTTTTAATACTAACCCAAACAAACTCATTAAGTTGCATTGACTCAAACGTGTGTTTTAGTGCGGATGAGCTAAGAACGTCTATCAATGATTCATATTCCAGTACGGTTAGCATGGCAGGCTTACTTTTATTGACAAATGGATTTTGTACCCACTCGTTCTCATTATCAGAATAATTCGGGAGGTAATCTGATAAAGACTTCAACAGCCTTACTAAATGTCCCATGATATTTTGAATTTTGATTTGGTAATTCTAACTCGTTTTCTGTCAGAAAGTCAAATAAAAGTGGGAAAACATTTAACGTTGCTATTTTTAACGCACTTATGGCAGAAAATAATTTTTTTATAGCTAAAATAATCCAATGATTTAATGGAAAAAAGTAACTAATTCGCTGAAACCCGGTGACTTTCCCACGGAACCCTTGAGTTCCGCGGAACACAGTTTAAGAACCGCTTGTATAGACTATGCTAATAACAAAATAGAATAGATGTGTAGATTTTTAGATATACTTTTTTCTCATAGTAGTGTTAACCATATGATGATTGCGGTGTCAATGAACTATAGGGAATTTGACAATACCCTCTTTTACCATGGGCGTTTTTTTTTGTCAATACAATGTACTTTTCTCTGAATGTAAAATCATTCCATATTTATAATACAATTGAAGTAAAAAAGACAATTAGACGAGCAAAAGTGAAAAAATATATTAAAGTGAACGGTGAATAATCCAAGAACGCGTAAGAGAAAAAAATATGTTAATGCGGGAAAATGAGGATTGGCAAAGTCGAGATAAAAGCTCTTAGGACTTTAATTCGATCGATGATTTGTCTGCGCGTGGATAATAAATTCCCCCAGAGTGGTATACACACCCCTCTGTGCGTTCCGTCGGCGGTCCGTGTACACGCGGACCGCTACTACTTAGAGCCGAGCCGCGGGCGCTCTATCTTCAGTGGAACAGTTTGTCGTCCCATCGGGCAGGCGAAACCGACCTATATATATATATATATATATAGTGTCAGCTAAGGAGAGAAAGACGCAGGGCAAGTAAGAGATAGAGAGGAGAACCCAACCCAGAACATATTCCTCGGAATTTTAGTAGCAATTAGTCCGTTCCCTCCGACTGTACGATTAATGTGAGAGATCATGCCGAATGTTTCTACGTTATCGCCAATTCGAAGAGTTATTTCAAAAAATGACGCTATGGTCCGTTTTTTGATATTTCGAATAAAAAAAATGACAAAACACACTGCCAAAAAAATATTTAATTTTAATAGTATTTATTTAAACTAAATAGGTTTTTTCCTTGTCTACTACAGCCCTATTTGTTAAATTTTTTTATTTGTTGAAGCTATTTTTAAAAATATTTAATATATTCAAATTAAATTAATGAAGATTAGATTTAAATTAAATGGATAAAGATAAAACACGATATTTCGCATGAATGCGAGAAATGAATATAGATTCATGACATAAAAGGGCGGTGGAAAAAAACGTAAAATTATTATTTTTTTCACTAACAAGGCTGTTATTGAAAAAAAAGGTACCGTCGTGCCTTTTATTAAACGGCACGACTATTTATGTATAGAAAGATTAACCTTTTTTACCGTCTGTTTCTTTTGTCTTATACTACCAGATGAAACCAAATCACAGATTTATTAGGAATAAATAAAATATTTAGTTATTAGACGATATTCAATAGATCTTGATTTTTATAAATAAATACATTTAAAATAAATAATTTTAATAATGAAATGCAATAGGAAAAATTTGGTATCACAAAAAATCGCGTTAATTTAAATTACAAAAAAATCAAATAGACGCATCTAGTTAATATCAAAAGAATTTTTCTGTCAGTGCATCCATGAGGAAAGAGAAAAATTTCGTTATTTTAAATCCTTGACGACACTATTCAGAGAAATAAAAAAATTTATTTGTATTATCTTATAGATAAATATTTCCAATAATAAAATAATAGTGATAATGATATTGATTTTCATATTATACCGATCTATTGAGGGAATAAACTTATAGATTGTTGTCTCCCTCTCCGACGTATCGGATTCGGTATTCAACATTGTTAATTCATGCGGGTTCCGGGTACGTAATGTAAGCAGCAATTAAGGTGGCCCGCGAACCGATGATCAACGATCTATTTGCTCCCGAGGGTAGGTAAAGGGCTATACGGGCAGTCAGCCGAGCGAGAAGCGCATCACTGATTGGCAGCAGCATTGCTGCGAGATCCCCGGGTAGCTACAGATCAGGTAGCTACAGAATCATATAGGGAGGGGGCGTGGCTCACGAGAGAAAAATACCTACTCGTACCTGAATATACTTTTAACTTGCATAGTAGATCGATTTTATGTTGCAGAAAAAAAGAAATGAAAGACATTTTTTCAACACAGACCAAAAACAATTCATTGTAATTCATCTATCGATGCTGACAGAATTTAAAAAAAAAGACAAATGGTCGGACAAAAGATGACACCACAGAAGTAGGGGAGAAGAAACAACGCAACTTTCTTGACAATTGGAAAAGTGGGTTTTCGAAGCGTTTTTGGTGATGAAGCGGCGTATGTATTTGGGAAAAGTATATAGACTATTACAGTGACTCGCCGTGCAGAAATATTGTCATGGATACAGTCCGATTTGGACTAGGATCGTGGTTTCTCAATCGGGATCCAGTCGTATATCGGATCCGATCCGGGAGCGAAATGTAACATTCGCAAATCGGATTCTAGCTAGGAAAAATCACCAGGAGATACCGATTCGTATCAGCTGGAGACGCTGGACTTTCTCTGAAATAAAATTGAGATAAAAGCAGGACATTCGAATTTCCTCTACAAACTTTAACACCCCGTTGCATCCCTAATAAGGAATTGTTGTGAAAAATATTTACACCAAGTTTCAAGTTGATACACGCAAGGAATAAAATATTCCTAAAATTCTAAAAAAATATTTCTAAAAAAGTGGTTCAGGCTGTGCCTTGTCTTTATGTCGGTCGGTTAGTCACGGAACTGTTTTATATGTACAGATTAATCGTCTATCTGAATATATATTCATACATGAGTATTTATCAAATAAGATTAGCGAGGGATAAAATATATCCGTTAGGAATAAAAAGCGTTATTTTCGTTGTTTCGAGAAATGTTAAAAATGTATTCGAAGCGGTGACTAAAACTGCCGCGTAGCTAGCTTCATCAAAGTAGTAACGTTCCGCGTGGGACGAATAAAGCGATTTTTCAGCCGAGACGAGAATGGGAAACGCTAGAGAGGCAACGAAGCGAGAGAGAGAGAGAGAGAGAGAGAGAGAGAGAGAGAGAGAGAGAGAGAGAGAAAGAGAGAGAGAGAGAGAGAGAGAGAGAGAGAGAGAGAGAGGAGAATGTTGAAGAGAGAGATGGAAGGGAAAAAGAATTGCGATACTCTTTCACCTCCTGAGGGACCAACTTCGTCCACACTTGGGCTCTTTGAAGCCTTTAGTTTGAAGCAGAAAATTAAAGCGCTACGAAAGAAGGACTAGGTTGGTTGGGGGGGAGTAGACGAAAGAGCCGAGACGTTTTAGTTTCAGCGATCGCTCATGGAAATTTCTCTTTCCCCCGTCTCTTCCTGCTAAAAGGGACGAATGACAACCCTTGGAGGAAATAGCATTGAAAGAAAGTCACGACGAAGCGAGAGCAATTTAATTGCACGATACTTTCAAGTTCTGCCGAGTATTTCTTCTTTTTTTTTTTGTCAATTAAACAACCACCGGATCAGTTCGCGCAATCGACTAGAGTCGTGTGCAGCCGCGAAGTTGGATTTTTATACGGCAGACTTTTAAGGAATTACAGGGCGATAATTCCAAACTTGCTCAACATGGCCCTCCCTATCACTATCGGCGAAGTTCGTCAAATCGTTAGTCGTCCCAGGTGCGCAGTTGCGCGAATGCAAATAAGAGCGAGAATTTTTCAACAACCAAACAAAATTCTCAACGACAAAATCTTTGTTTTTACTCTCTCAGCACACGAATAATACGCACATGCTTTACACATAAGCGAGCTACATAGAGGTTTTTAGAAATATGGGTATCTCCCCTTCACGGGGAGTCAATGAAGTTGCGAGTAGTGCAAGCCGGATACGGAAACGACGAGTACGAATCTGACTAGGCCGATCGTTTCACCGACTTCCCAAAGCTTCTCCTCGTTCCCTCGTATCTATAGCGCTGTACAGCCCCTATCGTTCTACATACAGAGGCTAATGAGATTTCGAGCGCATATACATCACGCGCGAGAGAGAGAGAGAGAGAGAGAGAGAGAGAGAGAGAGAGAGAGAGAACGAGAGAGAGAGAGAGAGAGAGAGAGAGAGGGAGAGAGAGAGAGAGAAAGTCGACGGGGCGGAAGAGCAGCGGAATTTGCTCTTCCAATTCAGCTGATGCGCCCCAATGTGACGAAGATTCTTAACCGCGAAATCCGGATCATTCAATGGAAATTTCTATGCGGAAATCCGATAAACAGACAGGACATGCACTCGGCGAATCGGAGCACCCACAAGTCGTCCTCCCTCTCGCGCTTCACAAATATACAGTGGGTTAAAAACGTTTTTGTACAGCACGATTTACCGACTTTGAGGAGGTTGGGGCGTTACCCACAATCCACGATTAAAAAAAAATATACATATATGTGTTTGTCCAGACTATACCGAGTCTTTACGATTTTTTTGTAATTTTTTCACCGCGAACCACCTGAGCTAAAAAATAGTCTAATGCATGTAATTTTACGTATGGTTAGATGTGCAAGACGTTCACACTACGGTTGACGTAATTTTTTTTGACTACTTCACATCAAGATAAATCATTGCTAACACCGTTTACGTTTAGATTGAGGTTTGCGTACTCTTGTCGGCCCTCGTGCGTACTCTTAAACGTCCCTATGTCTAAGAGTTCGTAAATACCTTTTTGTAGTTTTTTAGTTTGTTATTTAAAAAAATTAACATCCCTGATTGTGGCTCATAAATTAATTAGAATGCTAGATATTCTTTCAATTAAAACAAAAACTGATTCGCAAAATGTGTCTGTTTGTTTTTTTTTCACCGCTTTGAAGTTTAGGTGCGTACTCCTATACTATTTTACCCTATGTTTCTGACAATTAGAAGAAGTGTACTTCTTATTAAAAAAAAAGCATAAATTTATTAATTTGACTATAAGTCCAAATGGTGTCCGAATATTAAAGCGATTCACTATATGCACATCTTTTCAATAATTAGTCTTTATTTATTTTTATATATCTATCTATACATTTTCTTGGCTGTATCTATTTTGATTTCGAGTACTCGCTTATCTCGGTCTGTCTAAACGTTCCCCGGGTTATCGGATCAGTTTGGCCAACTTATCGACTAGACTACTTGTCTTTGCGGCTTTCCGATATATCCGTGTACGTTTGCAGGGATACGTGTTTGCGTGATATACAAGGTCGCCTTTGTAACGATAACGTTTTTTTTTCGCATCCTACGGCAAGATATTCCACACCCGCGTATTTCGATTTAAACGAGAACGGTACAGAGGCTACGCCATAAGCCGTAACCGCGATATCGAATAGTCTCTCGTATAGACGATCCACTCTTTTTCCATCCCTCGTTCTCCTTTTCCGCTCTAGTGTATCTCGCGTATCAACTTCTTGGCAAAGCTCCACCGAAGTACGTAAATGGCTTTCGCCGAAGTTTCAAGAATAAAGGATATAGAGACGCGCCCGTTTGTCGAGATACAAGAGGTATTGGTAAAGTTTGAATAATATTCTAGGCAAAAGTGAAGGGGAGCGGAGTCTCGATGAATATTGAATACACGACGAACGAATGAAGAAAGTCGACACAGCTCGGGATCACGAATTGCCAGGAAGTCGTAAGTACAGATTCTCCCGAGTATAAAAAAAAGAAGGAAAATTGATACGTTTGATGGTATCAATAAAAAAAAAATCATAAAAATCGACTAAGATTTAGCGTTCTATACGGAGTGCTCCGCTTAAGCGAAAATAACAGCACACAAATTGCAAAAACGTACGTTTTTTTTTTTCTTCGTTCCGTCCCTCCAAAACCATATTTCAAAGATAAATTTATCGACAGCCGTCGATAAATGTGAATCGTTGCTGATTGTCAGTCGGAAAGTGACGAATAATGTGTAAATTTAAAATGAAAATTGCATCGCACGGTGTCTGCGAAATTAATAATATACGGTGTCAGCGTGACAATGTACGAGTGGTGGAAAGGGGTGATTTTTGGTTGCGGCGACAAGGCAATATAATTCGTTCACGTTCGTACAGTGACTGCGTGTATTTGCGTTATACACAAAGTAAAATGACACGACGATAGAATAGTAGTGTACACGCTCTTTGGTATCGCGCGCATCTACATATATATATATATTCGTACGTACGTGAGGGATGGTCAGGGGGGTTGAGCGAGGCCAAAGTGAGGCTAAATGCAATTTGTGGTACTCTACCTGTACTCACCGATCTGCTCCTGTACGTTCCTGTCATGATAGCTTCCGGCAAGAGTCTGAAACACCAGAGCGAGAGAGGCAAATCGTCATTTATTCGACACCAACGTTCGGCGATAATAGCTATATAGACACTGAAGGCACTACACACGCTTTTTTTTTATCGACGAAGGCTTTTTTTTTTATCGACCAAGAGAGACTCGTAGACAAATGTATCTATCGAGCCAAACTCAAAGAATTGACCAATTTTTCGAAAAAAAAAAACTGTTCGACAAAAGCGTGTACGGTGACATTTTTTCCTAGGAACCGTTAGAGCGTAGATACGAACACGAGCATGTGTCCGGGCCCTTCCACAAAGATGCTTCGGAAAGCGTCAGTTGTCGTCCAATTGTGGTCAGCGACGAATGGCTGTTGTCCGAAAAACGCGTAAAAAAAGGCTCACTTGGGCAAAAGAAAGTTTGAACCGCGATTGTGATAACGTAATTTTTTCGGACGAAACTCTTTTTTGAAAACGTTCTTCCATAAATCGTATCTGGCCCACGCAAATAGACACTAAACATCTGGAACGTCAAGTAATTATTCCGACAGATTCGCCACATAAAGAGCTCTTTGTCACCAGATTATTCCAGGAAATCAATGGAACGTATGCCTCAGAGATGCCAAGCGAATAGGATTCATATACGGATACGGCATCCCGTTTTTCGTAGCTAAATTTCTAGTCGGATTGTTGTTTCCATTGACTTTTCCCGTATTTACGAATTCCGTAGTTTTCCCACTTTCATGTCCCAAAATAAATATACTTCTCGAACAGAATATAATTCAACTAATTTTTTTTCTATAAGGTCAATGCTTCTTCTATAAAACGCCGTGCGCTATTTAAGGATCTGTTAATTAGAAGAAAAAAAAAAAAGAATTTTTTTCTTCGAGTAATGCGATTTTCGCTGATTTTCGACCTATGTCAGCGTGTGAACGGGTTTTCCACTAAATAAATTTTAATAATATCGAAATTTCGTTTCACCTTTCTCTTCCTCATTGAAAAATGAAGAGATTCATGTACTAATGTTTCCTTGTTCTGCTCGAAGGAACGATTGTGCCTACAAGAAACGTGTGGGGTGGGTATCTGCCCCAGCTATGGATTTGAGGGTAGAAAAAATGATACATGAGTTCTAGGCTTAATAGTGGAAGCGACTGAACCACTTATTAATAATAAAGCATCACGGCTTTTCCCATTATTTCAATGCTTTTTCCCAAATAGTTTTTGCGTTTCGACATAGACCCTCTTGTCAAATAGACTGTACATATAATATTTTCGCTTTATACGTGGATGTATGTATGTATACAGAGGGTATTTAATGGTATCTCGGTAAGTAATCGATTTCTATTTCGATCGAGAGAGCAGAACAGCTGCGTCCAACGTTGAATTCGTCGTTGCTCCATGCGCTTCCAGCCAGGCTAAATACTCGGGAGCATCGTTTCGAACGAACGATTATTTCGATTAGTAAAAGGGAGAGCGCGCGCACACGGAAGAACCGTTGTCATAATTGGCGAAACGTTCGTTTTCGTCTGTCAATTTTGTCCACGATTGGGCTAAACGATAGTATAAAAATAAAGCTTTCAGAATGTACACTGCAAATTCACGTGTGTTATTTGTTACACGTAAGATGTGTAATTTTCGAAATGAACACGTGTAAAGACCATACACAACTTAAAACAACGCACTTATGTCCGTTGCAGAGAATTCAAACACAGTTTATGTGTATTTTTAAACACTCGAACCGCATTCAAATTTAACACTCTATTGCTGCCTTATTCAAAACACCCAACATATGTGAATGAAGATATTTACATGTTTAGATATCAAACGTGTCTAAAAGAATGCATTTATGCATGTTACAGTAAAATGAAGCACATTTTCTCTGCTTCATTTTACTGTAACATTTCTACACCGTGGATCTTAATATTATATTAAAATTTACATATCTATTTTAATGTATTTGATACTATTGGGATGTTGAATAAGTTCTCTCTGTTTTTTTCGTCATAATTAATGCTTTATTTTTAAAAATTAACAAAAAAAAGCATGTTACTGAAAGTATTGTACATCGCTTTTCATGTATAGGCGAAATGTTTTCTCCGAAAAAAAAAACATTTTCGGACGTTTGGGATGACGAATTATAATGAAGAATCATTGATGTTGAATCCCGAGTTAAATATTTCATTCTATTTTGGATTTACGAAATATTCGATGTATTTGGTAGGCGGATTGTGATGTCGTCGAACCAACGCGCATACAGTGTGTAAAAAATAATCAAACAACACACGAAATATGTATAGAAATAATACACTTAAGTGTGTGATGCAAAACGCATGAAGCGAATCCCGAAATTACACACTCGGAAATGTGTAAAAAGTGACCATAAGGTAATAAACAGATGTAGCTGTGTTAAAACAACACACTTGGATTTGCAGTGTAGCATGGATGTTTCATCTGGACAAACGAAATGCAAATTGGACCAAAGTACTTTTTCCATTCGAATTTTACATGAATTTTCCGGTATACGAATAACTTACATTGTTCCACACGAGATTTTGTATTTCTTTTTTTTTCGGTCGTGACGTTTTGTGAATAAATCCGAGAAAATAATGGAGCACTGCATCTTTTCCACATTGCCGTGCGCATCTTCTCGCAGGCGCTTTCCTCATCTTTTGCCTCTCGCATTACTTACGAATATATATATATTTCGCCAAGAAAAACAAAGAATTTTGTGTAGCGTAGGCGAGGTTTGATCGACAAAGCTTTTCTCCCGGCTTCGTGAGAGAGTGCAAGCCCGTTTCATCGATACATGTACCTATGGGTGGTTCGTTGACCCTCTTGTTTCCGGTCAGCATCGAAATTCCACTCTTGATGTATGGACGTGCTCTCGCGCGGTGCTTTTGTTATGCCCTGTGCCCGGCGAAGAAAGCACGGATCAGACTTGTACGAATATGGGCCCTGCGCGCGTTTGCGGCAAGCATAAAACTCTGTCCAATATAACTGTTTCGATCGTTGACCGAGCTTGAACGTTGCACCTCTCCCTTTCGCCTTTTTCATTACCTAGACACTTTTTTTTCCATCTATATTCACACACGTGTCTCTGCAGCTCTTATAACAAAACTGTAAACTTCGGGTGTCTGTACGTTGGAAATGTTTGCAGAAAAGTTCATTGGGGGAATAAAGGCTGAATGATACAATGCATTAAGAGGGTATCCCTCGCTGGAAGCCCAATTTCAAGGGTCAGAATGATGCAATTGTTTTCTAGTAACACATTGGTTGGAATAAATTTTATTTTTTTCCCAGCATGTTGTACACATGTTTGTGGTTACAATGTAATTTTTTCGTAAGAAAATCTTTCAAAGTGTTCGTGGTGCTGCAGTCCTTCAAAGGCGAGGACCGAAACGGCGAGATCTCTACCAGGCTCAAATATAATCTGATACGGAAAGTAAACAAACAATTTTCTTCAAATATATCCAACTGGCTATGGGTTCGAGATATACTTTACGAAATTTCGAAAAATACGAAAAATTACAGCTTCCCCGAAGAAAACGTCATTTTTCTCGTGAAAAAACAGCATGCTGAAGTCATGGTTATTAACAAATGGTTAATCAAATGGAAAAATGTGATCGTGAACCGAAAATGATTATTGTTTGAACGCTATCTTAAGCGATTGACATGATTCCAAAGCTCCCATTCATCTAAAACAGAAATAAAACCAATTTTTATTATTAATAAGAATGTTATTATGGCATGTGCAAAAGAGATTTTTTTTTTCAATGGCGACTGCCAGAGACGAAAACTCAACTTTTCGCTTTATTTTTTTCAAAGTTTTTAATATATATAGGTATATATCAAGTGGGAAAGAACGCCTGAAATTTAGGCCTCTGGACTAAAATACTGCCTCAAGCTAATAAATATTTCACGCATTTGCACAAAAGCATGTACTTTTTGCATTAAAAAAAAACCGACAAGCTGCGCTTTTTCACAGATTCGTTGAGTCCATTCTAAATCCAGATTAAAAAACGGCACGGTTCTTATTTTCATTGAAAATGGGAGGAACAAGAAAAGAGAGAAAGAGGAGAGATAGCAGAAAGAAAATGGCGTGCACACACGAGTCTCGTGAAATCTCCCGAATACATGCAGTAGATTAGCGGGTGACACCTAGGCATGCTCATCATCATTTTCAAGCCAATCCACGTAGCGCACGTAAAAAATTCGGGACAAGTGTGAGAAGCGATAATGAAAAAAGCTGCAAGATTACGAGCTGAAAGTTATCAGTGAAAAAAGACCTTCGCGTTTTCGGAAACGCTACAATCACCCTCCCGCCTTTCCTCGATTCCCAAAATGTCTACCTTCATCGAACGTATAACGATGAAAAAAAAAAGTAATCTCAATCGTACGCGCGATTATCGTAGAAATTCATAGTGTCATCGATGCTGCACGCCCTTTCGATGCGAGAAATAAAAAAAAAAAGAAAAGAAGGCGACAAAGCAAAACGCTCGGGTGAGACATTGACTACGTTTCTACTTGCAACAAATGCTCACTCGAGTCTCGATGAGGGAGCCGATATCTTTCGTAGCTTTATCGATCTCGCTTCCCTTTGAACTCCTCTTTCTCTCTCCCTCTCGCTATCCTCCTATACAAACAAATATATAGGATACGTCAGGGATAGTTGGTCCCAGTTTTTTCGAGGATCCGTCAAAATAAAAGTAGGAGTAGTCCGGGTAAAGCGAATACCCCGGGCAAAGTGAATACTCGCCATCACTCGCAAATTATGTGTTTGCCGATCGCCACATTACTATAGCAACATTCGATCATCGTCACGCAATAAGTGGCAAATACTTTAGCGAGTGGCCGTATCACGCGACTCTTATTGGCTGTCGCTAGCCAACGCACGGAGAGAATTAAAAAGTAATTTTTGTCGTGAATTTCACGGTTAAAATTACCGTGATATATTTCAATGTGGTGACAAGTGAGAAAAGCATAATAATTCGTATGCGACAAGTTTTTTTTTAACTAACGTTACAGAAAATTTCAAATGCATAGCTAAAATTTTACTATACAAGAAGGGTAGCGCGCACGATAATTTTTACCGAGAGCACAATACGTTTTCCTATAACACTCGTTAAATTTTCTAATAAATCTTAAAATAACTGTTATAAAGACGGTACTTTTTTATAGACATTTTTGAAAGGCATAAAATAATAAAATGTACAGTAAAACTTCGCTGATATTATATATTTTTTAAATTTAAGTTTTGCGTATTTTGTTACACATGAAAATTTACTAGAAAATCTGGTAAAATTTTCTACGTGAAGAAGAAATTTTATTTTATTTTCGTGAAAATCTGTGTTTTACTCAGTAATAATAAGCGAAGTTTCAGGGCTGTCATCTGGTTACCGTTACTGCACGGTAATTTTTAACATTTAATTCTCTCCGTGCGACAAGGAAAACGGTCGCCACCGAGTTACAGAATCTTGCTACTGCTTGGAAATCTTCGCGAAGACTCCAGAGTCGTTGAGAATCCAATATTTCAGTTTTTATTAGTAAATATGCAATAAATAAAACATTTACCACAAGTTTGGCACTTTTGGATGGACAATACGAATATTCAACATAAGTTAACATAAATCAGAACACCCGTGGGATAGCATAAATTTAGTCTCTCTATTGACCCTGAGGGAGTAGTCGTACCTCCTTAAATGGGAAGTCCTACCCAACTCGCCGTATTCACCAAACATTGCCCGTTCCGATTATCAATTGTTCCGATCGATGGCGGATGGCCTGGCTGAGCACCGCTTTCATTCTTATAAAGATGCCAAAAAAAAAAGGTCGACTCTTGGATAGCCTCAAAAAGCGTGACGTTTTTCGGACGTGGAATTAAAATTCTGCCATAAAGATGGGAAAAAGTAGTGGACTAAACTTTCAGTGACATGTTTTTTATAATCTTCAGCGAGAATTTCTTCAACATCCCAATATATATGTATATATATACTCTCTGCGTGTCGTTCCATTTAGTCGAGAGAAAGAAAAGAACGGAGTCCGAGAACATTTGCGATAATCGAGAGAACGCAGTCTCGCTATTTTCTCTATTAGAAATGAACGTTATCAATGAAAGAGTGGCTGCTTGCGCGAGTATGCTCCGCAAGAGAAATGAAGAAGAAGAAGAAAATATGAGAAAGGACAAAAAAAAAAAGAATACATGCTCCTTCTCCTTGCGCTCGTCATTCTTCTTCCATAGCTTAATCCATTTTTCATCATTTTCTCCCAGTGTGTGAGGACGATCAAGCTCGAGAAAAAGAATGATCCAGAGGGAGTTTGGCGCGGGGGAGCGAGAGGCGAGGTAAACTAACGTCCTGCACAAGCACAATAAATTTATAACGTTAAATACTCTTGGGATGCGCGAGAAAAGTCTCATCTCTCGTTGCGAACGAATCGCACTGTACAACGCTTTGACTCGGTCTTTTTCTTCTTCCTCGTCGACGCGCGGAGTTACATTCATCATCGGTATTAAATTTCTTTTTTTTTCTTTTAGAATTGCTAATTAAGGATGAGTGTTAATTTTCTTTTCTCCCAAGCAAAGCCTCAACCCTAGAACTCGTGTATCATTTTTCCTCCCTTCTAACTCATGACTGCCCCGTGCGGAAGTTGAGTTCGGGCTTTGATCGGGCCCGTCTTAATTTTCCCTAACTTTGTTAAGTCCTTAGTCTGGAAGCCTCACATGTGCCATCAGCGGCCGGTCGAACTTTGCTACCGAGCACCATTGAAGGCAAAATAACCAGGGCCCTTAAAATTGCCTCAACGGTGCCTTATAAAAATTATTGCAGCCATATGCATACGTGCGTGTGTGTGCACTGTGAAAAAGAAATGTGTTATTTCAATACATTTGAGGCTTAGAATTCTGTCGCATATTTTGACACGTTTGATCCCGCGTTGTTCCAATGAACGAACTGCATGCGTGTTGGTTCAAGGCATCACAGCTCGTCTACTAAACGCATCGTTTAA
Source organism: Ophion ventricosus (assembly GCA_963932345.1). Taxonomy (NCBI): domain Eukaryota; kingdom Metazoa; phylum Arthropoda; class Insecta; order Hymenoptera; family Ichneumonidae; genus Ophion; species Ophion ventricosus. Next base: position 12,104,578 of record OZ010723.1, on the reverse strand, counting down.
TTATTATATTTAATCGATCTTGACAGTTATTACGCCACAAATTTTAGAAAAATGTTTTGACGAAGAAGAAAAGAAGGTGACGGTGAGGATTAAATCGATGAGCAATTAATCACTGGCGCATTGCCAGCATCCCGGGTGATTCGTCGTGACGAGAAATTTCTCGCGTTTGCCATTTTTCCTGGACCCGTTAAAACTTCCAAGGTAACGCTCGTGCTCGATAGACGTGTAATTCTCACGCATAAACTGCAAGCCTATAAATGCTCGTATTCGTTCATAATTTAATGACGCGAAGAAATAAAGCTGCTCCTGCGTTCTCTCTCTCTCTCTCTCTCTCTCTCTCTCTTTTGATGTTGGTTTACTATTTTCCTCCCCCTCTCCATTCGAACCCTACAGCGTGAAATTCTCTACGACTTCCTGCCACTCTGATCTATATTTTCAACGGCATGCGCGGCCACTCGAAGGAATTACACGCTTTTCTCGTTCAAATGAAACCACAGAAAGCAACTCGGACTCGAGACGAGTAACCCCCTCTTATGAGGGGAGAAAGAGCGCGAGAGCGAGAGAGAGCGAGAGAACGGGTTATTGCAAGTACAAATGGGACTGGGCAAATTGTTCGATTGCCCAACTCTCTCGTTACAACTCTTTCTCTTTCTTCGTATATACATATAAATACACACACAGTGCACATTTGGCATTATACGAGGATCATTTGAATAGTTTCTGGCTTTATCAACAAAAGGTGACAGTAGAAAAAAATTCCTTCGCCGCTCAATAGATGGGCTTGATGTATGGAAACCGTAAAAATTTCAAGTCATTTCGATCATTACTTTGTCTATAGCACTCTTCCAAAGTTGCCAGCTGACGTATGTCAACAATGGAGACAACCGAGTATCGCGCAGTGACAAAGTTCCTTCATTTGAAAGGAAAAAAAGACTCAAGATATAAAAGATGAGTTTGTTTGGGTTTGTTTGGTTTTGTTTGGGGTTCTCTATAGCACTCTTCCAAAGTTGCCAGCTGACGTATGTCAACAATGGAGATAACCGAGTATCGCGCAGTAACAAATTCATTTGAAAGGAAAAAAAGACTCAAGATATAAAAGATGAGTTTGCCGTTAGACAGCGAGCAAATATTGGGTGGCTGAGTACAAACGTGGTCGTACGAGTATTTTAGACGAGGAACGTTTCGGGCGCCCGAAAACCGCTGCAACTGACGAAATTGTCGATTTAGTGCATCGAACAGTGATGAAAGATCGTCGATTGACTGTTAAGAATATTACTGAGACTTGTGGGATATCATCAAAATGGGTGCTGAAGATTTTACATCAAGATTTGAATATGCGAAAATTAACTGCCCGCCAGGTGCCGCGCTTGTTGAAGATCGACCAAAAGCGCGTATGGGCGCAAATGTCACGCGAGTGTCTTAGCCTGTAGAACAAAAAAAAACCCGGCGGAACTTTTGCGACGAACAATAACCGTCGATAAAACGTGGACACACCACCATACGCCTGAAACCAAACAGCAGTCAATGTTGTTTGGATTGCGGTGGATGGCCAGTGGATTGCGGTGGAGGAGCCAGCTCCGAAGATGGAAAAGGTCGTTCTCTCTGCAGAAAAAGTTATGGCGACAGCTTGTCAGGGATAGCCATGGAATAATTCTTATCGGTTACCTTGCAGAGGGTGGCACAATCAACGAAAAATTTCAGATAATTTGAAAAGTTGGAAGAAGCGTTGAACCCAATGTATCGAGTTGACGGGAGACTACGTCCAGAAATAAAATTTGTTTTGCTTCGAAATATGTGTTTTTCTTGAAAAGGCCGGAAACATCCAATGACCCTCGTACGTCCTCCACGCATATGGAGACGTACGAGGAGTCCTTGGATCAATGAAGATGATTTTCTTTCGATCTTACACTGTTTCCCTTCATTTTTATGCAGCTTTGAATACCTAAATATGTTATTTGATCATTTTGGACAACAAATTGTCTAAGAAATAGATGAAATGTGCTATTTTTCGATCGGTCCTGCAGGAATTTTACCGAATATCTTATTTTTATTCATACTACTATTTTATTTATTATTCAAGTAAATCAAAAAAGAAAAAATGCTTCCTGTATACATTTATTGATGTCTAGGCTTCCATGGTTTATCGGAATTGCGAACGAGAGATATCGTCCATACATTTACATATAACATATGGGTACGGAATATATTGTAGACGCGTGTACTTGTCCCGTACACAGGCTGACATTTGCCGGAGGTTTGGAGGGAATCAATGGGGTGGAGGTGAACGGCGTCAGTCTGCCTGGTGTATTTTCGTCCTTCGTACAAACGGTATGGTGTACGAGCTTCGAGCCTTCTCGTATCTGCTCGCGCGTCCTTTCTTCACTCTCATTCCAGAGCATAGAATTTTTCTTCCAGCCGCATCAAATTCTTCTCCTTTCGCCCTCTCACACCTCACCGAAAAAACCTACTCACTGCAAATCTATGTGCGTTATTTATTGCACATGAGGTATGTGATTCTAGGAATAGACATGTATGAATGTCATACACAACCTAAAGCAAAGCACTTATCTGTGTTACAGAGAATTCAAATACAGTCAACTCTCATCTACTTTGCCGCAACCTATTTTGCCTTCTCGGCTATTTTGCGAAAATTCGACTGATTCCGACCGCTTATTTGTCCGATGGGTCCTTCTCCTACCCCTCACTCTTTGCCCGTAAGTATAAGTATGCTCGTAAGTATAATCTCACTTATCGTCCTAACCTCGTCTTGAGATAGCCTCCGCTAAAATTGTACTGTCACTTCGCGTTATCGAGCCTAGAGTGGTGCGCCCCTCACGCTGGAAAAAAAAAAAAACGGTAAGCGTCGGTCGCAACTCGGCAAAATAGGTGAGAGTTCACTGTATATTTCATGTGTATTTTCAAACAGTTGAATTGCATTCAATTTTAACGCGTCATTGTTGTCTTAGTATTGGGATGTTGAATAAGTTCTGGCTGTTTTATTTTTATTTTTGGAAGATAAATGCTTTATTTGAAAAAATTAGTAAAAAAAAACATGTCATTGAAGGTATTTTCCATCGCTAGCCGCCACTTTTCCCCATCTTTTTGGCAGCATTTTAATTCCACGTCGGAAAAACGACACGTCTTTTGAGGCTATACAAGCGCCGACCCATTATTGTCGATATACGTACGAATAAAAGAGACTTTAAGTATCTGTCCAATTTAAACCTTGTAACTATGAGAATTGATGTCTGGATGTCCAAAAACTAAGACCCCACAATGGTCGGTTATAGGGACGTGTCTGAAAATTGGGGCAAGATAGTATCCGAACACAGGAACGTAACGCTAACAGCTGTCCGGAAAACGATACATTTTCTATTATTCAACATTTAAATGCATGAAAGTAAACATATTTAACTTTCCGGTAGTTAATGCATGTGTTTTGAAAACTAGAACTTGTCAGCTTGACGTTAGATCCAGTCGTTTTCTACAACAGAAAAAACGGTCCTTCAATGACTAATAAATCCTATAATGTAGAGACGCTCTTGACCGCTCGAGCACCGTTACCCTAAGGTATGGTTGGTACTGGATCGTCGGGCAAAAAGTTAGTCCAAAATAAGCGAATCGTGGATTTACAAGTCTAGATCATGCCGTACACGTTTAGCCTTACAAATAGCTCATTTAATAATAAATTAACACTTAGAAGTGTTAATTTTCCACTTTTCATAATAATTCAAGTCAAATTCGACGATATCGGCGTGTGCTTGACTGAGGTTTTTTTCAGCGATTGTACATCTGTTGCAACTATCCAATTCCTCATCATTTTAATTAATTTCTCGATAATTACTCAGTCGATTTATTTAACACTAGATTTACCAGACCAGGTACTGGTATAAGTGTCAATAACAAAAAATATATTTGTTACGAATATATATAAAGTAACATTAAGTTCATAAAATGTATTCTCTGCTTATAGCTACAAAAGTCATAACATCATTTCGGAAAGCAAATTTACATGCAGTAGGAATTTTGAATTGAAATTGCACGACCAGTCAAAAAGACTGGTCTGGTAAATCTAGTGTTAAAGCTTAGCATAATCAATTGCTCGATCCTAAATCTTGATGATATAATATTTTTAGAATTTACGACGATATAGTTCCATTCGTTTTTCAAGCATTAACGTCTGCAGAAGATGTGTTCCTATAAGTGACCGTGTTAAATTCATATGTTTACAACTACTAAATTATTTAGTGAAAAATTCTAAAATAATTCGTGTGTTATTATTCTATTAAGAAGTATTCTCAAATTTTCAAGAATTGTGGCGATTTTTTAATATCCATCCAGTAATACCTTAATAACAGAAGTAGCTTTTATTAAAACAACACACTTGAATTTACAGTGTTCGAAAGCTCTTTTTTTTCGCGGTATTTCTATTTCCCTAATCGTCCAGTTTTCTTCCCGTTCGTATTTCTCGTCTATACCTGGGGGCTCGTTTATCTCTATCGGAGCAAAAAAATTTCCTCTCCTGCCTGCGTATTTGCCATTGCGTGAAAAAAAAGTTATCCCGATGGGGAACCGAGAGGAGAATCGAGGCCGGAGGGAAAAAAATCGAGATACGTCGTACACAGGATTGATACACGTTCTTTTTTTTTTTTTAGTATTTTTTGTTTATGGAGCTACTTCCGCGTGGCAATTTTCTCGAATCCACCCTTGATGAGCAGACGCGAAAAGTAAAATCGTAAAAAAAAACGCGTAAAAAGACGGTATGTTTTTTTTCTTGCGGACAGGATATGGATGAAAGAAGGCGTTTATTACGCTATTGAAGTGTATAAAAAAAAAAAGCACGGTCTTCGTCCCTTGCCAGAACGGCAATGAGCTGGAAGAACACGGAATCCTGTACTGGCACGCGGACACGCGCAAAAGCCAAAATCGTTCGGTTTATATACGCGAAAGAGCTTCAATGCCAGTAAAGCCGCGCTTTTCCATTTTACCCGCGGGCACACTCGTGCACGCGCGTATCGGAAACTTGTGACTATCCGTGTCAGCGTGCCCATTTCCGGTTTAAAAGAGGACGAGATCGAGACGCGGGAGAGTGAAATAATACGGGCGAGAGATGCGACTGTGATTCAAATGCCTCAATTCACTTGGACAAACTCAACCCTTACGTGGAAATTGCGATCGATAGAAAGAACAGAGGACTTTATTGACTCGGAGTGTGTCACCTGACGATATACTTCAAAATTACCGTTATTATTATTATTATTGGAGAATCTTGAACGCCATATCGTGACTTTTTGCCATTATTATTATATACATGTGCGTACTGTCCGTGCAAAAATTTGTCGGACAGTCCCCAGATCCTACCACATTCCTATAGGATTTTGATAAGAACGCTACACGCAGGGGTTCTATATTGGGCTTGCAATCCGGATATCCGCCAATTTTTTAAATCTGGATAATGAAGACGACTGAATGTCGATAATTCGGATAATAAGGATGGTAAAATTCATAAAAAAATTATGATTTAAACATGGAACTAACTATAGTAAAACAATAATTTCGGCATTGTGCGCAGTCAGTACACGTAGCTGACAAGTAGAGGAGAGTGGGGCACAATGTGTCACGGGGCACTGTGAGCCACGTGCGGTTTCTCGGAAGTTTGTAGTAAATCCCGAAATTTTATGTGCTGAACCGTGATTTATATTATGTTTCGTCAGGCCTAAAAGAAAGTCGATAGCAGCTCACAAAGAATTATCAAAAATTAAACATTTATTTGAGGCTTGAAAAACAAATATTTCGCTCGTCGGGAAAACGTAAAATATAACCATAATTTCTGTAGCGGCTCGGGTTTTAGTTCCTAATCGATAGTTTTATTATTTATGATGCACTCAGTGACTTGTGTTTTTCTATTCGTAGTTTAATTAATTGTTATTTTCATCAATAATCATATATTTTACTAGTGGGGCAAAATGAGTCGACTCCGAATGAGGAAGCAAAGAAGTGACGACGCTCCGAAGAAGCGCAATGTGTCACGGGCAACTGTCAACCACATGCAATTTTTCGGAGTCGTGCATGTGGTTTTGCATGTAAATTAAAATTTGCGACAGTTTTGTATTTAATCGATTCGTATCAGCGTGTGTCCCCACACATATCCCTCGTTTCGCCCAAAGTCCTCACAACTATTAATTCAAATGAACATTCTACATAGGCCTTATTGTTACTATGAAAAGACGAATAAATCGATTTTTCGTTAATCCATCGCGAGCCAGATGGAAGATTGAACGATGAAAGTGTCAATCCCTCAGTAGAGCCGATAAAAACTTTAATGCCGCATTAAATCCTCATTAAACGGGAGTCAAGTGGAATCATCCCTGTGCTCTCTTCTCTGTCGAGGGAAGGGAGATGATGGAGTCTTTGTCGGCGTCTTTCGAGCGGCTTTGAAACTGTATGAGAGAGGGGTGGAGAGAGGGAGAGAGAGAGAGAGAGAGAGAGGGAGAGAGGGAGAGAGAGAGAGAGAGAGAGAGAGAGAGAGAGAGAGAAAGAGGGTCGTTTTTGCGGGTGTTGGTGCGCCAGCCCTCTATCGCTGTAGCATCTTCGCTATATGATCGATAAATCAACGATCAGCCCACCGGCAAGAGTGGAAAATCCTACAACACTTGCGCACATCTCAAGGGAAGCCACGTTCGCGCTGGACGCTTTGTGAAGCTGTTTCATTGTTCCATCATTGCAGGATACACCGACCAGTGAATGGACGAAAGCTGATTTATATCACGAATTTTTCTGCATGAAATGTAAAATTTTCCACTGCCCCCCCACAAGAAGACGTGTAAAACGATGAAATCTTTGATTGCCAATATCTCGAAAACGGAACGGTGAATCCTTTTGAAATTTTTCACGTAATTATTTAATAGTGTCATGAATGAGTCCTCGAAATTAAAAAAAAATCTATAGAAAAACGCCTTGGCGAGACTACCACCTTGAAAAGGCCGGAAATTTATCAAATGACTCTCGTATAAGCGCTTTATCAATATCGAGGGGAAAACCCGTAACGATATGGCCATTTCTTTAGTCTCTATTGAGGAGTATAAAATGATGAGCCGGATATGCCGGTAGCGAATAACAAGTGCCACGGGAGAGAAAGAGATAAAACGGCGAAGGAGTTATTTCCGGAGGGATCTTGGACGATTATTGCACCCATCGGGTATGTGCGCGGAGACTTGAAAGAGTTTTATACTTCCCTCAAAACGATATATATCGACGCGGGAGTTCTGCTTCAGCGTTGATTTTTCGCCTACACAGATTTATGGAACAGATGCGTTACGTTTATTGGAAATTTTCTCTCACGAATTAACCAAATCTATGTGTGTGAATGTTTGGGTGTGGATGTGCGTGCGCACGGAGTCCCCGTACTCTCAACATCACGTCCGCTCCTCAAAATCAAAGTTTATAGTTTCTGAAAAAAAAAAAAAAAAAAAAAAAAAACGAATGGATCTTGGTGAAAAGATCGCGCCGACAGTCGACATTGCATATGGATAGGACGTGAGCTTAAAATATCATTTTCCCGTGTACATACGTACGAATCGGATGACAGATGAGACAAGTCTTGGTAACTGTTGAGCAAAGCGGAGAGGAGGGATTACGTTAACATGGCAAAATCAATCAAACACGACGCCTGATCCAACATCCCTGCGGAATGAACGGCTAAAGAGAACACAGTTGGAATTTTCATGCCAATTTTCCGTGAAGGAACATTGATCGAGGCTTTCGTGAATACTGCGAAGGAGAAAGAAAAAAATGAGTGGAAATGGATACGAGGTCGCGTTGATAAGTTGTGCGGCGAAAAACATTAAGGGATCAGTATCAGTCTATTTTCGGAAGTTTTCGATTTTCTAAAAACACTACTTTCGCATACTACATACACGTAGAAATACGGTAGAGAACGTTATTTAGGTCAGAGTGACCGATAAGGGGCTAAAAAGAGTGATACAGTAGAAGCATATCTGGGCGCTCAGCGCGCAACCGCCGTGTCGAGCGTCCTAAGCTCGCAGAGCAGTGATCCGAAAAGAAAAATCCTAAGAAAGTGAAGCTTTTGAAGAAGCTGAAGGAATAATGTATGCACCAGGCATCGCTGATTTAAAAAAATACTTTTTTTAAAAGGCTTTTTACCCTCACCGATGAGGCTTAAATCTACAGGGGTGTATCTCTTCGACCCCTACTAACGATATTAATATTCATTAATATTTAAACCTATTTTGAAGCACTTCAAGTTGTAAAAAACAGTCGAAAAATTCAAAAGTGCGCCATTTTGTTTTCATTTTATCGGGGATGAAAGTTTTTAGTAAGGGTCATAACTACGACTCCACTTTATAATAAAATCTTCGACTTTTTGTTTCCAGATGCTCCAAAGTTAAGATTTCGTGTTGACAAGGTGAAAAGCAGGAGTAAGATAGCCAGATCCCCACGATAAATAAAAAACAAATGTAATTTTTTCTTGTACTTTGAAAACGCTATTTTTATGTATAAAAAGATTAAAATATGGAGATACGTTTTATAATGAAAAAAAAAACATCGACTGGGTATCGAAAGAAGGTTTCGGAGGACTGAGGCTACACTGGACCAAATGGAGCCCCCTCTTCATGGCACTGAACTCGGCAAATGGGGTTTGGTAGGTTCAACGGAGGCTGGCGGCATATGTATATTACAAAAGAAACGAGTCCTACGAGTGTTCAGAGGAGACTATAAATTTTGACTCGGACTCCTTCCTCTGGCTAAGCCAATGATAGAGATCCAATCCCACGACGCATTGGATCCCTATCAAGAAGTAGAGGCAAGTATGGGAACCTAATTGGATCACTATTATAATTTCTGCACGGATATGTATACCGGTACTTCGACCAACGATATATATTCTTGCGGTGCTTGGTCTTATTTCTCGTATTGCACGCGTGCAATCGACCTCTCACTCGTATTCCCCGCGCACTTCCGTCTCCATTCCCTATGACAAGTACGTCGTTACCTATACTCTCGAAGCCTTTCTCGCGAACTGCGTCGCTGCCCTTCTCAAGGCACACCTAAACAAGGGCTATTCAAAATGCCACGAGGCGAGACACCTCCGCAGAATACCTACTTTCGCCCCCCCCCCGCCGACCTACTCCTTCCGACAATCCCTTGCTGACGAGACGACGACCATCGCCTTCTCGGAGAACTTCCAGCTGTGTGGAAGCTGTACAAAATGAAATACACTTGCGAGAGAGAGAGAAAAGGGAGAGTAGAGCAGAGCTTTGTCTGAACGTGGTAATGTTCAGACTTTCTATCTATATTGTCCGGAAGAGGCCCGAGAATTGCAGAATATTAACGTGTATAATTGTGTGTGTGTATATATATATATATATATATATATATATATACACACACATATACACTACCAGCGAAAAGTTTCCGGACAAAAATTCGAAATAGTTCCGGCACTATGTTTTATGCCATTTCGCCGATAGTTGACATAAATGAATTTGATAAACGGCATTTTGAAGGGAAGGAATTCACCTTCATTCCGATTTTTTTTTTCATTTCTTACTATTTTTTTTTAACGACTAGTACGCTTTTTCGAGAACGACTATCTTTCACCTTTTGGTTTGTTCCTTTTCTGATTGGCCCCCGTTTACAGACAACATTTTTTTTATGCATTTCTTTGACCGGAATCATAAAGGGGAAAGCTCAAGCTTCAATTTTGTTTTTTTTTTAAGCTTCGTAAGATTCTTTTTCTAAAGATATTTTGATTAAAAAAAAAAGAGTTAACTTGAAAAATAACGTTTAACGCGAAAACGACAAGGTTTCGAGGAAAACCTGAAGATAGTAAAAAGTTTAATCGATTTTCGTTGAGTTCGCGAGAATTTTTTCAGATTTTATTTCGATATTTTCGAGAAAAAAAATCAGATGATTTAATGAAAGTGACTCGAGAAAAAAAAGCCGAAAAAAATTTGCAATTATTTTATTGCGTTGAAAATATTAAAAAAAAAAATTCCGCTCTTGAAATTTTACCATAAACCCCTTAGTTCTTAAGTAACGGTAATCAAATCATCTGATTTTTTACCGAAAATAGGTGAAAAAAATAAAAATAAAAAAATAAACATGTAAAAATTCTCTTGACCTCAACAAAAACCGATTCAACTTTTTACTATCTTGAGCAGCTTTATACAAGCTTTAAAATTAGAAGGCGTAGGTTCGAAACCCGCGACTAGACAAAAACTTTAACGCGACAGGACACGATTTAATTCAATTCTCATGTGTGCAGAAATACAAATAAAGCATATGGGAACAACAAAAAAAATACGATAACTTTGATTTGATTTTTCATTTCAGGAATAGATACGGCAGCTTGATCAGGTCCGTAACCGGCATCCGCTTCAAGGCCGGATGCCAAAAAGCGTTTCACGCCTAGTAAAGCCCTGATCCGGCAGGCTGTACAGTGCCGTAGCATGGGATAGGGCATGCCGGATCCGGCGGTAGTCTGCCTCGTAGCTAAATTTCCAGTCGGATATGTTTTTCAACCTAGCCGGCAACCTAACTCAACCATATATGCATCGATTCACTTGAAATTTTTTTAACGTATCTTCCCAGTTGCCTTATCCATGGAACTGCGTACAGAATTTGCGATTGGTTATTAACTTTGTTTTTTATAAACCATTATTCGTCTGATTTTTTGCTCAAAAATGAAAGTTTGCATTGAAATGCGTACAACTTTAAAAAAAAAAGGTGTTTTCTAATATCCCTACGATGTTCCATAGCGTTTTGTATGTAATTTCAATTTTTTTTTCTTCTAAAAAAAATTGTTCGCGGCAATTTTTTTTCTTCTAAAAAAAATTGCCGCGAAACAATTTGCATGAGAGATACTCTACGGTCTCAGACTCTGACGCCGTCATTTTCAATTGGAAAAATTACAACAAAAAATGTTTCGTACACTCAAAACTATGTATTATAAAGTATACCAATTCAATTTTCTTACTGATTTCATTGTACTATTTAAAAAAATTCTTCAAATTAGCCCTTTTTTGAAGAGCTTCGCCCCATAAATAATTCAATTGTTGAACGATTATCGATAAGTAGGGAATTTACCAGAAAGCTCGTTTACTATAGGGTGAAATAAATAAATTTGAGATAGAATGTTGTTTCCGATGGGTCAGCAATTGATAATGCGAGGAAAGGAAACGTGACCACAAATGTGTAGTAGTTTTTCACGGCGATTAACGGATTCGACGTCAAAGATTATATAAACTCTGCAACTAAGGAAACATCCCTAGCAAGACACAAAAGCTTTGGCTGGAAGATCGCCGTTCGGTCGATGCTGCACACTTCTCTCTCTCTCTCTCTCTCTCTCTCTCTCTCTCTCTCGGTGCACGAAACTTATTGCAGCTATCTTATGCTTTCTTTGCAGCTTTACCACGCGCTCTCTTCCCCTCTCTCTCTCTCACTCTCTTTCTCTCTCTCTCTCTCTCTCTCTCTCTCTCTCTCTCTCTCTCTCTCTCTCTCTCTCTCTCTTTCTCTCTCTCTCTCTCTCACTTTATTCATTCTCTTACTCTTTCAAGTTCTCGCGTACTCCAGCCGTACTACTCTCGGCCATAACCAGCCGCCTGCTTTATCCACCGTAGTCAGCACACGTTGTCAAGAACAAAACATCTTATATTTGTATATAATATCCTCGTCGTGGTTTATCGAGGCTCGAGGGCTTCGCGAGAGTGCTTCAAAATATAATGCTTCCATCAAATTTCGAAACTTTTCGTTGCATCTTCCCTATCCACATCCCACATCCCTGGCCATTTGATATTTTAATAACTGTACAAATTGGCGGAGCCAGTGAGTGGACACGGCCCACCCCCAGAACAGAATCGAAAATAATTGAAGTCGATCCCGTATACGATACTATATAAGCTTTTGAATACATTTTTTTTAAGACAACACTTGCAACACTTTATGACACCTGGCAATACTTTATAAGCCCACCCTGTATATGGACGTTTAGTACGTTATTAATACTTAAAATCCGAAAAAAAACTGTTTTTCATTAAATTCATGCCTGAAAAACACGAACTGATCATTTACGAGGTGTTTGAATTGAACGAGCGTATATTTTTCCTCTATTTTCCATCAAAAGATTCTGAACAAGCCGTGGGAAAAAATAATTAATAATGCCAAGGATTGGGAGAGAACGTGCGGTTCGGAACAAATACACTTCAACATAAAACATAAATGGAACATTATTTATAATGATCTCTATACTATTTTTAATTAATCTAATTATATCGTTTTTTTTTGTAACTTTCCTGAATAAAAAATATATTTACAAATACATTCTAGGACTTGTATACGTATATTGTAGAGTGTGTATGAGTACGAGCATGTTTGTGGACTGGCTACGTAAGGCAGTATTATAATGACCTCAGCAGGCAATACTATAAACGCCTGGTTAGGCAACCTGATAACGGCTGGATCAGGCAACCACATAAGGCCCATTTATGACAAAACATTATACTTTCTAACAGGGCGCTATCGGGTTCCCTTAGAAGTGCCCTACCAGGGTAGTCAGGCAACCTGAAAGGCAACCAAAAAAATGCTGGCTACGCCAATGACCGTACTTCCTTACGTTACTGAGTACGAATTTCTGCAAACGCCTTCGCCATCGATCTTCTTATTATTCATTATAATCCGGTTCTTTTCGTTATTAATAATACACATAATCTCGAATATATTTCTAAGTGACAAATATTTAACACGGGAGTTAAGACTGTAATTGCGATCGTTGCGAAAATCTTTCGAAACGCTTCACTTGGAAACTCTCAAATATGCGCATAGACAGAACGGTGAACTCGTGAGTACGCCGATGTCGTCGATAAACAATACTTTTATTGACTCACTTTTACTTAAGTACCATTTGGGTTATCGAACGAAACACGGTCGGATCATTCGAAGGAAGAAGAAAAAAAAAAAGGACGTTGCAGCGGGCTTCTCCATCTGGAAAGTCTATTCGAAAAAACTTGGCCAATACGTTGGAAAGTTTTGCGAACGATTGGAAATTGATTGCACGAACTTTTTGTATATAAAGAGAGGTGAAGAATATTCAATCCTATCGACAATGAAACTCAAGCTCTATTAATAAAATATTCCACCATCGAGACTCATTGTAATAATGATAATCCCTTTCGATCGAATGACCATTATACCAGTGCGGAAATTGAGTTCAGTCTTTGATCGGGCTCGTGTTAATTTTCCTTAACTTTATTAAGGCCCCAGTCGGGAAGCCTCAAATGGGCCATCAGTGGCCGGTCACACTTTGCTACCGAAGACCATTGGAGGTAAAATAACCAGGGCCATTTAAAATGGCCTTAACAGTACCTCCTAACAAATTATTATATTTAATCGATCTCGATAATTCTTATGCCACAAATTCATTAGTCAACCAATTTATACTGATTTGCCCCTATAATAGCAAAGTCTCGTAGTATTGGGAAAATCGCTAATAGGAAACCTACAACTACACCCGTCAAAGGCCCTTGCTTGGTCTCTGTACGTAGACCATAGTTTTAGTCAACCTACCTACCCTACCGTTCCCTAATACGGGCCCGGTCCGGCACTTTTACAGAAAACCCTACTATGCTCTGCCAATTTTCCGCAAGGGATCGTTTTTGATTGACAAATCATTTTCTTTCGGCATCACCAGTTTTTTACGGAGTCTCTCCGTTTATCAACCGAAATTCAAAATCGACCAAGTTCAATCCTACCCGCGTTAGGACGCTGTCGAAAATGAATAATTCGAAATGGTTTCCGCTTATCGGATTGAAACTTTGCATACGCAAGGGGACGATCTTTGCCCTATTGTCGGGAGGGGGGCGCAGGGAGGGTTGATTTGTATCTACGAGGGGTTCGTTTCGAGGTTGAATCGAAGGATGATATACCTCGGTTTCTAAACGATCTCATCATACCCTATTTTTTTTTAGCGATTTCTCTCCAGCCAGGAATACACAAGATTTATGCTGCCGGAAATCGAAAGGATCCTCGAATATCTTGTGACCATTTTTCATTCTTCGAAGAATCATTGCGTTCGATTGTATCGCGATAAACATTATTCCAAAATCATTTGTCGACGGTCAAAATAATAACGAGCAGGCAAAGAAAAGTGTTTTTTTTTTTTAATTCTCATAAAGGTTTTTCATGAAAATAATATACGCGAAACTAACATTTAACAAAGACTAAAAATGCTCGAGCAATTCGTAGCGAGGATTAAGGTCTTACACCTGAGCATATGGGCAAAAGATAGACCACAGTTTGAGATTTTTTTTGCGGGAAATAATTGCTTTACTGGGAAAACTTTTTTTTTCTATAAAAAAGAGCATGTATTCTCGTATGTATGTGATTTTTTAAATCAAAATTTCTACAACTGCCCACGTATAAATTTCAATAGAGTCCGATTTAGGACGCTTTTGAAACTGCTCTGCTGACTGCTGACTGCTCTGGTAGGGCGCTTATAAGGGAACCCGATAGCGCCCTGCTATAAAGTGTAACATTCTGTCACATATGGCCGTTATCGGGTTGCCTGACCAGGCGTCTATAATGCTGCCGGGTCGGGTCATTGTAATGTTGCCTGATCAGGTTACTATAATGCTGCCTGATCAGGTCATTGTAATGTTGCCTGATCAGGTTAGTATAATGCTGCCTTGCGTAGCCAGTGCACAAACATGCTCGTACACATACACACTCTACAATATATGTATACCAGTCCTACAATGTATTGGGTCAATATATTTTTTTTATATACCACAACCATGTTTTCCTCGCTTTTTCGTGGGTGTAAGCGGTACGTAAAAGAGGTATTTTACGTCCTAGGATTTAAAAATTGTGAAACGTCCCTGTACAACAGCTCTCGGTCGTTGGGTGCTGCTCTCAGTCGTTAGGTCGACGAATTATTGTGTATTGTGTCGCGAAAATTAGCTATTTTTCGACCTGTTACACTGTGACGATTCCTTAATTATTGATACTCGCGGAGGACAAGTCTTTCGAGTTGCGAAGAGTCTTTCACTGGTATTTTCGAAGGAAGAACGCTCTTCGAGGACGGGTAAGAAGCAACGGAAGCTTGTGCGCTTTACGCTCGCTATTGAATTTCATTTAAAGTCCTTTTACGTTATATACAGCGCGTACAAAATGTGGAGGATGACGATGGAGACTCGTGTAGGGGGCGTATAATGTAGTCAGAAGGGTTCATTTTGAAGCAAGTACTTGGGCAAATAAAGCGTCAAGCTTTCCATACATGTGTGCGTGGGTGCGAAGACGAGCGCGTTCAATGGCGACTGGATGTAAAAAAAATCGCAATATCAGTAAGGGAAATGCGAAGAGGATCGTTTTTTTTTTTTTTTTTTGGAGGAGGGGCCCTTGTGACAAGAACGTTATTTACGCGAGGGAGCGAGGAAGAGAGGCACGCGATAGTGAGAGAGCGAGGAGAAAAGAAGAATCCCGAAGGTGCCGAGGGTGTAACACACACGTGCGGGACATTATTATTCCCATGACTCATTTGCTGTAATAAATGAGTCGGATGAAACGAGACGCCGTAAACAATGTAGGAACAGTCCCATTATACCGGCCAGCCATATTTCAAACGACTACTTCGCTTTCAATCATTTCTTCTTTTTTTTTTTCTCTTCCAACCTTGTCGAGTATTTATATCTATACATATAAGACAATTCCGTGGCTGACTGACTGAGTGACTAACTGGCTGACAGATAGACAATGCACAGCCTAGACCGTTGAAGATTAGGAATGTTCGATTCTTAATTGATCTTCAGGAGAAACGATTTTCTCGATTAGAAGAATCGATTTTTTGTATCGATTCTCTGGCGTCCGATTTTTTTGAGAATCGATTTTTTGTATCGATTCTCCGGCGTCGAATTTTTTTCAGAATCGACTTTTCTAGACTAGAATTGGTTCTGGCGCGAATCGATTTTGGTCACCGGGAAAAATACTGCGGCCTTAACCTATCAACATATGACAGTCCTGTAACAAATCATTTAAGGCGGGCAACCACTTTTGATGCTTCAAAAAATGAATTTTTTTAAAATTTTATAGATCGTTAGCAAAATATCTCAAGAATACACCCTGAAAATTTCAAAACGATATTTGGATTCCTTCTAACGGTATGTATATAAATGATAAAGACTCTCCGCTCGACGCCGAAGCGCGCTCAGGTATCCACGAGCGCTCAGCTAGGTAGTTTGTTTGGGTTTGTTTTGATTTTCATAACCCAAACAAACCCAAACACGACCGTTTGGCGATTAGCTCCAAAACATTTCCAATCTGGGTACAAAATAATCGAGGTAGCGGCATTTTTTGCTGCTATTTTATTCAATGAAGGAAATTCAGCCCTACTCATGGTTATGAATGAACTACAAATCGTAGTTGGCGGGCAGAGCTACGGATATTCCGAGCAAATGGATCAGATGCGCGTTGCTCGGCAAAATAGAAAAAGTTTATTAGAGACAAGGGAAGCTCGAAAAGCTCGTAAAGAGGAAATGCAAGCTTCAAATGAGTTGCACGAGGAATAGGAAGGACTGCTGTATGGTGCTGGAATCGCTGATTAATCGGTAAGACACTTTATCATTTCATTGAACACATTTTACTTTGAGTTTTTCGTTTGTGAAACTTTAAACGTGTTTTTCTCGAAACGATATTTTTTCAATTTGCGGGAATCATAAGTGAAAAACTAATTGATGGATCATCTTCAAATTTGGAACACGTTTACATAATATAATTTATTAAAACATGAATCTAAAGTTGGAAAGATTAGATTGTTTAAAACATATTTATTATTGCAAAATGCCGGGAAAAAATGCTAAAAATCGATCATTTTTTTCAAACACGTTCCAACATTCAATTCGCGATTTTTTTGTTCAAAATTTAGGTTCATTTAAAAAAAAAAAAACATCTCGAGAATGTATAAAAATTTGTTGGACTATTTCAGATGCGAATTGCGAGCTGCACAATTGCCGCAAATCGACAACGACGATGAGGACACGCCAAGGGACACAGCGGATTACATCTTAATTAATGCATGAAATAACTTGAAAAAATTACCAGAGATGTATGAAAATATGAATAAATGATTGACAGAGTTGCGGGAATTTCCGTTTTTTTTTTCACAATAAAAAAAATCTAAAAAATCATCTAATTTTCGGTCTCATAAAGTTGTTGCCTGCCTTAAGTCCTCGAAAAATCTCATATTGACATTTTAAGGTATTACTGGATGCACCGTCGGGCAAAAAGTTAGTTCAACACGATCATGTCGTACATGTTTAACCGTACAAATAGCTAATTTAATAATAAATTAACACTTAGAAATGGTAATATTCCACTTTTAATAATAATTGAAGTCAAATTCGATGATATTGGCGTGTGCTTGAGTGAGGTTTCGCCAGTGACTGTACATTTGTTTCAACTGCCCGAAAAAAAAAATCTCAATTTTTACATTTAATTAATACATTCAGATCACCTTATTATTATCATTAATTACCCAAAAACTGAATATATATTGAGTTTTTCAATGATTGCTATTAATTCATCGTTAAAAAAAGGCGATACTTCTCACTACTTTAATTAATTTCTCGATAATTACTCAGTCGATTTATTTAAAACTTAGCATAATCAATCGCTTGGTCCTAAATCGTGATGATGATCGTTTGATCCTAAATCGTGATGAGCCGTTTAAGGCACAGATTGAAGTTTGCATCGTTGAAGTGCAACGAAATGTTTTTTTTTCTTTCTAAAGATTCTAAATTTCCTTTAACAGATTAAACAGGGTGTCTGAGTTTGACCAGAACTGAAATTTCATGACATTTAAGGATTTTTTAAAGCACGGATCAGGGTTTTTTTCATGACTTTTTGGTATAAAAGTACAATTTATAATTCTTTAGTGCGACTAATCTTCTAAATTTTTTGTATTTATATTCTGCTCTTTGAAACAGATGCGTGTTGTATGCCAATAAAAAATATACGAAATAAACGAAAAGTCACCAAAGTACGTACAATTGCATGTGTAGTAAAAAAAATGTGAGACAAACATCATTTCAAGTTTACTGTAAAGAAATATATTTTGGGTAGATCTGAAAAAATATTACATACATTTAGGAACTTTGAGTAATATCATCTAGTCGCTTTACACGAATAACAAAGAATAACTAATATGTTGAGATAACGAATCGTTTTTTTTTTCTGATACCGTAGATTGTCGCACACCTGCGAAAATTCGAAATTATTTTCGATAAACTAATACAAAAACCGGCCATGATGATAAGCGCTGCAGAGATCTTTTAAAAAAATCAGGTAGATTGGTAATTTTTCATGACGTTTCATGACTTTTTCAGGGTCGAGTGTAATTTCATGAAATTTAGGAATTTTCGCGATATTTCAGGTCGGTAGACACACCCTGTCAAAGCCATAAAAATTACGCGATGATTTTTTAGCCTCCTCATTTAACGATTTAAAAGACAAGCCAACAAAATAGGACTTTCAATAACAATGAAAGTAAGGAATTAAAAGAAATCGTTACATTCCAACGATGAAAACTCCAAGCCCACAGCGTAAGAGTTTCACATAAACACTGGCACAAAAGATGAGCCCTTTCTTTTGTAAAGATCCTTCATCTCCGAATCAGCGGTGGTTTGCCGCGTCGAAAAATCCGCGACAACGAATTCATCGAACAACATCCATTTACATCCATATATATATATATATATATATATATATAAAGTCATATGTGAGGAGAATGTCTGACCTTGACTCTGCCACATCTCTTGGCAGCGATCGATCTTGACTGTCTCCTTAGGGCCTCCAGAGAAACCGATCGTCCCTTCGTTCACCAGTTTGCACCAAGTTTCGCGTGGGCGAAAGAGGCTCGAGGGGATAACAGGGATGAGAATGGGATGGTTATCGTTCAGGGGAGGGGGGGGGGGGCGGATGCGACTCGAATGTTAAATGATAACGGCCGTTCAAGTCCAACGACCCGCGGCCTCTTGCGAACGATCCACCGTTTCGGCAGGTCGATTTTATCACGCGATCGAGCACGCTTTCTCTCACACTATTCGTTTCTCTTAAACCCACCAATTCCTCTTTTATTCCGTTTCCATTTTCATTTATACTTTTTCTTTATTATTCGAAAATTGCTACGTCAAGGAGATCGAATAAAAAGCCCAACAAACGATGCAAGGAAGAGGACGTTTACGTTTTTTGTTTTGTTTTTTTTTTTGTTTCCAGTCTTTTTTAGACGAGTCTTGCCGAGAACGACGGAAAGGCGCGCTTCTGTACCACCCCACCCCCCCACCCCCCCACGCCGCCGAATAATAACGGATGTATCCTGTGGCGGTGCGGGATCTCTCGGTACGCGAGTTGGGCGGTGACTGAGAGAGAATTCGAGGCGTCGCGACGCTTTGCCTCCCTAAGCCCCCCCCCCCCCCCCCTCGCCCTATCCTTCGTACCTTCTCATCCTATATAACCGCTATCCCAGATGCCTTTGTATATGTGTACGTGCGCGAACGGAGGAGAGTATTCCGATGTGTATTTATGCCGGAGAAAATCATCGAATTTCCGGCGAATATGTATATATATATATATATATATATATGAGGCATTCCACGCCATTTCACCTAGCCCGTTACCCCGAACGTTTTTGATTTTCCTGATTTTTATTTGTAAAATTGTACCCAATAAAAGGAATATCCACACCAATTTTTAGATTTTTATCTCTTCTCTTTTAAGAGTTATGATTTTCCAAAAAATGTCGATTTCGGAACTTTTGCAAACGTTTAAACGCTAATAACTCCTGAAGTAATTGAGATATCGACAAATGTCAATATATATATATCATTTTGCGCCATCCTTTCATGAAAAAATATGAAAAAAATTATCATTTATACTGGAACACGTGTTTTTTGCTTCGAAGGTGGAAACTATTTTTTTTTAAAGATGATTGCCATTTTTAATTTTTTTCAAAAAATTCTCTAAAATAGAGTGATCCATTCTATAATTTTTAAGACCAGTTTCATCGTGGGCTCATTTTTCCTTCTATTTTTTTTTTTTTAATGAATTATATTTTTTTGAGAAGAGTTTTATCATTTTAATCTCCTATATATATATACATTTTAATCTCCAATAATGCTAACAATGAAACGATTAATTTTTTATTTGTGCTGAAATTAACGAAAAAGACGATTTTTTGTGCAAAATGAATTATTTTCACTAATAATAGTCATATTGATCAATACAAGTATGACAATTTTCAATCGGATCTCATAGTCGTAACTATTCTGGTTTCGATCCTTTTCGTAAATAAAATTAACTAAATGAAGAATTATATGGAAATACGTGAATTTAAAAAACAGTGAAATTTTTCCTTATATATATATATATATGAAGAAAAATTTCGGTCTTTTTTAAATTCAAGTATTCCCATATAATTCTCAATTTAGTTTATTTTATTAACGAAAAGGATAGAATCTAGAATAGTTATGACGTATTATTAGTGAACGAAAATTAATTTCACACACATAAATCTTCTTTTTCGTTAATTTCAGCACAAATAAAAGATAAAATGTTTTATTATTAGCATTATTGGAGGTTAAAATGGAGATATATAGCATTATTGAAGATTGAAATGATAAAAATCTTCTTAAAAAAATATGATCAATTCGCAAAGAAATAAAAAAAAATGGGCCCACGATGAGTCTAGTCTTCAAAATCATAGAATGGGTCACGCTATTGTACAAAATTGTTCGAAAAAAATAAAAAATGGCAATCATCTTAAAAAAAAATAGTTTCCGCTTCCGAAGCAAAAAACGCGTGGTCCAATATAAATGATAATTCTTTTTTATATTTTTTCATGAAGGTATGCTTGAAAAAATGAAAAAAAAATATATATAGACATTCGTCGATATCTCAATTAGTCCAGGAGTTATCAGCGTTTAAAAGTTTCCAAAACTTCCGAAAACGACATTTTTTGGAAAATTATAACGCCTAAAAGAAAAGAGATAAAAATCTAAAAATTGGTGTGGATATTCCTTGCATAGGGTACAATTTTACAAAAAAAAATCATAAAAATAAAAAATGGTTGAGGTCACGGGCTAGGTCAAATGGCGTGGAATATCTCACACATATATATATATATATATATATGTAGGCATATAAACGCGCGTCTCGCGAGAGAAATTTTTGCGTATATTCCAGAAGAGCTTCGAGTAAGGATGAATAGCTGTTTCTTTGTTTTTGTTTTGTTTTGTTTTTTTTTCTTCTCTCTGACTCGCGAGTTTCCCGTTAGTGAAACAAAGGGGCCATACTCTCCTGGACTCTGTCGGTTCTCGCGGAATACGTTGAATAAGGAAAGAAGGAATAATACACGAATTTTTCATTCGCATGATTTTTCAAAAAGCTCTACTTCTTTTTTTCTTCGTCCGTTTTGTTTGCTTGAAATCTATCGGAAATTCTTGTGAGTTTCACTTCGACTCGGTTGGATTAAATTTTCGGTATCTCGAAATATCGGGGATTTTTTTGGAAAAATAGGAATATTTTTTACAGCTCGGATTTTTTTCATTGGTCTTTAAAGGTTCTCGCGGTGCAAGCGTGTTGACTAGAAAATAAATTGCCATGAACCTTGTGGCAATGTAAAAGCTCATAAATTTCATCTGAAACTTGATCAAAGATCGTTATTAAATTCACTCATAAACGTGACCAGGGTGTCTAATTTTGCCGAGAACTGAAATTTCATGACATTCAAGGATTTTTAAGGCAAGGAATAGGGATTTGTTTAAAAATGACTTTTAGCACGACTTTCTGATATAAAAGTATAGTTTATAATTCTTTAGTGCGACTAATTTTCTACATTTTTATATTTATATTCTGCTCTTTTGAAAGACATGTGTGTGGTATGCCAATTAAAAGTATACGAAATAAACAAAAAGTCACAATACTGTACAATTTCATGCGTACACGGAGAGAATTAAATGTTCAAAATTACCGTGCAGTAACGGTAACCAGATGACAAACCTGAAACTTCGCTTATTATTACTGAGTAAAACACAGATTTTCACAAAAATTAAATAAAATTTCTTCTTCAGATAGAAAATTTTACCAGATTTTCTAGTAAATTTTCATGTGTAACAAAATACGCAAAACTTAAATTTAAAAAAATATATAATATCAGCGAAATTTTACTGTGCATTTTATTATTTTATGCCTTTCAAAAATGTCTATAAAAAAGTATCGTCTTTATAACAGTTATTTTAAGATTTATTAGAAAATTTAATGAGTGTTATAGGAAAATGTATTGTGCTCTCGGTAAAAATTATCGTGCGCGCTACCCTTCTTGTATAGTAAAATTTTACCTACGTATTTGAAATTTTCTGTAACGTGAGTAAAAAAAAAAAACTTGTCGCATACGAATTATTATGCTTTTCTCACTTGTCACCACATTGAAATATATCACGGTAATTTTTACCGTGAAATTCACGACAAAAATTACTTTTTAATTCTCTCCGTGTAGTAAAAAAATGTTAGACAAACATCATTTCAAGTTTGCTGTAAAGAAATATATTTTGGGAACATTTGGACAAATATTACATACATTTAAGAACATTGAGTCATATCATCTAATAGTTTTACACGAATAACAAAGGAAAACTAATATGTTGATATAACGAATCATTTTTTTTTCTCCTACCTTTTTTTTTCTAATACCGTAGATTGTCGCAAACCCGCGAAAATTCCAATATTATTTTGGATAAATTAATACAAAAATCAGTCATGATATTGAGCGCTGCAGAGATCTTTAAAAAACCATGTAGATTGGTAATTTTTCATGACACTTTACGACTTTTTCGGGGTCGAGTATCATGACATTTAAGACTGTTCATAACTTTTCAGTTCGGTAGACACTCTGATGAAAATGTGAAAACATTATTTTACTTTTGCACACGGTCTTACGTACAGGTCTGGGAAGTCCGGCGTTTTTCAGTGATGAAAAGTGTCATCGTTAGTGAGGCGAAAAAAAACTTATTCAACTATCCGCAAGAGGCGCCTTCACGTGGGGGTCTTGTAGATATAGACAGGCATTCTACCACCATGATATGCATCATTGCTATGTATATTTTACTGTCTCAAACCTCGAATGTCCCTGCTTGATGTTCACATATGCTATTAATTAACGAGATGGAGGAATTTAAAAAAATCACAAATCATTGTCATTCTCACTATAGGATCAGTAGTACAAAAAATAAATAATTTTCCTTTCATATCGCTCTTAAAAACTTTGTTTGTTGCGAAAAATCTGCACCATTACACAACTGTTCGGGCTTATGCTTTTGATTGGCTCGCCCCAAGGGCAGCAGCGCTTTACGTGGAAGAAGCGAGAATCAGCGCTTCGCCTCTTTTTTTTTTTTCATCGTTTCCTTGCGTAACAACGCTTCCTTGTCGTTCGTACCCTGAGATCATAATTTCCAAAGAAAGAGCACCCCTAGCGCGATCGATTATTCAAATTTCTTGCATCCACATTAATTCCGCGTGATTTTTTTTAAGGTAACGTCGCGCCAACGTCACGTTGAAAAGTTTATTCTCCCCTCAATCGATGAAAGCTTCGATTACGAAATATACTTATAATGTAGGTTGTACATCTTATCGGGATATAAAAACTTATAAAGTGATGATGAAAACGCCTAATATGTTTACCTAAGCTTCACTTTTATATATGACTATCCATTCCGACTCCCAATAAGTAGACACTCTGCGTATACGGATGTGCACACAATGCTGTAATGTAGTTCTAGTCTGCTCCAGTCGCTTCGTGGCGCTAGCGTCGCTAAACATTGCTTTATTTAAATCGCTATATCTTTGAAACTAGACGGTCAAAATTCATGATTTTTTTTTACCCACTTCGTCATATGTTCCTCTGTAATTGAGAATAACAAAAAAAAATTTGTAGAAAAGTTTCGAAGTTATTGCGTGAAATGTAAAATTGTCCACTGCTCCTCATAAGAACACGTGTAAAACCATGAAATCTTTGATTGTCAATATCTCGAAGAACGGAACGGTGAATCCTTTTGAACTTTTGCAGGTAATCCTTTAATAGTGTCCTGAATGAGTCCTCAAAATGTAAAAAAAAATCTATAGAAAAACGTCGTGGCGAGCTTCAAAGATCGAGAATATAAGGCTCGTGTCAAGCGGAAATTCAAGAGGGCTCAATGGTTTCTCACGAGTTTTGCATATCGTACTTTCTTATCGATAAGAGATAGGAAGCCTTCGACTTGATGTACATATACATTTTATCGAGACAAACTAGCCGCAAAAAGTTCATATTACTTTGCTTCTTTTAAATCCATTTGCATACGTTCTAGTCCTATTCGTAACGTTTTCTTTTTCGCTAACGTAAAAAGATTAGTCGTCGAAAGAAAAATCCACAGATATTAAACAAACTGCAATTATTTCATGGCATTGAAAATGTAATCAGACTTTTCGGGTGATAAAAAAAGGTGCATGCAAATAATATGGGTTGCCCTCTCTCCTACTCTCTAACTCTCTAACTCTCTTCTTACATTCTCACTTTCACGGTCTCTGACACATTCTCACTTTCACGGTTTCTCACACATTCTCACATTCTTACTCTCTCAATATCCAGCCATCCATCCATTAAACTCAAACAAACAAACAAACAAACCCAAACTTAAGCCCAAACAAACCCAAACAAACAAACTTAAACCCAAACAAACTTAAACCCAAGCAAACTTAAACCAAAATAAACTTAACCCCCAAACAAACCCAAACCCAAACCTAATCCCACCAACATTGTAATGTACACACCAAAATTGAAACTCACAACTTGTTACCACAAATGACTCTACATATAATGCAGCATTTTTCCACAAATCCCAGGAATTTAGCATGTCGCAGCTTCCTTCATCCTGCTACAGCACAGCGGCAGTGGAGTGGAGGTAGCGTTAGTTCAGTGTGACATCCCGCTAAATCAGACCCCCATGTACATCTTTAAAAGCATTTTCAATGCTGAAAGAGCGATTACGGTCAAGAATGAACGATCACAAATTTCACATCTAAAAGTAATTTGCGATAAAGCTGTTTTTCTATCATATTTCACTTACCGACTGTCGATAAGAAGTTTCATCGGCAATCGAGGAGCAGCAACGCGACAAGTATGATATTTTACAGTACAGCGTATCGTCCGCCGTTCGTGCACTTTTCTTTTCGGCCGAACGTGAAGAAAAAGAGAGAAGTCACGCTTGAGGCAGCACAGACATGTACTGTGTTTACGTTGCAACGCGCGGAAGCGGGCTGACCGCTCGCTCAGGTTCTCTCGTTATTCGCAGGATAAAGACCGCGAATATACGTCTCACTACTCGAGTTCTCTCTAAAAACGTTCGGCGAGACACTGTTTCGTTGATACGCGTGAAAAACATTGTTGTCAAAATCGAAACATTCGGTAGTCTCATTCGTGAAACGCGTCGAGCTTTTTCTTTGGTGCTATAAGCTCGCGAGTCGGGCATATGCTGTGTAATTGTTGTCTTCTAAATCGCCGGGATCGACGCCTCGTACTCAATGGAGACGAAAAAACCGGTGTGTTCGTACGGTGCTGCGTGCTTCAGAAAGAATCCTTTTCACTTCGAACAGCTCTCGCATCCTCATCGTATGTGCTCGATCGATCAATAATAAACCTATAAAAATCGCCTCGTAGCTTAGCGTTGCTTACCTTTCGTTCATTCATTTTTTTATTTTCTTTTCAAGAACGATTTCTGCATTTAAAATTTGTCTCGATTTTTTCTCACAGTGGAGAAACTTTTGGCCAAAATGCCGGTGGCAAGCGATCAGATGGTTCTGCCCGATAAATTGGACTTTAAATGTGGAGATCGAAAACTCGTGGAGGCTCAGCTTCAAGTCCTTCGCGAAATAGAGGTGAGTACCGCGAAATATAATTCCTAGTGTAAAGCCTCTTCTCTCGCTCTTAACCTCACTCTCAAGAGTGAGCCTCTTCTCTCGCTCTTAACCTCGAAAATGTTAAAGTTCGAGAGCTCTGTGAACTTTTTTTATCAGTGCCTTTTAATTCAAAATATTATATTTCTGATTGACTTTCATACGACATCCCAAGCGAAACAAAAGCAGCGCAGGGTGCACCGATGACAGCAACTGCCAAAAGACCGACGCGTCGGATCTCAAGGTTGGTCCTTGGTTCACGCGAGTAAAGTAACGAGCTTGAATTTTTTCTCATCCGTGCGATTAGCGGCAATGATAAATTGCCCGGAAAGGTGATGATTCGTCTTTTGTTCCTTCCGTTTCCAAAGCGAAACAATGTCGACGCAGCGGCGGGTTCTAGCAACACGGAAAGCGGAGGAAAACGCGCCAAAACTGAGTGTCGAGGGACATACGGCGAAGGCTCCAAGGTTCGTTCCGGCGTTACTAGTAAATGGCAAATAATTGATAAAAAAAATTATGACGACGTCGCTTGAAAATGAGGGCAAAGAGGTTACGTACGATTTGTCGCGCGCCTGAAAAAAAAAAGCGTTATTTTTAAAGACCAGCTTGATCTCTAATCCCGCAAGTACTTTGCGAATCTTGCGTAAAGGAAGAGCCTGACGAGGAAAGGAAACGCGCGAGAATAAGAGCCGTGGTTATCCAAGAGATGAGAGCGTGCGGCGCGGCGCCGGATTACGTTGCGCCAACCGGTGAATTCTCACTCAAGTGGACGCTGGCCGAGCCGTATCACTTGTTCTTCACGGCGGTCCAAAAATGCCGTCCTACCTGGGCGCAAAGCCTTAGCGTAACCTTCTCGGAGATACTGGACAGAAGCCTGGGCGTAGTGACGCGAAGCGTCCACACCACCATGGTTGTGGACATCGGATGGCTACTCGCTCAGTACATGCTCGCCGGCCAGGATCACAAAGCCAAGATCGACCTGTTTTATCAGGAAAAAGCTGACGATATCGCGGACAGCTCCCTCCCGTCCAACATCGATGCTCGTCTCGTCAAATGCCCGACTGGTTTCGGCTCTCATCATTGCAAAATATCGATATTTTTGTACAGCAACGGAGGCGCTAGGATCATCGTCACGAGCGCGAATCTCTATCGAGACGACTGGGATTTCAGGACTCAAGGGTTCGTTAATTTTTTTCTCGTTTATCAAGGAGGTACGATCATGGGGACGAATTCAACTTTCGGGCCTGAAAGTTTTATACAATGTTGACGAATACGTTATGCATCCTTTGGAAAAATTTGAGTTATATTGACCGTTCAGTTTTTTCGTAATAAAATTGCAAATTCGAGAACTATGAGCTAGTGAAGTACGTCGTCTTATGGAGACGGTCGACCGGAAGTGCGGTGATCACGGTTTTGCTGCTCACGTATCCAACTAAGGTCGTTGGAAAACTGAAATTTCACAAATTAGACATAATAGATATTGTAAAGAATCGAAAATTCGAACTTGTTGTTCTGCTGTTTGAACACAATTGTTTCGAACAGCAGAATATCAATATAAAAATTTAAAAAATTCGTCGCACTAAAGAATTATAAACTATACTTTTATACCAGAATATCATGAAAAAAATCCCTAGTCCTAATTGCCTTAAAAATCGTTAAATGATCGACACCCTGCATATAGTTTTGGAGACAACAATGATATTGTACGATGCTGGAGTTGAAGTTGGCACGTTTACACTACTATATCATTATCAGCCCTTACGTCAGTCAGTCAGGCCACCACCGCGCCTGAAAAAAAATGACACTCTACCTTCTTTTTTATATCTTACTTTTATTGTCTCTTTGTTTGCCTCTTGTCTGGATCAAATGCTAAAGTTCACGCGGCCGGCGTTGCGGCCAACAGCTAGCGAACGTATAAACAACATAAGCCGAGAAAAGTATCGATAAAAATAAAAGTGTACGTACGTTAAATTGGCAGGGTCTGGATATCTCCACATTTGTCGCGTATGGAGGACTCCGCAGGGATTACCGAGGGCGAATCACCGACCGCTTTCAAGAGTGACTTTATTCGTTTTCTCGAGCGTTACGGCGAGCCAATGGCCGACTGGAAGAAGATAATATCGCGAGCCGATTGTTCCTCCATAAACGTGGCTTTCGTTGCTTCGGTCCCCGGTGAATACGCGCCCGGGGACACCAACTGGGGTTACCGTAAGCTCGGTAAGATATTGCTCGAGCACACAGCCGTGCCCGAAGACGAGACCGGCACGACGATCGTCGCTCAAGCCTCGAGCATCGGTTCACTCGGTGCCAATTATGACAGCTGGCTCGGCAAAGAGATCATCGCGGCAATGTCGAAAACGCGGGAGAAGAAAAAAAAAGTGCCCGCTTTCAAGTTTATCTTTCCGACGATCGATAATTATCGGATAAGCTACGACATGGGCGAACTCGCTAATTGCCTGTGCAATCCGCAACAGAAGAGACAAGAGTGGATACGTGAACACATGCAGTGAGTATGCGAATTTCGTCGAATACCAAAGCCAAAGAAGAAATTTTCTTTTTAAGGGGCTATTTTACTTTGAAGGCTAAAAAAATTCGCTATATTTTAATAATTTTTTTGGAAACTGTTTCATCTATCGATACAAACTTTTTTCTTGTTTGAAGGTACACTCTCATAGAATAGAAAACATTTTTTTTATTGCATATAAATGTATATTTATTTAACAATTTATAATCGTGCAAAGGCATGAAAAAAAAGTATGTCGCTGGCCTTGATGATTTGCGCTCTCCAGGTAATCTGAAACAAAAAATTCAAAAAGGTTCTTAATCTGTATGAGTGTCGCTATCACCCGAACTAGAATTATTAAAAAATATTAATTTTTACTTATACTTTCACCCAAATTACCACGAAAAAAACGTTTTTCGAACACTTGCAGAAAAAATCGACGCCATTTTGTTATTTTGCAATATAAAATAATAATCCTAGTTCGGGCATTAGCGATTCTCATACAGATTAAGAATCTTTTTGAATTTTTTGCTTCAGATTACCTGAAGAGCGCAAATCATCAACGCCAGCGACATACTTTTTTCATGCCTTTACACGATTATCAATTGTTAAATATACATTTATATGCAACAACAAAAAATTGTTCTCTATTCGGTAAGAGTGTACTTTTAAGCGAAAAAAAAAGTTTGTACCGATACCTGCAACAGTTTTCGGAAAAAAAATTACGAAAAATAGCTTATTTTTTTGAGTCATGACAGAATCATGACATTTGAGTTTGAACCCCTTTAGAAAGTGGAGGTCCAACAAATTAGTCCGCACCAAGGCAATACCGCACATAAAAACGTACACCCGGCTGTCCGCGGACGACAAAAGGATTTGGTGGTTCGTCCTCGGATCGGCGAATCTCAGCAAAGCCGCCTGGGGACAGATGTACCGAGGAGAGTATCGAATTTTGAGCTACGAGGCCGGCGTCGTCTTTATCCCCAAATTCGTCGTACGTTCGATCCAACGATTCTCCACTCTACCCCCCTCTCCGTCGTACCAAGGACACAAATAATAAATATTTATTTGCAGACGGGAGAAAAGGATTTTTGCGTTTGTGACGATCCGTCGAGAACAGCGCCAAAGTTTCCGATGCCTTATGACTTGCCTCTTGTCCCTTACGCCAACACCGATCGACCCTTTACGCAAGATTTCTTCCGAGACACTAACACCAGATAATTCGTACGCTCTTCCATCCGCGAGCGGATTCTACCGGGAAACAAAACTTCCGTACGTATTCTTTCGCTCGGCCGCCGGAAGATCTACCGTGCCTCCAATTAACTTTCGTTACGAACTTACATTTTCCTTCTATCGGATTATATATCGCCAAACATTATTTATAGCTTCATCCAAGAAGGATTTCCTTCTCCTCGGATACATTTTTTTTAAATTATTATCTCGAGTGTACTTCTCGTTCATCAAGCATGTGCGAGAAGAAGAAAAAAGAAAACAATTATTTTTTCATTCCTGAGAGTTTCTTCGAGCTAGTGTGAATAAAATATTCTTTTGTATCATGTGTAATATATGGATTGAAAATTGATTGTACGTACATGTTCTCGGGTGCAAAGCCCGAACAGCCACGAAAGGATTTACCTATACATTTATAATATTATGCTTTTCCGGCAAATGCTTTTTACGCGAGCTCGGAAAGCCACTATTTCGAGGCAACCTAACATTTTCATTTTTTTTTTTTATTGAAGATTGCGTCAAACGTAATCTCCGTTTCGCTTGCTATTATCGTAGTCTATCTCTCTCACATCACCTCATTGTTACAACGTTGTACACGCACACACACACCCATAGGCATATATACGTATATGTAAAGGAAGCGTGCTGAGCGCCGTGAGACGCGCAGGTGCGGACAGATAACCGTGACTCTGTGGCGCAGGGATATTCATTGACACAGCACACACCGCGCGCAAACTCAACGTTTCTCACTTCTCTTTCGTCCTGCTAGTTCAGTCCGTCAAACGCATCGACGGACTACTCGATTCTTTGGATAACATTTTCTATTCCCTCCCTCATTGTTCTTCGATCACATTGATTTCATGGGAATTCATCATAAATTAATACTGTCTACCTCCGGACGTGATTAATCGAGTGCTCGTATGCGATGATGACTTGATCCTCTGGGAGTTGGTTGCGGAGCAGTTTCTAAGACTCGCTCCTGTCCGACTGCAGTGTGGCTTTTACTACTGGGACATTTTCCGATTCGAATATTTTTTGGTAAGTTGTCATTTGTAAATTTCGCTACTACATTTTTTCATAGTCTTCACATTTTTGTCCTTAAGGAATAATTGCAAAAAATAGTGTATTTTTTTAACTTGGCTTTCACGACAAAATAATTTGCCATGAGAAGTAGGAAAACATTTTTAGCATTAAAAAAAAAGTAGGAAAAATTTAAAACATTTAAAAGAACGAGAAAATTCCGAGAAAATGCAAAATTTGCTTTTTATCAAATTGTCATTGATTTTCTTTACAAAGAAATTGACTCTTCGAAGACACACTCTTAAATTTGATTGCTCTTTGTTTGTTTTGCGTCCAAAGGCCCGGTGAGCGTTTTACGATTAGAAATAAAAATACAAAGAACAGTGAGACCGAGTGAACACGGAAAAATCATTGTTGAATCAACGGTCCGCTTCTCGTATGTACGTGCTCGTGGTGCACAACGTACGACTTTGTTACACACGTGCGAACGATGCGACTCATCGCCGATTCTCTTTTCCTCGTATCGAAAGACTTTCACCGTTTTACTCCTACGGGATTATAATCTGAATTGCGTCGGTGAAATTAATCGATTTTTTATTCGAATCTACACACACACTCATACCTACCTCGGCAGATTCTCGCACTCCTTTGGCTAATCGATGGTAATTCTTCTGGCAATTTTGCAGCTACCGCAGCCTGTATGTAATGTTGCGAGATCGCGAGACCGCGAGCAAGGACATCGAGACATGGCGCTTGTTGGCAGGCCCTCGCAGACGTTCAAAGAGACCAACACTTTCGAGATCGAATATCTCCGTTATTTTTACTTGAGTAATATGGAGAAATAAAAAAAAACAACTGGCCATCATCAAGGTAACGAATCAAAATTATGAATCAATATAAATAGTACTATTTTCAACTTATAATTGTTATAAAGTTTCAAACAACTCTATTAAGGGTTCTCTTTTACATTCAAAGTTTTATTTTTCGTTCACGTTTAAATATACTGTTTCATTCACTGTCATTTACAAAATAATATTTTCCATTTAATTTCATTGAAAATATCATTTGATTTTACTAAAAAAAAAAAATGAAGCTTCAGGATTTCATTGAGTTGAAATGAAAAGGTTTACCCGTAAGGAGCAAAGGCAGTGGGAGGGCAACGCAGAGGCGCGAATCGATAAGTCGCTCGGCGACTAAACCTATATATATATATATATATATATATACGTATATACTTTCCTAGTTTTCGGAGACTGAAACTCGCGCACAGAGACAGAGACGACATAACGGGAGAAAGGGTGCACAAGAGTAGCCTCAGGCTGGAAAAAGTACGCTTTTGGCCAAGCAAGAAATACTTGAAAAAGAAAAAGGATCTCAATCACACGCCACGCAGAGAAAAGATGTTTGCCTGCTGGGTGCTGACCGGTATCCTCGGGGCAATCGTTCTACTTTACGCCCTCATTGAAGTTCATTATTTTTTGAGGATCTTCGTCACTGTCTTCTTTGCAAGATTCTGCAAAAAACGTGTCCATATACTTGACGAGACGTCCGTCTATGGTAAGAACGATTTGTTTTTTTCCTACATTCTCATTTACTTTTCAATTTATTTACGCATGCCGAAAGAATTTGGATTTTTAATATTTTAAAAAATAAGTTCCCGCCGATGTATTTCTACCCCTTGAATATGAATTCGCCATTTATTTCCCCGAAAAACCTCAATTTCTATTTAAAATCGTCAAAGGTGTATGGGAAAACGTTTTTTGCGTTTCTCGCGTAATTTTTAGCTTTCGGGTAAAAAGTCTGTAATATTCGTAATTGGTGGAAAATTACCTGTCAGATAGACTCTTGAAATCGTTTAAAATACGAAGAAAAAAAAATTGTTTCGCCTCTACTGGCCACTTTTCGGGTATCGCAAAATTTCAAAGCTTGATAAACCAAACGGCATTTTAAAGAGCAAACGATAACGAAAAGAATAGAAAAATTTTTCGGTCAAGATGGGAAATGTGGATTTTAATGATATTTTTTCCAAGTCCTTGTCGATGTATTTTGACCTCCTGAATGCGAAATGACCATTTATTTTCCCCAAAAGCCTCAACTTGCATTTAAAAAAATCGTCGAAAATGTATGGAATGTGGCTTAGCCCCTCATCAAGCTTGCTATCCGGAAAAAATGCAAAAATACGTGAACATTGATTTCATGCTCCCTTTAACGTATCGCCCGTTGCATTCAATTCGATGCACCCCTTTCAAATGTGAGGTGAGCGGCAAAAATTGAGGAGTGTTTAATTCCTTAATTTTTGTTTTTTTTTCCGATCGTTTTTCGTTAGAATTTTCGTTCCTCCTTGACCGAAATCGGTGGACTGCTTGCGGATGAAATTTCAAAATCAAGCCTTGACACGTTTCACTTCAAGGAATGATTGCACCCCTTAAACCCTTTTTTTTCACCGATGCACGAGCTTGAAGAAAATTAGATGCGGACACCAAACTAATTGTTCCTTGTTCGTGTTCTCCGGCAGCGACACGAGGCAACGAATCCCTACAATTTCCGTACTTATCTCTCCGTGGCGAGTGCCAACCTTGACCGCGACGCGAGCTTTCTCCCACTGGTTGGCTTAGTTCTCGAGAGTGTGCACTTTGCCCGTCTTCCCAATTTGATATTGACCATCTCCGCTTCGTCGAACTAAGGGACTATTCTACTGTGAAGGCTCAACTAAAAGCTATTTTTAAATGATCTTTTTTGTTTGAATGCTGTTGCGTGTAACGGTACAAACTTTTTTTTCGCTTAAAGGTACACTCTTATAGAATAGATAACAATGTTCTATTGTTGCACATAAATGTATATTTATTTAACAATTCATAATCGTGTAAAGGCATGAAAAATTTGCGCTCTGTAACAAAAAATTCAAAAAGATTCTTAATCTGCATGAGTGTCGCTGTCGCCTGAACTAGAATTATTTAAAAAATATTAATTTTTACTTATACTTTCGCCCGAATTATGACGAAAAACATGTTTTTCGAACACTTGCAAATAAACAACGCCATTTTGTTATTTTGCAATATAAAATAATAATTGTAGTTTGGGCGATAGCGACACTCATACAGACTAAGAATCTTTTTGAATTTTTTGTTTAAGATTACCTGGAGAGCGCAAATCATCAACGCCATTGGCATATTTTTTTCATGCCTTTACACAATTATCAATTGTTAAATAAATATACATTTACATGAAACAAAAAAATGTTTTCTATTCTGTAAAAGGGTACTTTTAATTGAAAAAAAAGTTTGCAACGATACCTGCAACATTTTTCGAAAAAAAAAAAATTAAAAGAAGCTTATTGTTTGAACCATCACAGTAGAATAGTCCCTTAAGAACGACGTTAAACTGTGGAAATAGAACAACACGCCGATTTCTTGGATTTCGTGCGCAATCGTTAATATCGTATCAATGATTTCAAGGCTCTTTGAGTAACGTAGAAATGTCGATGGTCCCAATTACATTTTTTTCTTTTATATTCGTTTCTTTGACTATACTTTCGGGCTACTAGTTTGTCTGTTAATCAACAAACTTCGATTCGCTTTTATTGTTTTTTTTTCTCTCTTAAATAAAAATAACCATTACGATTAGGATGGAATTTTGATGAAATCGTAATTGACGTGTATGAAATTCCTTTTCGGTGATGGCGCTACCGCGATAAGGTATTTGTACGACGAGCGACGTCGACACTCTACTCTATCACATGAACAATGCGAGATATCTGCGGGAGCTCGACTTCGCCAGGGCCGATTTTTACGAGAGAACGAACCTCTATCGTGAAATTTGCTCGCAAGGTTCGGGCGTAGTTCAAGGAGCTGCGACGATACGCTACAGAAGATTTCTCAAGCCATTGTCGATCTTCAAAATAATCTCGAAAGTGAGTTAATTATTTTTTCAACTCTCACGTAAAGGTTTGTCGGTATAATTTCATCTTGCCGCATGTGTGTATATTGAAGTTGGTGTTGTTGGCAAATCTTGTATCCTTCCCGGGACTCGGATAACTTGTGTCAATATAATTTAAAAAACCGTGCATTGCGAAACGTTTGGCTGGACCAAATAAGAGTATAAACGCGTCTCTTTTCTTCCTTTTTCGCATTTGAATGACCAATGTCTTGGCGAAATTCAACTTACGACTATTTCCCTTCCGATGATACACGTAACGCACGCTGATACAGTTGAAACGTATTTTTTTTTCTTCAATTCTGGAAGCGAACGCGCCATATTCGTTTGGTTTTGGAAAAAAATAACTGTTAGGGTAATATTGTTGTTTAGAATATGAAAAAAACTGTATTTTTAATTTTATCATTCCACAGACCTTTCTGAATACGTCTGTGAAAACCGTTTAATATTACTCATCAAATTCGA
This sequence comes from Ophion ventricosus, assembly GCA_963932345.1. Classification (NCBI taxonomy): domain Eukaryota; kingdom Metazoa; phylum Arthropoda; class Insecta; order Hymenoptera; family Ichneumonidae; genus Ophion; species Ophion ventricosus. Next base: position 12,069,435 of record OZ010723.1, on the reverse strand, counting down.
GATGCAGATAAACGCTATTATCTCGACACTATGTTTTTCAAATCGGTAACAACGATATCCCGATAACCAATTGTCTGATTGAGTTCAGATTCGACATATACCTTCAGTAGACCGTTTTTCAACGTTGGTAGCAGAAATGCGTGGAAATCTTGCATGTCCCGCCGGAGATTCGAAATGCTCGTAATGAGGCTCGATGAGAGATTCGACGAGACTTTTTATGAAGGTCCTCCAATTCATTTTTTCAAGATCCGCGTGAATCCTGTAGAGGATTATCCAGGGTGTCTACCGACCTGAAAAGCCATGAAAAGTCTTGAATGTCATGAAATTACACTCGACCCTGAAAAAGTCATGAAATGCTATGAAAAATTACCAGTCTATTTGATTTTTTAAAGATCTCTGCAGCGCCTATTGTCATGGCCGATTTTTGTAAAAAATTATCGCAAAAAAATTCCAAATTATTTACGCGGGTTTGCGACAATTACGGTGTTAGAAAAAAGGTAGAAAAAAAATGATTCGTTATCTTAACATATTAGTTTTTTTTTGTTATTCGTGTAAAGCTACTAGATGATATTACTCAAAGTTTCTAAATGTATGTAATATTTTTCCAGATGTTCCCAAAATATATTTCTTTACAGCAAACTTGAAATGATATTTGTCTCACATTTTTTACTACACATGGAATTGTACAGTTTGGTGACTTTTCGTTCATTTCGTATACTTTTAATTGACGTACAACACACATCTGTTTCAAAGAAAAAGTCGTACTAAAAGTCATGAAAAAATCCCGATTTCTTGCCTTAAAAATCCTTAAATGTCATAAAATTTCAGTTTTGGTCAAATTTAGACACCCTGTTATCGCGTTAATTTTTTTTTTTTTTTTTTTTTTCAAATGAAATATAAAATACCTGATTCTAGATAATGTATGTGACCATTTGCACTTAAATTGCGTAATAATACGTGAAATATATTGATTCTGGTGAAAAAAAAGTAAAACTCACCACCAATGGCAATTGATGCCACTGTCTGGGCCAAACTCAAACAAACCCCGGACGCTCTTGAGAACCGTTTTTCCTGATGATCATTGAGCAACTGATGCCACTGTCGATCTGCCCTCCCAGCCAGGTAGTGAAACTGAATTGTGATCACGACCCCCAGTTGACGATGTCAATTTATTCTTAAGAACGCACTTTGAAAGTCGACTGAGGTAGGTTTCTACCCCACACATGAGTTCTAGGGTTAATAATAACATACCACAGTTTACATCATGTATTGTGTGTATTTCTTTAAATGCCTTTTCCCGAATAGTTTTTGAGCTTCGCCGTACACGCTATTGTCATACAGACTGTATTTGTCGTTAATATTTGTATTGGTCAGTTATTGTTATTTATATTATTAGGTTGTCGCTAAAACGTTGCAGATTATTTACTGGGACGAGAAGACGATATTCATGGAGCACCGGTTCGTCACTCCCACTGACGGTTTCGTGAGAGCAATAGCGATCTGTCGTCAGCGTTTGTTGGACTGCAGTGCCGAGGCCGTAATGTGCGCTCTCATGGAGCGAGGAGTCAAGCAAAACGGCAACCTCGAACTTGGTGTTACGCAGGTACGTTCAAAACTATTCTTCCACATTTGCATAGACGTGAAAATTCTTCATACGTAGATAAATAGTTTGGTAAAAAAAAAAAAAATTGCGTTAGGTGACACCCGTGAGGCCTGAAATACCACCGGAAGTCGCGAGATGGCTCGAGAGCAACGAGATTTCGTCGGCTGCTCTGAGGCAACGTCCCTCAGCCGCGGCTCTGCCATCCGAAAATACGAATTGCTGATCCAACTCTCGGGGGAGGGGGAAATAATTCACAACAATCGTAATCGGAACGAGCTGACGAGGGTGGTAAATTCCTCGAGAGCAATTTCCATTGTATTTTTGTTCGTTGGAAAGAAAAAAAAATGCCGGCAACGACAAGCACGAGAAAGGAAAAAAAATCGCATGATGAGTTAGGGAACTTCGAACTCAACGTTTTTTTTTTTAAGAAATTTCACAAGAGCCGCGTGTACACCGGTTCAGTGTGTGCCGATAAAGCTCTCTGTGAATAATTATTGCGCAAGAAACAAATGATATTGTGGTGAGAATGAAGAAACGTCCGCGGAATGTTGAAAATTTCGATAGACGTATTTTTTCATCGAGTCTGTAAATAATTACGATTAATCGATTGCGATGTTACCGTGTATATAAATATACACATACGCGCACGCTTAATTCGTCACTGAAATAAAGAGTTGCCGATGCGTCACGTTGATAATTCGCGAATGTCAAAATGCCTGGATATCATTTATTTTGTTTGGCTTTGCCAGACTTGGACGATTCATTCGGAGGCTGTCGATGTACGAACGAAATGAAACAAAAAAAAATCCAACTAGAACTTCCATCAGTGAAAGAGGCGCGCGCAAGCCGGCGTAATGAATAAAAGCGAGGGGGCATTTAATTTGCTATTGTCAAACTGAGGTCGCAACTCGATTGGAATTGTATTCAGATTCCCACGACCCTCAAACTCACGATATCTTATCCCGTTGTTAACGAGTTCGCGTGCATATTCATTTGTTTGAGTGCAAAGACGGTGGAGTGTCGAAGCGGTACTGGTCTGTTTTATCGAATCGGTGAATTTTCACGGTCGCCTTCTGCTCCTTGAATACAATATTATTCAATATTATTTGTGAGGAAGGGCATATCGATAAGACTTTTTTTTAATACATATTTCATTCTTTTTTCTTGTCACTTTTCAAATAATTATTGTATTCCAGAAAAAAAACGTTTATTAATGATTTTCGAAAGTTTAAGGGGGGAGGGGATAGCGGCATAAAAAACCGCTTTTTTTTTTACGAAGAATGTTAGCGAAACATCTCAAAATAACGCCCTGGAATCGCTAATTAGCCGGTAAGTCACGGAAATCATTGATTTTTCGTAGTTCGAAACTTTAAGATTTTATATACGCGATTTCGTTGATTTTCGGAACATTTACAGAAGCTGTGAAAAAAAAAGAGTGACGCATATATTGCCAAAAATTTTTGTTTTTATACAATATTTATTCAATCTCTTAACTGCCCAACTGAAAAAATAATTACGAGAATATTTTGTTATTGGCGGAGTTATTGGCAGGTAAGTATATGATTTTCCTTGACGCTGTCAGTCCTCGGCGATGAACTGAGTGCCCGAAAGAGAAAATTGACGAATTTATAATTACATAATAGATGTCCCTTTGGTGTGAGTCACAAAAATATTTAAAATAAAAAGCTCTTTAGGGCTTTAGTACACAATGAAGAGTACTTAAACTTTTTGATTCAATTTTCTACTGATAAGTTATTTATTTTTTTTTAATTGGGTAATCAATTGTTGTACTTCTAAAGCTTCACGCGATAGATATTGATAAATGGCAACCTCAATTCGTGAGTTTCAAATAACACGCGGTCAAAAATATGGGAATCGTGAGAAAACGGCTTCGAAGTTTTGGATAAGAATCGCCGCGCGGTATCTTTTTTTTTCTCATTTATTTTTTAATATTTTAAATTGTAATTTACAAGATAAAAAGACTAATAAAAGTTGATGTTCCCATTTTCAACCATTTTTTTTACGATCTTATTTAAAGAGATATATTGATTTTCATTTGAAAATTGATGAAAGTAACCCCAATCCACGGTACTCAAAATTCTTGGCTCATAATTTTCAAATCAATATTAAAGTCGTTGGATCTCCCACAAACGGACAACTGCCGCCAAAATCTTCCGGGAAGGCGTCGCCATAACGCGTCGATATTTTGCAATATTTTTTAACGAAACAATGAATTTTAACAGTTGAATTTTGTAATAAATTGTACCCAAAGGTTCATAAATGTAAAACGTTTCGTTCCTTCAAAAAAAAAAAAATTATTTTTTCGTCTTCTACATGTATTTCCAACCTTAAGCATTGGTCAATCACCAAAGGTGCGAATCGAGCCCGCACGCATGCCGCTTACCGATAAATTCGCTTTATTTCATATATCATTTTCATTAGTTAATCGTTACGAATGATGATCATTGTTGTTCTCCTTGTTTAGTCTTTTAAATGTAATCCTTTTCGGTGGATGTCGTTTTGTCTCGTTGATGCCGAGTTAAAACCGGTTCAAGTCTCTCTCCTCGGTCAATGTTACCGCGGGACACTCGTTTCCCGCGTGTTCCGCGATGCAAGCGATTCCTCCTTCTCCTTGCGGATGAGTCGCGCATCATCGCGTTCTTGCTCGAGAGTGGGAAAGAAAGAGAGGATGGTATATACTTAGAGGCTACGCGAATAGCGGTGAATCGTCGAGTAGGCTTCGTACGTACACACACGTCAAGAGACCCATCGAGTAACCTCGGCAGTATTTCGCTCTTGAACGTCACAGCGTTCGATCTCTGGAAAAATTCCTCTATATATCGCGTCATGACTTGTCCCTGGAGTTGGTTCACCCTAGCGATACTCTATATTGTCTTCGATGTTCATTACTTTTTGAGAATTGCCTTTACCATTGGCTGGGGACGACTTTTCCAAAAAAAGACGAAAATTTTTGAGGAAACTTCGATCTACGGTAAGAACACGGAATATTTATTTCTTTCTCTACACCATTGCTCTTCTTTTTTTTTGTTTTGAAATCATTTGAAATTGCGAATTATTCAGTCATTCGGATATGATTTTGTCGTTAGCACGAATCCACATACTTTTCATCCTAACTAATATTATAAATGTGACTTTCTGTGTCTGTCTGTCTTCTGTTTTTTACTCAATTACGCCAAAACGGCTTGATCGATTTCAATGAAATTTAACGTGTAGATAGCTTATGGCCGGGGTTAAGACATAGGATACTTTTCATTCTAATATCTAATATTTTTCCAATTATAATATTATATACTGAAATCTAATCTAATTATGAAATTCAAATTATTATTTAATCAATGCAATTTAAAAAGTAGATTGCTTATGACACATAGGATACTTTTTATTCTAATTCAAATATCTAATATTTTTCTAATCTGTATGCCTGATGTTTGTTGCACCATGACGCCTGAACGGCTGAACCGATTTTGATGAAATTTGGCACACTTGTAGAGAGTTACTTCGAATAACACATACGCTATGAAAAATACATCTAATATTTTTCTAATTCTAATATTTGACTCGAATCTAATTCAATTATGAAATTATCAGTGTAATTCTTATTATAGGATACAAACAAATCAAATCTCATTAAAATAGATGATAATATAATGTCAAATCTAATATAACGATATCTAATATTTTTCTAATTATAACACATCAAATATAATGTAATTATCAGATTCAAATTCTTATAGAATACAACGAGTCAAATATAATTTAAATTTGATAAAATCTAACGTCTAATATTTTTTAATTATATTTAAAATATTTAAAAAAATCTAATGATAAAATTTGAATTCTCATAGAATACGAACGACTGAAATATAATCAAAATCGAATAGAATCTAATATCACATATTTTACTCAATCCTGAATGACGTATCATAGCCTTTTAAAAAAATAATCCATTAAAGGGTATTTTAACACGAATTACGAGATCCACGCAGACGAAGTCGCGGGTAGAAGCTAGTTATTTTATATATTTCATTCGAGTATGTTTGCGTAAACTCAAGGAGTTCGACACTAAAATCGAAATGCTCGTAGACGGTTGAAATTTATATCGTCGAGAGATTCATTCAGGATGCATTAACTGTCCAAAGATCGATCGGTTTCACAATATAGTTTCGGAGACTTTTTAATGTTCGAGTTGGACCTTAATCCATTTGGTAAGACACATGACACCTCGTAAACACCAGTTATACGGCTGTAGAGATAAAAATAATACTGAAATGTAGATTTAAAAAAACTGTGCAAACCCTGATTATAGTGTTAGGAATATCGTGTTAAAAAACCAAGTGGTTTCTCCACTTCGTTTATTAATAATCCTCGAGAAAAAGATGTGAATTTTGAGCTCGAACGATTTGTTGTGGGACATTAACGAAACTTATAGGTTAAACGTGGCGACACCGCGATAACTATGGCTCTGTCGAGCGAGCCACTCCACAGTTAATCATTAACTGGCGGGTATTTCAAGAATCGGCGGCTCTTTAAAACCTACGTACTATTACAGCATTTGACTGATAAAACGTTGCAGAGGAAGGTGGGGCACAGTTTGTCACTTTTTTTCTAACGAATTTGTACTCTTACCAAAGTAGTACGATTAGAAAAAAAAAAAAAACATCATAACTGATTTTATAGACCTTTGGACGTACAATAAAGCTACCATATTTTTTTGCTAAAGATTAAAAATCCTCAAATAATGGGATCGAAAAAAATTGCGGATTAGCTCATTGTGCCCCATATAGGTGGGGTAGAATGTGTCATTGTACAAGAGCCGGTTGAAACTCTTATATTTTCCTAACGTAGATAACAAATTTTCATACATACCGATAATTTCACAACGGGTATCATTTGACAATAAAATTGGGATCCGACTCATTGTGCTCAACAACTCGATGACACATAGTGTCCCACACAATTGTCCCACAATATTTGAAGTCTTCCCGGCAAGCGAATTTTTTTTTTTTCGACGCACAAATTAATTATCTATTTTTAATAATTCTTTGTGAGCTACTGTTGACTTTCTTTTAGGCCTGACGAAACCAAATATAAATCGCCGTCTAACACATCAAATTTCGGAATTAACGAACTACGAACCTCCGAGAAACCGCATTTGGCTCACAGTGCCCGTGACACATTGTGCCCCACTCTCCCCTAGGTTGAACGTTTTTCATCATGTAAATAACCTGGAGCCGACGATGCTTTAGCGATAGTCAGTCGTGCCAATGGCAGAGAAAGTCCCTGTTGCTAAGTCTATCGGTTATTTTGTTTTCTTGAATAAAATACCAACATATTTATATTTAATTGCAAAAATGACAAGTATTAATATGATTTCCGGACTTGGAAATTTTTGTCAACAATATTATGAGTTCGAAATTGCCCAATAATAATTGATTTTTATATAAAATTTTATTCTCTAGAAGTTAGCATCTTGCCGAAAATTCATTGTATTTTTATCTACACTCTGAACAGCTGAAGAACGGTATCGAAGCTTCTTAACTATGACATTATCTTTATTTATGCAGTGAACTATATCATATATGTATTTATATGTATGTAGCAAAAAAAAAAGTGACGTGCTCCTTTCTCGAAGAATCATTAAAGGCGAATATGGAAGACACTTGGTATGGAATTTGTTTGACGATTCGTCCCGTCTATATAGCTCATCCTCGAGTATGTTAATCATAACTGTTCATTCTCGTGCCGAACTGCTTTAACACGAATAAATTAGACGGCATTAATTTCCATATATCGCTACATCTGCGTAATGCTATTTGCACGCGTGTTCATTTTCGAGGGTGAAACCTCGTGTTCCGTCAACGTTGAACAAACGTTGCTTTCTCACTTCTCCACACTGAACGATTGCGATTGAACGACAAACTCTTTGCCTTCTGTCTCTTTTCATTATTCGCGAAGTCTCCTATAATCGCCGCTCAATATACTCAGACTTGTACACACGTCCGTTGTTTTATAATTAACATAAATTTCAATATTCGGCGAACACTCGATTTTTTAATGTTACCGAATCGACGGAGGCACACACGGGTCAAGATACTCTCTATCCGCTCGTGGCTTATTTTACATTCGTAATAAATGATTATTTTCGTCTGCGCAAAAAGCGCGCTACCAACTTTGTCTTTTGTTTGACACGGAAAATGTTATTTCGTTAAGGTATTAATCTGGCAAAGGCGTTTTTCTATAGATTTTTGATTAATTTTGAGGACTCGTTCAGGACACTATTAAATGATTACCTGCAAAATGTCAAAAGGATTCACCGTTCCGTTCTTCGAGATATTGGCAATCAAAGATTTCATGGTTTTACACGTGTTCTTATGAGGAGCAGTGGAAAATTTTACATTTCACGCAGTAACTTCGAAACTTTTCTACAGATTATAGTAGAATCTACGTGTTAGTAACCGGAATGATTAGTCTGATACAGAAGTGAGGGTTAGGTAAACGTTATATTAGGCGTTTTCATCGTTACTTTATGTTTTTACATGCCGATAAGATGTACAACCAACATTATTAGGATATTTTGCAATATTTCGAAGCTTTCATCGATTGAGCGAAGAAAAAACTTTTCAACGTGACTTTGGCGAGACCGCTACCTTAACCCTTTTTAAGGCGTAGGGAATATTTTTACCACCAATTTATTTTAAAATGATTGGCGCCAATTTTGTGGTAGGAAAATTGGCGCCAATAATTTAAAAATAAATTGGTAGTAAAAATATTCCCTATGCCTTAAAAAGGGTTAAAAGAAAATTTTGCAAAAATCTTACGTTTTCTTAGGTCTGTGCACGACTCAGGACGTCGATCTGTTTCTCAAACACATGAACAACGCGAGATACCTGAGAGAGCTCGACTTTGCCCGATTCCATTACTACGACAGAACTGGTATTTACGCGGAAATCAGGAGACGCGGCGGTGGCGGAGTCCAGGGTGCATCCTCGATTCGTTACAGACGCCCATTGTCAATTTTTACGCTGTACAAAGTCACGACAAAGGTAAACATGGTATTTCGAACAAGTTACATCGTATCTTATGGAGACTCCGTCACGAACGTCTTACCTATCGAACAAAAATAATTTTCAATTATATCACAGTTAAAGTACCCTTATTTACGTACGCAATTTTCGATTTTAACCCCTTCGTTGGCACTGACGCAATAGTGCGTCAAATAATTCCGTGCCCTGTGTGGCATTGACGCGATAGTGCGTCAATCTTTATTTCCCTATTTAACTTGCTCTGATTTGAAATCGGAGCCTCACTCGGGGGGTTTTGGGCTCGCTGAATCCGAATTTGAAGTAAAAACTTGGAAATTCAATATGGCGGCGTCAATGTGGCGGACAAAAATCAAAAAACTTTACTCGATTTAGATGAAAATTAGTACTCCGGGATTTTTGAGGTCGCTTATTGCGAATCTGAACTTTAAATTTGAAAATTCAAAATAGCGACGCTAGAATGGCGGACCGAAATTGAAAATTTTTCTCGATTTAGATAAAAATTGGTACTCTGGGATTTTTTTTCAACTTCATACAGATTGCTATTGTATCCGCAAACTGAATTTGCAAATTTTATGTTCAGACTCATAATCAGTGACCTACACAACCTATGAGTACTGAGTTTCGTCTAAATCAATCGGTATTATTTGTATTTTCATTCGCCATATTTGTTCGTCATTGTGAATTCCTGAATTTTGAGTTCAAATTCGTAACCAGCACCCTCAAAAACCTCAGAGTACAAGTTTTCAGGATAAAAAAAATTTCCTGCCATTTTTGGCACTTTTTGTCGAATTCTCTCTGCCACACGGAGAGAATTAAAAAGTAATTTTTGTCGTGAATTTCACGGTAAAAATTACCGTGATATATTTCAATGTGGTGACAAGTGAGAAAAGCATAATAATTCGTATGCGACAAGTTTTTTTTAACTCACGTTACAGAAAATTTCAAATACGTAGCTAAAATTTTACTATACAAGAAGGGCAGCGCGCACGATAATTTTTACCGAGAGCACAATACATTTTCCTATAACACTCATTAAATTTTATAATAAAATAACTGTTATAAAGACGATACTTTTTTATAGACATTCTTGAAAGGCATAAAATAATAAAATGAACAGTAAAATTTCGCTGATATCATATATTTTTTAAATTTAAGTTTTGCGTATTTTGTTACACATGAAAATTTACTAGAAAATCTGGTAAAATGTTCTATCTGAAGAAGAAATTTTATTTTATTTTCGTGAAAATCTGTGTTTTACTCAGTAATAATAAGCGAAGTTTCAGGGTTGTCATCTGGTTACCGTTACTGCACGGTAATTTTTAACATTTAATTCTCTCCGTGCAACGAAGGGGTTAATGTAATCTCTTTAGAAAAACCCCTGATCCGAGGACCCAATAGCTTGAAGCTAAATTCTACAACGGGCGAAAGTTAATAATTTATACAATCCGTCCATTGAGCGATAGTAATATAAACGTACATAAAATATTATTATGCGAAGCAAAGTTCAGTAGTGATTATTTTTTCCGCCACATCATAGTCCCATCTACGGAGCAATATATTAATTATAATTATAAAGCAATATATTAATTATAATAACACCAAGAGTCCTTTTGGGAAAATAATATTTTTTAACGGAATCTTTTTCTCCTCAAAATTTCAGCTGATTTATTGGGACGACAAAAACTTTTATCTTGAACATCAAGTCTTGAGTACATCGGACAATTTTGTTCGCGCCGTAATCCTGAGTAAGCAGAGTGTAACCGGTCTCAAGGCAACGGTCCCCGAAATAATCGAGACTGTCGAGCCGGGCGCGAAACGTCCCGCTCTCACGAACGAACTCAAGCTCTGGCTCGACTCGATGGAGGAATCTTCCCGGAGGCTCAAAAAAACAAACTAATCGCGGCTAATCCGACGAACCAGTGACCATTTTTCTTCTTTTTTTTTTTTCTTCTAATTATAATATTTACCCAAAGGCTCAAATATTTTGACAATGTATATTTTTTTATTCATCAATCTTGTACCTTTGGCCCTCCATTCTTAATCACATTAAAGTCTTAAAAATATGTACATATCTATATATATGTGTGTGAAAATTATTGCTCTCGCTGAGAGCACGAAAATTGGAGAAAATCATTTCACAGAAAGTACAGTTTCAATTGTTCGTCAATTCAAACGTTAGATGGCGTCAAATGTACGAGTTTTGTAGGGGTTGTGTACTACCAAAGAAGACTAGAGACAGGCGACCGACTAAGCGGCGCTGCTAATCAATCCGTGCGCAATGCAGTGCTGCGCAGTCGAATAGTTCGAATCTCCCACGTGGTCTCCCCCACCCGCTACATAAATTCATGTCTAAAAAACACACGTTGAGGTTGTGTAATCTATGGATTTTAAATACACAAAAAATAATCAATTACGCAGTATATTGAAAGAAAAAAAGGTACTTACCGTTGAGTTAAAAGTTTCAGCTTCATTTTTTTCGGGTATTTATACAATTAACATAATGTGATTTTTTTTTATCGGATGTTTTATGCTGAATCTCACTGATTTTTCATATAAACAAAGGCAATGGCCGACGTTACGAGAGTGTGAAAAATGCTCGTAGTTGCCACTAACGGCGCTGCTTACCCGTTGCACGGAGTGAATACCCACTCCCCGCTGTCAATGAGTGAACCAATATAGTGAGTGATGATCTCGAAGCTGGTCTTTAAAACTACACTCATTTCGGTCTGAAAACAGCATTTTATTTATTATTAGTGGCACAGCAACAATATATATTTTTTAAATGTTAATAAAAGTAATAAGATAGCTTCATTTTTCTCGTCTCATAGAAAAATTACAAGTAAACAAAAATACACATTTTAAAGAAATTTTACTCTTTTTTACTTTACTGAAAGGAAACACTTCTTTCCGTTTATGGCCAAACGAATTTTTTCAATACAAACAAATCAAATGCAATTGAGGCGCGATGTTAGTTTTTTAAAATTTATCACAATATTATAATCGGAATCACAGAGCTTTTGGCAGAGTCGACAAAAGATACAAACGCTACGCGGCGCTAGTTCTTCGCAAGGAGCGCACGGAGCAAGTAACGCGACGAAGGAATCGATGAGACCGACTGCTGGCAAGATCCTCTCGTACCCGCGCAATACACGCGAGACGAGAGGTTTGGATCGAGTCAGTGGAATCGCGACGGCAAATAACACTTGCCATTAAATTTAAATCGCTGAGCGAGGCGCGAGTACATCGTGTGCTTTTTCTCTCTCTCCTTCATCTCTGCATAAGCTTTTTCCTTCCTCTCTCTGTCTCTCTCTCTCTCTCTCTCTCTGTCTCTTCTCTTACACCCGCTTGTAATAACGAATCGCCGAGAGTCGAAGCTCAGGCGCGTTCGTTCAGTCACGATTCGTGAGTCTCCTAGTGAGACTCGCCGATCATTCAAGCAATCTTTTTCGTTGTTTTTTTTTTTTTTCAATCCGCTCCCCCTTCCCTGGCCATTCCGCGATCTTCGGTATTTTTTCACCGAACGGTAAGTAGAAGAATAAAAAGCATATACTCCCATCTACATCGATGTTGATTTTCAAACAAGATATTTCATTTTCCCTATTTTCATTATATTATTATTTTTTATTTGTTCCATCGTACGAGGTACTTCCCATTTTACGTGTCCGCCTTATTTTCGTTATACATTTCCACGGATCATTTTCCATTTTTTTCACAAATTTCCGATACTCCAAGTTCATATTATATAATAATAATTATAATAACAAGAATATCGCTATCTTCGGATATTTATTATTACTGTTGTTGTTACGTCATACTTGGTATTGTAATTATTGACGAGGCTTAAAAAGCAGGATAAAAGAACTAGTATTCGTGCGGCTGATCCGAGTGTGACGTTCGGCGGACAAGTTCATATTGAATTTTTTTTTTTCTCCTTATCTGAACGTGCCACGCGCGAGCTCGGTATTGCGCTTCTGTCGCACGATTTATGGGTATTCATAAGCGTTCTTGTGTCTACACCCTCATACTGGAAGAGGCGTGCGTACATTGGGCAACAATTTTTCGTTCGACGTGCTAATGCAGAGAGAGAGCGAGAGAGGGAGAGAGAGGGAGAGAGAGAGAGAGAGAGAGAGAGAGAGAGAGAGAGAGAAATGAAATCGAGCGAATGAAAAATCGTTGACGGAATATGTCATAACACTTTTGGATTGCTCGATATTATTTTAATTTTCTTTTTCCCGCCCTTCCTCCTCCTCTCCTCGTGCACGCTGCTCGAACGATTCTGTCACAATCAGCTGTCGCGCGCAACAGGTTTCCAGGGCATCTTTTCTCGTCCTCGATTAGCTCGTATTAAGGTAGTAGTCTCGCCACAGTCACGTTGAAAAGTTCCGCTCAATCGATGAAAGCTTCGAAATATTACGAAAGGTTGTACATCTTATCGGGATATAAAAACTTATAATGATGAAAACGCCTAATAATTACCTAACCCTCACTTTTGTATCAGACTATCCATTCCGGCTACTAATTCTAGTCTGCTCCAGTCGCCTCGCGGCGCTAGCGTCGCTGGACATTGCTTCATTTAAATCGCTATATCTCTGAAACTAGACGGTCAAAATGAATGATTTTTTTTTTACCCACTTCGTCATATGTTCCTCTGTAATTGAGAATTAAAAAAAAATCTCTAAAAAAGTTTCGAAGTTATTGCGTGAAATGTACAATTTTCCACTGCTCCCCATAAGAACACGTGTGAAACCATGACTTCTTCGATTGCCAATATCTCGAAAACCGAACGGTAAATCCTTTTGAAATTTTGCAGGTAATCATTTAATAGTTTCCTGAATGAGTTCTCAAAAAAAAAAAAATCTATAGAAAAACGCCTTGACGAGACTACTACCTTAAGGGAATCGCGAGCTGAAAGGTTGTTAAATCTGTTGTTTTCGCGCGTCTAAACCACTTTCGAGTTTATCAATACCAGATGGGGATCGAGCTTTTCTCATAGAAAGCAAAAATCATTGTATACAATTACTTTTTCTCATATATAACGAAGATAGATGAAGAAATTAATAAAGAATCGTGATGGGAATTTGTCGATTGGTGTAAGGTGTAATTTCGGCATAAACGGATAAACGTTCGGGGCAACTTGCCGAATTATTTTAACGAAACAATCGAAGTTAAATCATTGCCTCCCGGGCAGGAATAGTCGTATGGATTCAATTGGATTCCCATACTTCTTCCTACTTCCTGATAGGAATCCAATGGATTTTTAGGTATTACTGGATGGGTCGTCAGGCGAACAGTTTGTCCAAAATGGGCGAATCGTGGATTTTCAAGTCTAGATCATGTCGTACATGTTTAGTCTTACAAATAGCTCATTAAATAATAAATTAACACTTATAAATGTTAATTTTCCACTTTTAATAATAATTGAAGTAAAATTCGACAATATTGGCGTGTGCTTGACTGAGGTTTTGTCAGTGACTGTACATCTGTTTCAACTGTCCAACAACAAAAAATTCTCAATTTTAAAATTTAATTAATACGTTTAGATCGTCTTATCAATAATTACCCAAAAACTCAATATATATTAGGTTTTCCAATGATTGCTATTAATTCATCGGTAAAAAAGGCGATGCTCCTCATTACTTTAATTAATTTCTCGACAATTAGTCGATTTAATTGAAACCTAGCATAATCAATCGCTTGGTTCTAAATCTTGATGATATAATATTTTCAGAATTTACGGCGTTTTAGTTTATAACTACTAAATTATTTAGTGAACAATTCTGAAATAATTCATGTATTATTATTCTATCGAGAACTATTATTCCTCAGATTTTCAAGAATTTTGGCGATTTTTTAATATCCATCCAGTAACAACTTAATCCGCATGGCCGGATTTAGGGGAGGGCGACAGAGGCTGAAGCCCCGGGGCTCCAACATGAGAGGGGTCTTCACAATTGAAATTTATTGGTAAAATATACTGACGAATGGTATGCAACACTTGGTGTAAAAAAAATCCCTCCGGAGATTCGACAGAGGTAAAAACTTGTCACACTTTCGCACGTTTTTTTTCAATAACATTCCAAAGCATATTTCTATAAACAATTAACGAAAAACACCAAACACGGTGAATTCTCTGTACAAGAATATATTCCATGAATTATAATTTAAAAAACGTCGCACGGATTGAGTCAACTGTTCAGTTCTTTAATTTCGGCGGTGTATCCGGAATAAAGAAATATTTGTTTACTCGTAATGCTTCATAGCACTTATAATGCTTAGCGTCAGACGCTTACACAAGACAGAATATGATATTTATCTAAAAACGATTGCTTCAATATTGCCTAAAAAGAGTAAAAAGCTTTTAAACTAGAAATTCCAACTAATGTCTAGTGTATAGCATATAATTAGATTACATAACACTGTGAAGTATATAATTACACGCTAAAGAAATTAATTGATTCATAGGAAAAATAAATGGAAAAACATAATTGTAATCGAATTTAGCTGATGCCAGGAAACGTCTCCTTTATTAACCCAAACAGCGTTAATTGTTTGAAAGGATCTTGATTTTTTCGCATTATATTGTTTAAACATTATAAAAAAATGTTTACGTTTGCGAAATAATTAGGGGTCTCTCACTTTTTCGTTGCCCCCAGACCTCCACACCTTTGAATTCGGCCTTGCTAATCGGGATTCCTCATCGGAATCCAATTTAAGCGAAATCAATCGACAAATAGCGCGGAATCCATTTGGATTTCAATGTGGACTCTCGACGTGCGGAGTCCCTATAAAATCCCTATAGGAATGTGGTTGAATCTGAGGACTTCCCAATACATTTCTGCACGGGTGGAAATGACATCTAAGAAATTCTTTCGAGTTTTATATTTCTTTGCAATTAAATCCGTGATTACGTGGCTCGATGCGTGACCCACATTACGCGAAAGAAATATCTCTATACTTGCCATCCTCGGTATTGCTCTTATTACATTCACCGAGCTAGCGTATACACTCGTTAAAAATCTAATCTCTTTTTCTTTTCGACCCATTCGGAGTATCAATTTTTTTCCCGGATCGGAGTACAAAAGTTCCAAAGTGACAGGCTGCACTGTCAAAAAAAAAAAAATTAATTTAAATAGGATTTAAATCTAATAGGCTTTCTCCTTGTCTCATGGCCTACTACGACCCAGTTTGTTTCAATTTCTAAAATTTATTTGTTCAAGCTATTTTTTTTAAATATTAAATATATTCAAATTAAATAAATAAAGATTAGATTCAAATTAAATGAAGATAAAACACGATATATCGCATGAATACGATAACAGAATATAGGTTCGTGACATTCGGTGAAAAAAAGTTTAATCATTTTTTTTTACTTACAAGGCTGTTATTTAGAAAAAAAAGAAAGGTATTATCGTGCCTCTTATCAACAGGCGCGACTATTTATGTATAGAAAGACTAACCCTTTTCCTCAACTGCAGAATGTTACAACAGTCTTCTAATAAAAGCAAAGCTATGAGATTTTTGAGAGACTGAATCGTGTACCATTTTTCCGTCTGTCTCTTTTGCCTTATACTACCAGATGAAACCAAATCACAGATTAATTAGGAAAAAATAAAATATTCAGTTATTAGACGATAATAAATAGATCTTGACTCGAATAAATAATATAAAATTATTAAATTAATAAAATTATTAATACATAATATAAAATTCGAATTTATCAATTATCATCAATTGAATTGTTATTAACCTTTCGTGGTCACACTTCCAAATTCAATCGCGGTGGTCACACTTGAGTCGATTCTACCCAGTCAGTTTTCAAAAAAGTATTGTGACCAAACTATCCATTCGAAGTGGTTCAAAAAAATACGGGACATGCTTTGAACTTTCTAGATGTTGTACGAAAAATTTATTTATAAGAAATAAAATGGCGACATGTTAAAAAAAATTCATAAAGACGTGAAAATGCAAAAAATACACTTTTTCGCTCAAAAAATTATAGTTTCGTGAATTTTCAACATTTTTACCTAAAATTTATACGTGATACTCCTTAGATATGCTACTTTTGGGAAAAAATAGGATCATAGTGCGGGTTCCAAAAAAAGGTATTCATTTCGACATGCGAAGAGGGTAAATTTTATGGTATGAGGATACGTCAAACTGCAGGTAAGATGGTTAATACAGTCCCATTCGAAGCCGGGAACTATTATATATTTACGCCAAAAATTCATCGACGAGTCGACTCTACCCAGGGTGACCACAAAGGGTTAAAATGAATAATTTTAATAATGGAATGCAATAGGAAACATTTGATTTTACGAAAAATCTAATTCAAAAAAAAAAAAAATCAAATAGACGCATCTAGTCAATATCATAAGAATTTTTCTGTCAGTGTGTATTTTCCTTTTCTTTAATTCTTCTTGCAACGCAGTTTCTATTACACGACTCAACAAAAATGCACTTTTTTTTCTCCAATAAACAAATGTTTTTTTCAATCGGAAACGGATATTGCTTTCTTCGTTATCGGCACATTTTCCGGTATTCACAATTCCGTATGCATATATATATATATGTTTCGGGGTATACTTAATAATCGTTTCTATTCGATGAATCGACTAGCTGGTGCAAAACTGTCGCACTTGAACTGTGCGTGACAGCGAGAGAGCAAGAGAGAGAGAGAGAGAGAGAGAGAGAGGGGGAGAGAGCAAGAGAGAAAGAGACAAAAGCGAGGCGTAATGTGTGGGGATCATAGATGATTGCAAATTGGCTGAAATTGGCAGGAAGTCGAGGGGGGGCGGAGGGCCGAAGTAATGGTCATCATCGAGCTCCTACATGCTGAATTCTCACACGCACACACACTTTGTCCACACATATAGTTGGTATTCTCGCCAGTGTCCTTTCGTCAGTCTCACCTCGCCCCCCCTCTCTCTCTCTCTCCCTCTCTCGCTCTTTTTCACTTACGTTTATCCGAATTCCTCTTTATCGGCGACTAAGAGACAAAGAGACGTTTCCCCCGTCACTATTCGCGCCGCAATATTTCTACTCCATATACAATTGTGTCAGTGTGTGTGTGTGTGTGTGTTTTTTTTTTTAATTCATGCAATCCATATATTGTACATCATCTGCATACGGCCTTGTGCGCAGATTCACTCTTCTCCGCTACTGGTATTAGCAAACTGATTATATGTGTGTAGGTGTGTGTATGGCAAGCGAGCGGAGAGACCGCGACGCGCACTGCTGGCCCTGGTTCGACGCATGGGAAATGTCAACGATCGCTACCGTTATACATAAATATATATATATATATATATATATAGATGTATCTATATTGCAAGTTCCTCTATAAGCAGTAAATTTGTCAAGCGTATACTCAAACGTACGAAGCAGAAGCCCGTCAAAAATCAATTCCGTCAATCAAACAGTTCGATGGAACTTTCGTTCAAGAAAGAAAACTGAATAGAAAGAACAATAAGTTGTCATAATATTTTGCTTTTTTTCAAAGCGTATTCCTTCCGACATATTGTTGTTTTATTATTATCATTATTATTATTTTTAACTCGAATACGCTCAACCGATTGAACAATTCCTAAAGAACGTCCACGTAATATTGCACTTATCCGCCAGGATGTTTTTCTGGCGAGGGCTGGAGGGGCCGCCCTGACAAGAACTGTTTTTTTTTCTCACAATTATCTGTTTATTAAATAAAATTTACATAATAGCCAATAATTGCGCAACAGACACGAAATGTGAAATTTACTTTAAGGTATTACTGGATGGACTTCCGGACAAAGAGTTAGTCCAAAATGGGCGAATCGTGGATTTAAAAGTCTAGATCATGTCGTACATGTTTAACCCTGCAAACAGTTAATTCAATAAATTGACACTGAGATATGTCAATTTTCCACTTTTAATAATAATTGATGTCAAATTCGATAAACATTGGCGTGTGCTTGACTGAGATTTTGTCAGTGACAGTACATCTATTTTAAATGTCCAACAAAAAAAATCCTCATTTTTTTAATTTAATTAATCGGCTCAGATCATCTTATTATTATCAATAATTAGCGAAAAACTCAATATATATCGAGTTTTCCAATCATTGCTATTACAGGGGTCACCGGGCTTTCTGGGGTGCGGGGGGGGGGGGGCTGACATGAGCACAATTTCCTCTCCTCCATATCGATAATTGAAAAAACATCGAGGGATGGTAAGTTTGTAACGCGTCAAGGATCGCGAAGGTCCGAGATGAGCATATGTGTGTTTCCGGACGATCGGAGGATGCCGTCTCGTGTCGTGTTCGGTTGTGTCTGAGCGGTGCAAACGCGTCGAGGTGAACGTGTGTATGGCGTAGGTGGGAATGAGGCGCAGGAGAGAGGCTTGGTCAGACGGAGAGAGAGAGAAAGAGAGAGAGAGAGAGAGCGCCGCGGCCGAGTATATTTGCCGGTTCTCCGATGGTTCTCTCTCACAGCGATGATGTCCCGTTACGAGACCTGGAAGGCCTCTCTCGTTTCTATCTCCCTTTCGCCCGTCGACCTCGCGCTCTTCCGCGGCTTTTAGGCCCTCGCAGTGGCGATCAAGCGTACAATAGTAGTAAAACAGACTGCACAGACGATCGGTCAGCAGCAGTTGTCTCTCGGCTATTCTCGAGTACGTCACTTTTGCAGTACCGCGCGTCTGTACGAATTTCACAGTTTTTTTTTTTTTTCAACATATTTATTCCAATACCTACGTGATCAATTGTTATTATGAAATTAAATGCTCGGAAAATCGAAGAACCTTCGTTACTCTAACGATTGCAGGATTACGTTCTTTCTTTTCGAGCCTTTCTCATCCCCCTCCTTTAGCCGTTAGTCTCTCCGTCTCCCCGGTGTGCAATTTCCCGCTCGATTTTGTTCGTACCGATTAAAAGTGCGTCGTGATAGATACCGCGTGGCTGAGATCGCGTGCGTACACGCTCATAAGTATACATACACATGGTCTTGTGGTTTGACAGTGTAGGCGCCCGATGGAGAGATTCCCTCGTGGTACTGTCCCGTGATGAGCCTCATCCGCCGCCTGTTATAGTTACGCGACGACTTTACCCGCCTATGCGACTACCCGATTTTTGTCTCTATGCAGTAGAATCTCGATTAGATTAGAAAATTCTCTTTATTAATCCAACGACCCGAAATTCTTTATCTGATAGCAATTAACAATGAATAAAGTTTCAATTTTTATACCACCACTAATTATGCGGTCAGATCACAATTACGGCTCGAAATAATGATCAATTTTCCGGCTGTCTCATACAGTAGTTGCGCGTTTCTTGGCCGCTAAGTCTCGAATTCGTTTCAAGAACTGCAGCTGTGTGAGACTATCTTTTGGTTGAATTTCAAACTATTTTAGGGCGGTTTCTAAAGCGTTGAATGCTTTGCTATGAGTCGTTTTATTATGCACTTCCAAGTCAGATAAATCGCCGTCATCATCATCATTGTTATTGTCATCCTCTTGAACCCCTTGCACTAAAGATATAATCTCATGGTCATCCAAAGTTTGAAAGCCGGGATGAAACTGTTGGAAGACGCTGCTGGAATACGCTCGTGCATACAATGTTTCTCGTATATACATACAATGTATATACGATCTGATGTATGAAGTTACACATAGACAATAATGTAGTTTGAAAACATCTCGAAGTGTTAGGAAATAGCTTTATTAGAGAAAAAAATGGGGATACCTTAGGGCGATACCTTAACTGAGGAAAAAAAAGACCATCATTGAGTTCGGATGATCGATTATCCGAAAATTCGGATAATCGAGGTTGTACTGTATATTAAAAGTCCCTCTTCGTGTTTGCTACTTTATTCGTTGTTTATCCGTGCGCGCTGATACATCTTTATTTTTATGCCAGTTTAGCATTTTCATTAAACCGATACGTTGATCTTGTACAGTTGTGTATGGGTGTAAAATTTATAATAACAGCGGAAAGTATAAAAACCGATGCCTCCGCTTTCGTAACATCGATCTCGTTTTATCATTAATAACATCAGCGTGTTACATTGACCGTATCCTATTATCGTAACATTGACCGTATCCCATCGTCATGTGATTGCTTTAAGGGGCTATTATACTGGCATGGCTCAGAAAATAAGCGATTTTCAATATATATTTTTTTTTTAATCTGTTGCATTTATCCGTACAAACTTTTTTTCGCTGTATGGTACACTCTTACGCGATAGAAAACATTTTTTTTTTTCGTTGCATATTGATGTATATTTATTTAACAATCGATAATCGTGTAAAGGCTCGAAGAAAAAGTATGTCGCTGGCGTTGATGACTTGTGCTTTCTAGGTAATCTGAAATAAAAAAAATCAAAAAGATTCTTAATCTGTATGAGTGTCGCTATCGCCCGAACTAGAACGATTATTTAATATTGTAAAATAACAAACTGGCGTCGTTTTTTGCAAAAGTTTTCGAAAAACGCGTTTTTTTTTTCGTTAATTAATATTTTTTTAATAGTTTTAGTTCGAGCCAGCGACATACTTTTTTCATGCCTTTACGCGATTATAAATTGTTTAATAAATATACATTTATATGCATAAAAAAATTGTTTTCCATTCTGTAAGATTGTATTAAGCGAAGAAAACGTTTATATCGATATATGCAACAGTTCGAAAAAAGAAAAATATATTAAAAAATAACTTATTTTCGGAACCATCACAGTAGAATTGCCCATTAATTAGCCCGCTGCTCACCGCGGCACCAGTCTTCTATTGGTATTATTCTTATTTCAGGAAATACGACTATTCGATTAACGACAACGAAAAACAAACGAGAACGGAAGAAAGAAAAGGTAGAAATCGCGAGGGAAAGCGCGCGAAGCGATGGGACGTACGGGATACACGTGCGTGAGGCACGTCTTCTGCTCGCTCAACGTCCTCATCTGGGTGAGTCAAGGAGGCTCCGTCACAAACCTCTTAACTCAGAAACAAATAATTTCGCTGATATTATATATATTTTTTAAATTTAAGTTTTGCGTATTTTGTTACACATGAAAGTTTACTAGAAAATCTGGTAAAATTTTCTATCTGAAGAAGAAATTTAATTTTATTTTCGTGAAAATCTGTGTTTCACTCAGTAATGATAAGCGAAGTTTCAGGGTTGTCATCTGGTTACCGTTACTGCACGGTAATTTTTAACATTTAATTCTCTCCGTGTATAATTTGAAAAAAAAAAGTCTTTTTAAATATTTTATTTCATTATTATACAGACCTTTCTGAATATGTCTGTGATAACCCCTCAATTATACTTCTAAAATTGGCCGAGTTGTAGAAATTATAAGGATGATGCTTGGGGAGCGCGGTCGAGATGCGACAAACTTTAAACGAGGTTTTCTCGAAATTTTGTTTTTCAAATCGGTAACCACGATATCTCGATAACCAGTTTATCCATTGAGCTCAGATTTGGCATATACCTTGAGTAGGCGAAGAATTGAGGCGAAATAATTTTCTTATATAACTCGTAGAACGGTCAGATAATTAGGAAAAATTGACAATCACAGTTTAGGATACCGCCATTTGGTACATTTTTTTTTGCTGATTCTGGTACCAAACATCACACACTCGTACAGATCAAGAATATGGTTGGTTTTTTTTTCACATTTATACCTTAAAGAAATATCTTGAAAATAAAGTAAGACTCGAATACCGCGACAGCAATGTAAATACACGACGAGCATAACAACGAATCTCCTCTCGAGATTGTAAAAATAGTCAAGTGTTGTTACATACGCTGTGCAAGAGTCCCTCTCACGGACACTTTATTATTCGTGATAAACTCATCGGGATAAATCTCTCGCCTCGCGAGATACTTTGCATACGCGGACTTTTCGATGCATCGCGCGTACGCGTTGAATACCAATCGGGAATAATTGCCATTGTGATCCGCCTCGTGCGAAGAGATAAAAAAAAAAAAAACGAGAAGGAGAGAGATAACGAAAGGAGTTAAAGTGAACGCACGAAGCGACGTTAATTTTGGATTCCGGTCACGCGCCAGCCAGTTTCGAGAGCCGAATTTGCATTTAAAAAAACAACCATTTACAAACTCGTACATTTATTTAGCATCGTGCGTGAAGAAGAAACTGTAAATGACATATTTTCGGTGAATTGAATAGACGCGCCTATAGGCGCCTATTTACGTACTGGCTTTTGGCCGCGACGTCGTCCACGTGGACTTTAGAATTTGATCCAGGGAGGAGATAAACAAAGAGAGAGAGAGAGAGAGAGAAAAAGTAAGAAATAAAGAAAGAGAGTGTCATATTTATCAAGCACGTCCGTGCGAAAATTGAGTTACGGCTTTGATCGAGCCCATCTTAATTTTCCCTAACTTTATTAGAGCCCCAGTCTGGAAGCCTCACATGGGCCATCAGTGACCGGTCACACTTTGCTACCGGGGGCCATTAAAGGCAAACTGATCATGGCCTTTAAAATTGCCTCAACGCTACCTCATCAAAACCATTGCAGACATATGTGTACGTTTTCGTGTGTGTGTCTGTGTGTGTGTGTGTGTGTGTGCACTATACAAAAGAAATGTGCTGGTTCAATAAGGTTTTGGCTTGGAATTCTGTCGAATATCTTAACACGTTTGATCTCGCGTTGTTGTACATTACATTTCACCCATTTACGAGTGGTTTTTCGAAAAATACTTTCTCAGTGCACCTTCACACCTTCTAAGGAACATATCTTCCAAATTTCATGTTTTTATCTTCATTTTAGTATCTGCGTTGTCTATATGTCAGTCAGTTATTCAGTCGGTCAGTTACTCAGCCACGAAACTGTTTTACATGAAATAGATAATGGAAGTTACGACAACGAGTTGAGCGACGGTACGATTAGAATTAGCGTTTTATCGCGCAGTGATTTCAACGGGACGACGCGCCGTTAATTTAGCGTACAAGATTAGTTCGTTTATTTTTCCAATAATTTCTTCATCTTCGACAGTTGTGCGCTTGCGGAATTGTCGGTGCTGGACTTTGGCTGAGACTCGCGTATTCGGGATACGCGACGCTCGTGCCACAGTACAGTTTTGCATCGGCCGATTCGGTCCTCCTTGCCGCTGGATGCCTAACATTCGTCGTTGCATTCTTCGGCTGCTGCGGAGCATGGTTTCAATCAAGATGTATGCTCATCACGGTTCGTACCTTACGTTTTTTTTTTTTTTTTTTTTCATTTTGTTTCATTTCCTCCGTTCTCTTCTACGCCTCTGTTGGCCCATTCTACTTTACCGTGGATTGGGATTAATTTGATCAATTTTGAAATAAAAATCAATATATCTCTTTAAATAATATCGCAAAAAAATTATTTAAAATGGGAACATTAATTTTTATTAGTCTTTTTGTCTTCAAAATTACAATTCAAAATATTTAAAAATAAATGAGAAAAAATAATTAGTCGTGATCAAAGTTATACTGAGAGTGGGGTTACTTTGATAGCGGCCTTTTTCTTAATGAGAATCGGAAGTAAAATAAAGCAAACAAAGTAAAATAAAAGAAGAAGAAGGAGCATTTTTCCTAAAGAAGAAAAAAAAAACGGTCAACGGGATCGAAAGTTACAACGATTTTTATTGTTTTGGGGTTACTTTGATCGAACAAATATTACACCTTTACTTTTCAAGATCAACTTTATTGATAAATAACTGGTATTTTATAATTATTTATGCGGTAACGCATCCATAAACTTCGAAACATTAAAAAACTAGAAAAAAAAACAATTTGTAAGGTAGGTAACATACTTTTGTCTACCTAGGTAATCTAAATCACAAAAAGGGATCAAATTGTTCATTAAGAACATTTCTTAACCTACAATTCTGCAACATTAATATCAAATGGGAATTCAAAATAATCATTTTTATCGATTGGTTTCGGCAAGAATGATACTATATCAATGTTATCGATTTCAGATATATCTTTTTTAATTCTCTTGAAACTTGTTTTACCTCCAACTGATTTGAAAACTTCCACTAGTGAAGGGTCTAATTCCATTATTTGGCAAACGTACTTGTACGTTTTTTTGCCACGACTGATAATACTGAGAATACTCCGAGACTAGCAAAAGAGATAATACATAGGGTGAAATTGATCAATGATCAATGTTACCCCGTCGAAGCAATCAAAGACACCCGAACGAAAAAACTGCCGCCCATATGTTTTTGAGGATATGTCACACAACAAAGCATAACGGTGTAGTTTAATAAATATCTGACAAGGTGATTTTTATCAAAAAAACGTCCTATTGCAATACTCAAATTGTTATTTTTGAAGTTATTCGAGCATAAAAAACAGTTTTGATACGTTACTTACGTTTTTTATATTTTCACGGTCACTCAGCCGTTCGTTCGTGCTGCGTCGGAGTGATGACATAAAGATACATTGAGGCTTGCCAGCCGTAAAAAAAAAAGCTTTCGGTCGCCTTCAGGAACTTCGTAATTTGAATTAAAAAATAAAACAAAGTTTTCATCAAAGTAACCCCAATCCACGGTATCTCATTTTCTCCGTTCGCCTTTCTTCTTACGTACACATTTTGGTGTTAGTTTGTAAGATTTAATCAACTTGGATGGAAAAAGAAAAAAAAAATAATAAAAAAAAAAAAATTCAGTATTTCAGCCTGGTAATACTGTTGTTTATGGCTGAATTTATGCTTGGCGCACTGGCGTTCGTGTTTCGCGAGCATCTCGCGAGGAGCCTCAAGGACGAGCTGCTCTTTGGCATCCACAAGCATTACAACGTGACCCGAGAGCCCGGTACTTTGCCCGCTGTCTGGGATCACATTCACCAAGAGGTATTGTCCCATTGTCTCTAAATACCTCCAATGTGAATATAAATTAAAAAATGTTAGTAAAAATGCAAAAAAAAACATCTAATATACCACTTTTTAAAAACGGAGTAAATAGTATAAAATCATTTTTCCTAGCCCCATACAGATTTATAGCCCCATACAGATTGTCCTTGATAAATTTTTAATAGCTATGAAAGTACTTGTAAAATTTAAAACGAAAAACGTGGTGCGCATGCAATAGATAATGTTAAGAAGTGTAGGGAGTAGCTGTCGTTGAGAAAACTCACGCAACAGTTCATATCATTTGCAGTGCCATAAAATTGTTGGTCACTTAGGTGAACTATTCATGCATCAATTATCTATTACATGCGCCCCACGTTTTTCGTTTTAAATCTTACAAGTATTTTCGTAGCTATTGAAAATTCACAATCACAAATTTTCAGGACAATATGTATGGGATTAGGAATCTGTATAGGGTTTTAAATCTGTATGGCGCTAGGAGAAATGATTTTATACTTTTTAGTCCGTTTTAAAAAACGTAGTATACTAAAAAAATGAATGTTTATTTAAATTTTATTTTTTCTCTTTCACTAAACTATATTTTATTTATTTATTAATTTTTTCACAATTCTTTTTCCTCTTTTTTCTCGCTCTCTCTCTTACACACTTAACTCTTCAATCTGAAACCTGATGCAAGCTGTTAAATGTTGTATATATTATTTAAATATATACAATATCTATTTGTATATTATATTATTTGTACTTGATTATATATATTTTTTATATTTATATTTATCTCGTCTGTTTGTTTGTTAGCTCTAGCTCATCCGGAAGTTAGTTTAAAATCGACATTGCTTAATTCAAATCGCTATATCTCTGAAACTAGACGATTAAAATTCATAATTTTTTTTATCCACTTCGTCATATGTTCCTATGTAATTGGGATTTTTTTTAATCTATAGAAAAGTTTTCCACTGTTCCCCATAAGAACACGTGTAAAATCATGAAATCTTTGATTGCCAATATCTCGAAAACGGAACGGTGAATCCTTTTTGCAATTTTGGAGGTAATCATTCAATAGTCTCCTAAATGAGAACCTCAAAATTAAAAAAAATCTATAGAAAAACGCCTTGGCGAGACTACTACCTTAATTTAAAAAAAAAAACGTGGTAATAAGATTTTTCCGTTTGGCCCTCTTAGTTCCACTGTTGCGGGATTCGGGACTACACCGATTGGTTTCAAATAGAAGCGTGGCCAACCGAGGATCGTGTACCGGACTCATGTTGCGTCAAGCGAGAACGTTACTGCGGCCGTTTCGATCCAGCCGGCAGAACCAAGGAATTGTGGCACAAGAAGGGTTGCGCGAGCGCCATACAGATGTGGCTCATAACGAGACTCCACGTGGTTGGTACGGTGGGATTGCTCGTGGCTTTTCTCCAACTGTTCGGTCTCGTCGCGAGTATGATACTCTTCTGTACGGTCAGCAGCAAAAGATCCTCCCACACTTACAAGAGTTACGACACGGCGAATACCTAGGAACGCGCGTGGATCCCGGCATACGGGATCCACGAGCCTGCCACACCTTCCGACGAGACTCTTACCTAATTTCTCTCTCTCTCTCGCTCTCTTTGATAGAGCTCTCCTTTTTTTACGAAAAAAAAGAGCTCTATGAATCTTTTTTTTTACGAAAAAAAGAGAGCTGTATGAATCTTTTTTTTTAATACTGTCGCACAATTGCAACGTGACACGCGAAACAGAGAGAGAGAAAGAGAGAAAGAGAGAAAGAGAGAGGGAGTGAGAGAGAGAGAGAGAGAGAGAGAGAGAGAGAGAGAGAGAGAGAGAGAGAGAGAGAGAGAGAGAAAGCAGAGGGATAGAGAGACCGCAAAAAAAATTGGCCCAAACATCGACTAAGATGCGTCTCTACTCATTTTTACTCAACGTCCAAAAAAAAAAATTTCATAGAGATTTAAAAAAATCCCTGACATACCGTGTTTTTCACAGAAGTTTTTTTTTCCTTCATTCTTAGATCATCTTTGTTTCGTTGAACAATTATACATTTATGTATACGCATGTTCGCTATAAAACTCACAACTGTGTATTCCGTAGATGTATGCATAGATATACAAGGGTTATTGGAAATTCGATTTATTCCTTGAAATGGGTTATTTTGCAACAAATTAAACCCTGTCAATTAGGAGTCGAACTTTAGTTATTTCCGAGTTATGGTGGTTTTATGATTTTTTAATAAATTTTCAAACTTGTTACCAAAAACGAATAATTGTAAAACGAACGACTCCACTTCGGACACTCAAGCGATACTTTTATAAAAGCTGATAAAAAAATGTTAACTTGAAAAAAAAAATGCATGCTCGAAATTTCCATGTCAGAAATGAAAGATCTTGGGTGACAAGAATTATTTTTTTGTAAAATTCTTTAAAAATCGAAATGAATCATCCGAAATAAGAGTATGCCAAGTGTCATACATTTTTTCGGTTAATTGTCGTTGATTTTTGTCAAATTTATAAAAAAAAAGAATAATTCTTGCCATTTAAGAAGGTTAGAGCGGTCCAGTTGAGTCAAATGACGGTTTATGAGTTTGTTTTTCTTCAATAAACCTTTAAAAAAGTGCATGCGAGGTATAGATTTTTTCTGAAGCTGCTAAGTTTTCGTAAAATATATAATTAAAGGGAAAAATTATGCATTTTTATACTTTTATTACGTGAAAAAGAAAAACTGTTGTTTTTCTATCAACTTGAAAAAGAATAACATTATTGATGATTATTATGAAAGAGTCGTAATCTTTTATTCGATAAAAAAAATTGAAAATATTGAAAAGTTAAAATATTAAAAAGGTTTACAATCTTTTATCAAACCTTGATGGTTCAAAATTGAATATATATAGTTTTCGATGTGTAAGATGGGTTTTTATATTTTCTAAATGTTCACAAAGGTTTAGTTTATTTTAATCCGTTGTTAGTTTATCGTTTATCTTGATGCTAAATAGCCAAAAAAATTAACTCACTCGTAGCGTGAACGTCTTGCCTATCTAACCGCACGTAAAACAACATACATTAAACTATTTTTCAGCTTTGGTGTTTTGTGGTAAAATAAAAAAAAATCGTAAAGATTCAGCATAGTCTGGACAATTACATATATATTTTTTTTCTCGGTTCGTGGATAACGCTCCAATCTCCTTAAGATCGTTTATTTTTGAGATTATGGGAATTTTGGGCATTTATTTGTTTTAAAGTGATCCTACATTTATCAGCCCCCAGTGAAGTAGTTTTTTCTACAATTTATTTTTAGTAACGAGTTTGAAAATTTCTAAAGAAATTTTAAAACCACCACAACTTGGAAACCAAGAATCTTCGACCGCTAGTTGTTAATTTGTTACAAGTGACCTCTAGGTCACTTGTAACGGCCGCACCTCGCGGCCGTTGATCGCAACGCGGAGCGTCGTGTCATTAAGCGAACGTACCCCCCTACCACTGGAGTTTCCAGACTCGTATGTAACACCATGGCTCTATATTTTCCTAACGTCAGAACGCGGTACTGCAAAAACTCCGCCCATCACAACATCAGTTCAATTTCTTTTGGGTACCCCTTCGTATACACACGCGAAGAGACACAAGATATGCGTCCGATATATACGTATGCATTTTCGTACGTTCATTTCAACCAGCGCGACTCGATCGCGAATGATCCAAAGTTTTACTCGAGGAGCAACTGACAAACGGTCCAGCCGCTTCAAGCTCCCATAGAGATAGTATTTTGTTTGTTTGTTTGTTTGTTTTTTTTTTTTTGCGTTCACAAAGCACATAGAGATCTGCGGTAGCATTGACATAATGATACCAAGTATTTGACCAAATATATTGTGAATAAAGATTGTTATCTATACGACTGTGTACGACGAGTGCATCGGGTCGGTAGTATTTTTTCTTTTTAGTAAGAGCGCGTACCTTCGAACATTTCGGGAGTTACACACGTGCCAATATGATCATTATTATTTATACGAAGCTGTGAAACTCAGTACGAACTTTTGTTCTTTTTTGTTTCTTTTCTTTAGAATAGTCCAGTAACCAAATGAAATACATATATTTAAAGCTGTATTAATGTCAACATCGAAAGATATACATAGATTGTCGTTTGAGACGAGTATCGTCAAGTTATTCAATCACCAAAGTGTGAAATAATACTGGCACAACGAGTATTAAGAAAATAAAAGACGAAGAAGGCGAATGCATCACTGGAGACCGACCAGTCGACCTCCCAATTCATTCAGCGCCTTGGAGACACCTCGCGAAGTTTTCTTGGCTGTATCAATTGGAAACTGAAAAAAAGATATATGATGTTTTTAAAGCGATACATTTGTTTTTTTTTTTGACGTTTCTATAAAGTCTACGGAGAAGTTGATGTCGTAGGAATCGTTAAATATGTTTGTAACGTATGTTTCATTAATGCGGTAAAATGTACGAAGAATAAATGATTTTGAAAGTACGGTGGAGCCTCGATTATCCGAACCTCGATTATCCATATTTTTGGTTGTTCGAACGCTTCGGCGCCTTATCCGAACTCAATGATAGTTTTTTTTTCTCAGTTATGGTATCGCCCTAAAGTATTCCCCTTTTTCTCTAATAAAGCTATTTCCTGATACTTCGAGATGTTTTCAAAATACATTATTGTCCAGATGTAACTTCATACATCAGATCGTATATACATCGTATGTATTATATATACGAGAAACATTGCATGTACGAGCGTATTCCAGCAGCGTCTTCCAGCAGTTTGATCCTGGCTTTCAATTTTTGGATGACCATGAGATTATATCTTTAGTGCAAGGGGTTCAAGAGGATGACAATAACAATGATGATGATGGCGATTTATCCGACTTGGAAGCGCATAATGAACCGTCTCACAGCGAAGCATTCAGCGCTTTAGAAACGGCCCTGGAATGGTTTGAAACCCAAGCAGAAAATAGTCTCACACAGTCTCATAACAGTCTCACACATAGTCTCACACAGAATTTAGGGTCGTTGGATTGATAAAAAGAATTTTCGATACTATTTATATTATATGACTTGATTTTCCCGGAAATCTGAGATCTATTTTCGATTATCCGAATTTTTTTATTATCCGAACAATGCCCAGTCCCAATTATTTCGGATAATCGAGGTTTTACTGTATGTATTTTGCCTCGTACGAATGCCACTCGTAATCGAACCACTTACGTCGACAATGGTGTTTAAGAAATTGCTCAGTCCCTCGAATCCACCGACCAGAGCGCGTCCTATTCCGATCAACTTGTCACCCGAATTTCCGTATTTGTCCTCCTCGCGAATTTTATCGACCAGAGCGGTTGGTCTCAGATACATCTCGATCAAGGAAGCGATCGGATTTTGCTTCTTAATCTCAAAGGGCGCTTGAGCTTTCTCGTTCTCGAGTCTCACGGTTTCTCGTGTTTTACCAGGAAAAATATTCTCCAACGATCCAGCGGACGCGACGAGAGAATTCACAGCCGTCGATCCTCTTTCGAGGCGCTCACGCGCCTCGCTCGCTAAATCCTGGGAAATTATTAATTTTTTTTTCTTTCTTATTTACAATCATCGTAAACTTTCCTTTGGCAATCCTTCAAACCCCCTCCTTCTCCCCGTCTCGTACCATCCTCGTTATTTATTCGATGCGTGTGCGTGTGCTATTTGTGATTCGCGAAGACTTCCAGAAATGGAGATGCCAACGATTTCACGCAACTCCAAAACGAGAAAGAAATCGAATGGGCGCTCTCCAAAGAGAATAAATCGTTTCAACAATGAAAAAGCAAAACGTCTTACGGCCGTACTATTTTTAAATATATTTATTCATATAGTTTTTTTATTACTAGACATTCGGGAGGTGAAAATTGAGTCTTCGAAACGAGTCTCGGGTATCGCATTTTTAAAAATAATTTAAGGTATTCCTTTCGCGGAGAGCCATATTTTATGAGCAGCCAGGCCCTTTTTTAATCATTAAATTATAGTGGTGCTCAATAAAAATAAGTTATAATTAATTATTGTACCCAACGATGAAGTAGAATGAAAAATTTCGCATATACTTTGTAGATTTAGACATTTTTACATGTTCTCTGAGAAGTGGCGGTTATGGAAAATTCATTTATAGGGTGTCTCAAAATGACTTGACATTTTATTTATTAATAAAACGTATGATTTATTTGAAAAGTACGAATATTTTTATTTCAATATAAGGTAGAAACATGGAGGTTACGTGTGGAACACAATCTTACTAATTTAATAAAAGTGAAAGTTTGAGTGTTTGTCTCGATGTTTGTTCGAAATTAACCCCTAGAAATATTAATTTTCTACTTTTAATAATAATTGAAGTCAAATTCGATGACATTGGCGTGTGCCTGTGTTTGTTTGGGTTTGCTATTAATTCAATGATTGCTATTAATTCATCGTTAAAAAAGGCGATACTCTTCATTATTTTAATTAATGTCTCGACAATTATGCAGTCGATTTATTTGAAACTTAGCATAATCGCTTGATCCTTAAATCTTGATGATATAATATTTTCACAATTTACCGCCATTTTGTTCCATTCGTTTTGCAACCATTAACGTCTGCACAAGCTGCTTTCCCATAAGCGACCGTGTTAAATTCATATATTTATAACTAATGAATTATTTAGTGAAAAATTCGAAAATAATTAATGTATTGCTATTCTATCAAGAACTATCATTTCTCAAGTTTTCAAGTATTTTGGCGATTTTTTCTTATCCATCCAGTAATACCTTAAAACCTACATAGTATTACAGTATTTGAACTTTATAATAAAATGTATTGTATTTATTCGTCCGCTCGACATTTTTAACGTTTACTCGACTTTGCCGAATCAAAAACTCTTTATACAACGTACTTCGAACGTTTTTCATTATGTTAATAACCTGGCGCCGATGATGCTTCAGCGATAGTCTATTTTTAGCTTTAGCGATATTTTTTCTCAAACAAAATTCCAACATATTTATATTCAATTGCAAAAATGACAAGTATCAATTACATTTCCCAGTTTGGAAATATTTTTCAACACTAGTACGAGTTGGAAATTGCCCAATAATAATATCTTCTCACATGAAATTTGATTCGCAAGAAGTTGGCAGCTTGATGAAAACTCATTGCACCTATTATCATCGCCACTCTTACGGCTAAGGAACGGTTTCGAAACTCTTTAGTAAACGAACGAGCGATGCAAGAGTGCGATGACGTTGAAGTTTGCATAATTTGAACGGAACGATTCTTTAAAAATGTCTTTATCGTTATTATCATAAAAAATATTATTAAAAAAAAATTGAGGTCGTGAATCTCTAGCAAGGGTACATAAAAATGTACGAGTGATGTTCATAGCCTGAAACGGCCAAAAACAAATGTTATCAACTGATAAGAATTTACTTTCGTTGCATTACAACGATGCAAACTTCAGCATCATAGAGCGCGAGTGGTTAATCTTGGCTCCTTTTTAGAGCGAGCTGATCGTCCCGATTGCAAAAGCAGAAGGCACAGAGTAGGCTCGTGTTAGTTTCATTGGCTCTGCGTGCAAATATTCGATAAAATATACGCACCATTAATAAAAGGAACAAAGTTCAAAAAAGCGGTTTTCGCGCGCTGGAGCAGTCGGGATGAAAGTTTACCTTGAACAAGAAGCAAAAAGACCCAATCACCTTGCGCGTGCAATTATCGACAAAAAAACACGAACGTTCCAATTAACAAACACAAAATAATATCAATATATACGTGCATGTACATCGTGAGTCTTTTTATGCTTTTTCGTACGACATTGAATTACCTCCGCTCCTTCGGCTATAATATTTCGGGCCATTACGGCCGAATTGATCAATTTGCCTCTGCTGAATCTTATAGCGTCCCCAAAGCGGCCTAACAATTCCTACAATACATCATTACAAATATTTTTAAACGTCTCGAAAAATGTTTTTTTTTTCTTCGCCGACTTTGTAATTCGCTCCTGATAAGCCTTTTAATTTTTGTTACGAATACATTAATTTGAACGACTGCATTGACTTTACCATGCCTTGTTCCCACGTGGTTGGAGATGACTGGCCATTGCGCTCGGTGCTATCGGCCCAACTGTTCAGATTGAATTTTGTTGCTTCTTCGGCAGGTCGACTTTCCGCAAACTCGATCTCAAGGACAATCATTGAAATGACTAACGTCGCGTGCACAATGCGCGTTCTCATTTTGCACACAGGCTTCACTCTCTTCTTGAAAAAAACCCTTTTTTTTTTATACTCTCTCAAATCGCCATACGCTAAGCCACGATAATTTAATCGACCTTGTTTTTTTTTTTTTTTTTTATTATTTATTACTCAACAAACAACAGAAGTACAGAGTGCCAAGATTTTGCACGTTAATTAGACAGTAGTCTGTCAAGCGTGGCTCGACCGATGCGTGTCGCGTGCTGGTGTGCAGAAAGCAACTGACCGATCACCAGCCGTTCGTTTCTTTCCTTTTCCCACTCTGCCTTGTTAATATCTCTTACAACACTGCCTCACTCGTCGCAGCTTTCTCTTTTTTCAATATTCACCTGCGCTCTGTACTCGCCTCGCTATTGCCAAGTCGAATCGAGCACTCTCCGCGCCCTTCTTATCTCCTATAGCAACCTTCGACATCCTAGACAATTATTGACGACAAAATAAACGCCGAATTCCAGGACAAAATCTTTCGTAACTCAACTTTACATCATAGTCGACATAATAAAAATTCGTGGAAACGACCGCATCGCTTTACCGCATTCCGATTAATAAACATACAAGTTTATTCTCATCGCTGAAAATCCTAACTTGTTATGCCTAATAAATCTGTCACCCTACTAAATGTTGACGTAATTATGTTGTAGGGGGCCTGAAACAAAGAGAAACATTATTAATATTTCATGCCTTCGTCACTAAATATCATTGTAAGGATTGAACGAAGACAAGCTTTCGTAACATATAGATGTCTTGTCTTAATGATAATTGTATTTGAATTGAGTTCTTACCTCCAATACACCGTCCACAAATTCAAGAACATCGGCGTAGAGCGAATAATCGGGCTCGGAGTTATCGTACGAAGTGGGACAGCCGTCAACGAGAACGAGACCAGGATCTACGACAGGTATAGTTGCCTCGGAGAACAGTGGATGAGGTACGCAACCACCACCCTCGCCGCTGCCACCGTTGCCATCCGCTTGCATAGATCCACCATCCGTTGAGGATGAGGTATCTCCGTTTGATCCTTCACCGGATGAACTTGAATCGCTGTCACTTGATTCCGAACTGTCCGAGGATGAGCTCGAACCGTTCCCATTTGATTGGGACTCGGATGATTGATCCGAGCTATTTTCGCTTGAGCCTGCATCACTTCCCGATGAGTTTGATCCATGTTCACCTGATCCCGAATTGTCGTTTGCTGAGTTCGACTCGCCGTTGCTCGATCCTGTCGAAGCTTCAGAGGATCCTCCCCCAATTATAGTGTATCCCCCGTCGTACGTTTCCGAAGATTCACTGCTTGTCTCTGAAGATCCTTTATTCATCTCTGATGACCCTTCACTCGTTTCTGAAGATCCTCCGCTTGTCCCTGAAGATCCTCCACTAGTTCCTGAAGACCCGCCGCTTGTGTCTGAAGATCCGCTACTCGTCTGTGAAGATTCTCCGCTCGACTCTGAAGATTCTCCGCTTGTTTCCGAAGATCCTCCGTTTGTCTCTGAAGATTCTCCACTCGTTCCTGAAGATCCTCCACTCATTCCTGACGATCCTTCACTCATTCCTGAAGATTCTCCACTCATTCCTGATGATCCTCCACTCATTCCTGAAGATCCGCCACTCATTCCTGAAGATCCGCCACTCATTCCTGAAGAGCCGCCACTCATTCCTGAAGATTCTTCGCTTGTTCCTGAATATCCTCCGTTTGTCTCTGAAGATTGTCCACCCGTTCCTGAAGATTCGCCGCTGGTCTCTGAAGATCCTCCACTTATTCCTGAAGATCCTCCACTCATTCCTGACGATCCTTCACTCATTCCTGAAGATTCTCCACTCATTCCTGATGATCCTCCACTCATTCCTGAAGATCCGCCACTCATTCCTGAAGATCCGCCACTCATTCCTGAAGATCCGCCACTCATTCCTGAAGAGCCGCCACTCATTCCTGAAGATTCTCCGCTTGTTCCTGAATATCCTCCGTTTGTCTCTGAAGATTGTCCACCCGTTCCTGAAGATTCACCGCTGGTCTCTGAAGATCCTCCACTCATTCCTGACGATCCTTCACTCATTCCTGAAGATTCTCCACTCATTCCTGATGATTCTCCACTCATTCCTGAAGATCCGCCACTCATTCCTGAAGATCCGCCACTCATTCCGGAAGATCCGCCACTCATTCCTGAAGATCCGCCACTCATTCCTGAAGAGCCGCCACTCATTCCTGAAGATTCTCCGCTTGTTCCTGAATATCCTCCGTTTGTCTCTGAAGATTGTCCACCCGTTCCTGAAGATTCACCGCTGGTCTCTGAAGATCCTCCACTCATTCCTGACGATCCTTCACTCATTCCTGAAGATTCTCCATTCATTCCTGATGATCCTCCACTCATTCCTGAAGATCCGCCACTCATTCCTGAAGACCCGCCACTCATTCCTGAAGAGCCGCCACTCATTCCTGAAGATTCTCCGCTTGTTCCTGAATATCCTCCGTTTGTCTCTGAAGATTGTCCACCCGTTCCTGAAGATTCACCGCTGGTCTCTGAAGATCCTCCACTCATTCCTGACGATCCTTCACTCATTTCTGAAGATTCTCCACTCATTCCTGATGATTCTCCACTCATTCCTGAAGATCCGCCACTCATTCCTGAAGATCCGCCACTCATTCCTGAAGACCCGCCACTCATTCCTGAAGATCCGCCACTCATTCCTGAAGAGCCGCCACTCATTCCTGAAGATTCTCCGCTTGTTCCTGAATATCCTCCGTTTGTCTCTGAAGATTGTCCACCCGTTCCTGAAGATTCACCGCTGGTCTCTGAAGATCCTCCACTCATTCCTGACGATCCTTCACTCATTCCTGAAGATTCTCCATTCATTCCTGATGATCCTCCACTCATTCCTGAAGATCCGCCACTCATTCCTGAAGATCCGCCACTCATTCCTGAAGAGCCGCCACTCATTCCTGAAGATTCTCCGCTTGTTCCTGAATATCCTCCGTTTGACTCTGAAGATTGTCCACCCGTTCCTGAAGATTCACCGCTGGTCTCTGAAGATCCTCCACTTATTCCTGAAGATACTCCACTCATTCCTGACGATCCTTCACTCATTCCTGAAGATTCTCCACTCATTCCTGACGATCCTTCACTCATTCCTGAAGATTCTCCACTCATTCCTGATGACCCTCCACTCATTCCTGAAGATCCGCCACTCATTCCTGAAGATCCGCCACTCATTCCTGAAGATCCGCCACTCATTCCTGAAGATTCTCCGCTTGTTCCTGAATATCCTCCGTTTGTCTCTGAAGATTGTCCACCCATTCCTGAAGATTCACCGCTGGTCTCTGAAGATCCTCCACTTATTCCTGAAGATTCTCCACTCATTCCTGAAGATTCTCCACTCATTCCTGATGATCCTCCACTCATTCCTGAAGATCCGCCACTCATTCCTGAAGATCCTCCACTCATCCCTGAAGATTCTCCGCTTGTTCCTAAATATCCTCCGTTTGTCTCTGAAGATTGTCCACCCGTTCCTGAAGATTCACCGCTGGTCTCTGAAGATCCTCCACTTATTCCTGAAGATCCTCCACTCATTCCTGACGATCCTTCACTCATTCCTGAAGATTCTCCACTCATTCCTGATGATCCTCCACTCATTCCTGAAGATCCGCCACTCATTCCTGAAGATCCGCCACTCATTCCTGAAGATCCGCCACTCATTCCTGAAGATCCGCCACTCATTCCTGAAGATTCTCCGCTTGCCCCTGCAGATCCTCCGTTCATCTCTGAAGATTCTCCACTCGTCTCTGAAGACCCACCATTTGCCTCTGAAGATCCTCCACTCATTCCTGAAGATCCTCCGCTTGTTCCCGAAGACCCTCCGCTTGTCCCTGAAGATTCTCCGCTCATTTCGAAAGATCCGCCATTTTGTCCTGAAGATCCACCGCTGGCCTCTGAAGATTCTCCGCTTGTCCCGGAAGATCCTCCATTTTGTCGTGAAGATCCTCCATTTTCTCCTGAAGATTCTCCATTTTCTCCTGAAGATCCTCCATTTTGTCCTGAAGATCCCCCGTTTGTCTCTGAAGATTCTCCACTCGTCCCTGAAGAACCACCGCTTATCCCTGAAGATCCTCCATTTCCCTCTGAAGATCCACCACTGGCCTTTGAAGATTCTCCGCTTGTCCCTGAAGATTCTCCACTCATTCCTGAAGATCCACTGCTGGTCCCGGAAGATCCTCCATTTTGTTCTGAAGATTCTACACTTGTCCCTGAAAATCCACCGCTAGTCTCTGAAGATTCTCCACTTGTTCCCGAAGATGCTCCACTTGTTCCAGAAGACTCTCCGTTTGTCCCTGAAGAACCTCCGCTGCTCTCTGAAGATCCTCCACCTGCTCCTGAAGATTCTCCGCTCGTTCCTGAAGATTCCGTCGATCCACGTTCTCTGTCTGATGATCCTAAGGATTCATTATTTGTTTCCGTTGATTGGCTATTTGCGGAATTGGAATCATTATCACCTCCTGATCCACCATCGGATGATTCTTCGTTCGATGAACCGTCGCTCGGACGCTTATAGGGAATAATTATCACTCCGACTTCCGCTGGATCCGAAGTCCCATAGGTGCTCTCCAAAATATCTTGCACAGTGTCGCTGGAGTCAACCGACTCCGTAATATCCAATCCATCGCTGACGTACGCCTAAAAGTTGATCGAGAAATAACGCAATCATCATTCCATAGGGACAAAGTTCTCGCATGATTTACCTGTCTTTTGTTTTTCGGTCTGGCACAACAGCTTGCTATGAGAAACACGAAAAAGATTGCGAATTTCATTTTTGAGCTTCGCTACTGTTTGTCTTCGAGAAAAGCTAATTTGGCTTGGCGCATACGCCTGACGACTGAGCAACTTTTGGGAGCTAGGATCTTTCCATAGTACGGATTCGCAAATGAACCTGCTACTGTTCAAACTCTCCCCTTAAATCCCCTCGTTATTTTTCCGATAAGACAAGAGCTCGTTTCACTATCGCTCAATGACTCGCGTTCGGTTTTACTTGAGCTTGAGAACGGACGTACCTCAAGTGGCGTTTTTCCGTTGTTCGACAATTACACGCACGGAAACAACGTGGAAAGCAATCATCCGACACTTGTACGTTTCTGATCAATTCACCACAATTGTGGGGTATAAGCGAAAATTCAAGGTCTTGCGCGATTGTGGGTAGTTCGTGACAAAACGGAAAAAGTAGAAAAAAAAGTTGAACTTGTTTGTTATATACCTCAACGGTGTATCAAAATATTTGATTATTGATGAAAATAACTATGAATAAAACTACGAACGGAAAAACACAAGTCACTGAGTGCATTATAAATAATAAAACTATCGATTAGGAATGAAAACCCGAGCCGCTACAAAAAGTGACATTTTTTCACGTCTATAACACGTCTCAAAACTTTAAACGCGTTTTTCTCGGAACACAACTTTTCAAAACGGCACGCAGCATAACGCCAACAACTTTCATTCTACTCACTTCAAATTTTAAACACATGTGTAACATAACATTCCGAAGAGAAATACGTACGGGATTTTCCATGAGTTAATTATAACATTATTTATCAACATATGATTGTCCTTTTTTCATTCGAAAATTGAATTTTTACCTTAAATACTTGCCAATTGCCCAAAAATTAATATTTTCAAAATCCCCTACGTATTTCTCTAACTATACTCGTGTACATGAATATAATTTTTAAAATTTTTTGTAGATTCATATTTGCGTCAGTTATACTGCGTGCCGCGGAGCGTCTCAGAATCAACATGCCTCGCGAAAATGGCTCCAGCGTCATCATTTTGTATAATTTTTTAATATAATTTTTTTTTCTTTCACTTGAAGATATTACTAATAACATCCGTGAATACTATTATCCTCTTACTTGTCCTTCCACCGAAAAAAGAGATCGCTTAATTGTGGATGTTTACAGTGGTGTTACCCCTTGAAGGACTCATGAAACCTTCGGACCTTTTTTCATGACGCTCTACGAATGGTTTATTTGTACACCCAGGCTGCCATCGACGACATCATTAATTCGGGTTAACGAAAATTTTTTAAAAAATCACCGTGAAAGGATTAAACACAGCCAAACGATCGAGCTTTGATCGAACGAAAAAACTGTATTGTCGTTATTATTAATAGTGCCATCATCGATATTTATTTAACTGCTGGCCACCATTGGAATCCTGTTCAACGACTGGATCAATTAAAAAGCTTCGGTAAAAAAACATCACAGAAAACATAATACAATAGACATGCACGTACACCAAGATGAAAAATAAAATCACTGCGACTGACAATAAGTCGTAACAAATAAAAGTCGAGTATATCAAGACGATTCAAGTCCCTGTGGACTTTTGACCACTCGACTCGTCACGCGCGTAAACGATGACGCGCACTACCTGTAGTCAAATGAGACCGTGATTCACCCGGCTTTGTTATTCAACAGTTGATTGACGGCAGCGAGGGTAGAGATCGGTATCTGAAAACAAATTAATTGCCGAAGCAAAAAAGTCATCGAGAGTTAGAAGAAAAAAAAAACAAAAAGTAACGACGTTGATGTGCGTACTTGGTACAATTATCACGCAACATTTGCGTCTTTCAAACGATTTACCGTGAAAACGACGCTCGTGTACTCACATTAAATATATCGTCAAAGAGAGTGGTGCCCCTTCGCTTCGGAGGAACGCCGTATGTTTGTTCCTCGGCGTAAGGATACGTGTGATTATCGCTTGCCTGGCGTGCGGTGATTCCATCAAGATTCTGATTCGAGCTTGCCGATCCAACCGGTATCTCGCTTACGGGCCCTGTGTTCGTACTCAAATATTTGTAAAAAGTCTGCGTGCGGACCGGCCGGCCGCGTAGTAGTTTACGATAGTAACGACGACCCGGATACACTATTTCGGGGACATCCCGGACGTCTGCGGCTGCAAGTTAATCGCACGTTGCAACCTAGTTATTTTTTTTTTTTCGGATTTCGTCATTTCGAGCAATCGTAAAAGTGCCCTATAAATGCTACGAAACGCAATTGTTATTCGCATGTACGGAGTCTTCGAATTCAGCAAGGACTTTCACGTGCAGAAATGTGACCCCGTGCGGGAAATTAGCAGAGCATCCCTAATACAACTCGGGGCTTTCAAGGGAACGTTTGTGGATTCCGTAGTAGGGTTTTCCGTAGAAGAGCTGGATCGTGCCCCTGTTAGGGAATGGGAGAGGAAGGTTGACTAAAACTATGGTCTAAGTACGGAGACCAAGTATGGGCCTTTAAGGGGTGCAATTGTAGATTCCCTAGTAGCGATTTCTAAATGACTAAAGAATTTGTGGCATAGTAATTATCGAGACCGATTAAAGATAATAATTAAACTATGCGTTTAGTAGAGGAGCTGTGATGCCTTGAGCCAACACGCATGCAGTTCGTTCATTGGAACAACGCGGGATCAAACATGCCAAAATATTTGACAGAATTCTAAGCCTCAAATGTATTGAAGTAACACATTTATTTTTTACCGTGCACAAACACACACATACGCATATAGCT
Organism: Ophion ventricosus; assembly: GCA_963932345.1. Taxonomy (NCBI): domain Eukaryota; kingdom Metazoa; phylum Arthropoda; class Insecta; order Hymenoptera; family Ichneumonidae; genus Ophion; species Ophion ventricosus. The sequence continues at coordinate 12,028,150 of OZ010723.1, read as the reverse complement.
GCAATAATTGTCACGAGGCACCGTTGAGACAATTTTAAAGGCCCTGGTTATGTTGCCTTCAATGGCCCCCAGTAGTAAAGTGTGACCGGCCACTGATCGCCCATGTGAGGCTTCCAGACTATCAAAGCTCGATCAAAGCCCGAACTGAATTTCCGCACGGGACCTGGCATTCCTTACTTTAAGTCGGGCCCTGGCCAGGCTTGCCTCGTCCCATTCACCTGACCGGGCCCTTTCATGGAACCGGCCAGAAAGATCACAAAATTGTTTTTTTTTTATGACTTACACTCTATGTTTTGAAAATTGCAATGTTCTGGCTGAAATATATTGCGAGCAAGTACACTTTCACATGATGTATAACCGACTGGAACAGTGACACTTCATGAAAAGTGAAGCTTCAAGAACTGTCTCAAACTGCTTTGCTTTTGAAAGGCGTTGTGGACTGAAGGGTGTTGTGGACTGTGACGAAAAAAAAACGTTATGCAGCTTGGATGCGAGTTAAAAGATACCGCTGTATTTCGAAATCTCAAAACACAGTACAAAATATATCATCGTCGTGCGAACAAGATATGTATAATCTAAAAATAAATTTGGACGTTTAATACATTATTTTTTCACCAAGTTCATGTCCGAAACACACGAACTAATAATTTACGAGGTGTTTGAATTGAACGGATATATATTTTTCTCTATTTTTCATCAACAGATTTTAAGCAAGCCGTGGGAAAAGTAATTAATAATGCCAAGGATTGGGAGGGAATCGCGCGGTTCGGAACAGAAACACTTCAACATAAAACATAAATGGAACATTATTTATAATAATCGCGATACTATTTTTAATTAATATAATTATAACCGTTTTTGTAACTTTCCTTAATAAAAAATATTTTGACAAATACATTCTAGGCCTTGTATACATATATTTTAGAGTGTGTAAATGCACGAGCATGTATGTGTACTGGCTACGTAAGGCAGTATTATAATGAACTGATAAGGCAACACTATAATTACATGATCAGGCAGCATTATAAACGCTTGGCCAGGTAACCTGATAACCACCTGATCAGACAACCAGATAAGGCACATATGTGACAGAACGTTACACTTTCTAGCAGGACACTATCGGGTCCCCTTATAAGTGCTCTACCAGAGCAGTCAGGCAACGTGAAAGCGTCCTGGATCGGACCCTATCGAAATTTCTACGTGCCATTACCCGTATGTGTTCCGCTAACAATCCGCCAGGTGGCTCCGAGCGAAGCGCTTCGCGTAACCAAGATACAACGTCCTACAACGATAAAACTTCGACCCGTTGTTATATCACGAACAGAAGTGCTATGCTCACAGTGTGCTCATTCGCTTATGATTTTGTGATACTCGTGAAATAATAAGTATCAGTACGATCTATGATACTATTTATTTTACTCAGCCATATCGCCAAAAGCCCTTTTCCAGTATCTGATCATTACTCTATCCGTCCTCCGATTTATTTCTCATGGCCCTGTCAGTGAACTATTACCTTTATCGTTATTTCGTGGCAATATTCCGATCCCTTTCCTCGTCAGTTCCTGATTAGTTCCCGAAAAAGGGAACGGCGAATCAGGGCCTGGCCGAAGATTTGTTACATGGCAAACCTGATCCACGTTGAACGGCCTGACCATGGCCTGATATTATCTAGGCCGACAAGGGGTAGTAGGTTTTCCCAACTCAAATTTTTACACGGGTTCTCGCAGAATAAAAAATCAAAATTCATGGCTAATTGTACAAAACAGTTTTTTTCCCCCTCAAAAAAAAACAATACAGTATATTTTATTTTTACAAACGGTTATCAATCGATCGATCGGATCGCTCGATAAGAAGTATTATTGGAACGTGATTCGCGTGTATGTCATCGAATTTGATCGAATATTCAGTATTCGCGATAAAAATAAACCATGTGTCTCAGGAGACGACACGTGGAGAATTCGAAAGATCACATTTTGAGGTAAGGCGTCATCCTAGAAGCAAACATTTCTAGCGAATATTTCCGAACACTCCACGGCAATCCGATCTCGACGTACGTCCCATAGACCATCACCAACTGTTTAATCTCTTGGTACGTTGTGCCTAGGCTTGTCGAAGGCAGAGGAGAAAAGCAGCTTTTACGCAGTTTCACTTTTTTTTTGGCCCATCACAGTCTGCTCTTAAAAGATAAAAAGCGTGTTACCCGATGCGCGCTGCTTACGTTTTAAGACCTTATATACGTTTGGAAAAAAAATGTCTTTTTTTATTGGCTTAAATGTTGAATAAACATCTCAAGAATGATATTCAAAAGTTATTTGAGATTGGATTTTTTTTTTTCAGTAATATTCCGCAGATAGTTATGAAACTTTAAACACGTTTTTTTTAAATCATGTTTTCAAAATCGGGCGGACTCGTATCTCTTAGAATTTCCAACCGATTGACTTCAAATTTCAACTGTAGCTTCGTACATAGATTTTCTAGCGAAGACACACGGTTTTGACGTTCAATTAACAATTACGGTTTTTATAAGCAAATTAACGCCATCTTGTTAATTAAAAAAGCAACTTTTTTCAAAATCGTGCCAAATTTTCAAAAATCAATATTTTGTAATAATCATATGTACTTCGTTAGCAAAACTCGTGTAGATTACGAAAAAAAAAATTGTTCTACTTGCTCATGTCTTCCCGTGCAGAAATTTCTTAGGGATACCTAAATTCCGATCGGATCCCGATCGGGATATGATACGGATTCCCTAGAAGATATTTCGCATACGTATTCTATACGTAATACGTATTAAATACATTTTTCTTAGCAAATTAAATACATATTTTCTCAGTTCGAAAGACCTCCATTTTATTTAAATATATTTAGAATAAATATCCTATATCACTTTTCTCCAGGAAATATAAATCTTTCAAGGTCCATATATTGTTTTTTCGAAAATGTTTGGTAAATGTAAAAATTTTTTTTTCGAAATTCTGTTATTAAAATATATACGTTTTGACAATTATAATGTAGCACCAATTTTTACCTAATTTTTTTCAGATCCTTGAGTAAATGATTTCAGAAGAAATCGTCTCCAGCTAATATGGATTGGTATCTCCTGGTGATTTTTACATTCATCCCTAGGTTCCGATTTGATATCGAACTAGATCTTGTTCCAAAAGTTCGGGACTCTAGCCTGGATCCTATGCAAAGTTTCTATTTGGATTCTGACTAGAGTCCTTAATAGTTCCGGATGAAGATACTGACTGGAAACCGATTTGCGAGCGTACATTTGACTCTAAATACCGATCCGATATCCGACTGGATCCCGATTGAGAAACCAGGATCCTATCCCGAATCGGACTGTATCCACAACAATATTTCTGCACGGGTCCAACGAGCCCGACCTCTTAGGGCCTAAAAAAAGCATTCTCTTTCTACCAGCCACTTGGCTGAAATTTTGTATTTTTTTGTTGGAAAATAAAAAATTCTTTTGAGTAGCTACAGATATGTAAAATAAACCCTCCAAACCTTATTTCGATTGCTCTGTTAGTATTTAAAAAAAAGCCTTGTTTTCCGACCATCCCAAAGTATATAAGGCCTTAAGAAAAAGAAGGGGCAAAAACGAGAAACATACCAGCGAACGCGCCATTGGGACCTCCAACGATGTTCTCTGTCTTTGGTTCCGCAAGTTCTCCGGCAACGAGACTCGACCTAGCGGCTTCGTTTCTATTGCTCGCGGGAAGTTTAAATTCCAGAGTGGTCGAAGGTTCCTTAATTCCGGATTTAACCAAATAAACCCTTTCATTGTCCGTGGGTGGCGCTATCGGCTGAATATTATCAACGTCCTTCACAGCTACTTTCTCATAAGCGATCTCTCTCGTCTTTCCAGGCTCCTCGATAGATTCGTCAATAGCAGTGGATACTCCTGGGCTAGCCATTGCATACATATGACCTCGGGCATGACTACCGGAACGACCCGATCCATCCAGATTACCACCAAGACCGGCTGCAGCTTCCGGTCTACCGTTGCCGAGACCGGCTCTTGCGTGCAATCCACCTCTCGCGGTACCATCGGAACCCCCCAAAGCGCCACCTAGGCCAGCCGATGCAGATGGACCCCATGGGGTTCCAGCACTCGCGTACAGTCCTCCCCCGGCGTTAGATCCACCCAACAATCCGCCGAGACCCGCTTCGGCGTGGTAACCCGCAAAATTTACCCTGATACCACCGTTCTTGAATTGAAGGAACGGAAGCTGCAAAACGTAACTTTCGTAAATCCACGATTTCAATATATTGGGACGTTGAATAAGTTCTCGCTTTTTTACAACAGATGGCGTTACCAGAACTGCGTGCGTGTAGTTCAAGATGGTAACGCATCTCTAAAGAAGTACTATAAGCAAGCTTAAAATTTAATGTACGTCATTTCAATCAATGTAAAATTTCGTACCAAAAAGAGAGTATTTGCGGGGAATTGTACCGCACTACTTTATTTTTAAAAAATCTGCAGCTGAAGCACACAGAATTCTTGTTAAGAGTTACGGCGACCATGCTTTGGTGGAAATAAAATACAGAGATTGATTTAGACGCTCCAAAAATAATGATTTTGATGTTGAAGATAAAGAACGCTCTGGCGCACCGAAAAAGTTTGAAGACGAAGAATTGGAGGCATTACTGGATGAAAACGAATGTTAGACGCTAGCTGGACTTGCAGAGTCATTAGGAATTGATCACACAACAGTTTCAAAACGTTTGAAAGCATTAGGAATGATTCAAAAGCAAAGACATTGGGTGGCATACGAGTTGTAGCCGAGTGACGTTGAACGGCGTCTTTTTACGTGTGAACAGCTGCTTCAAGGGCAGAAAAGGAAAGGTTTTTCGCGTTGTATCGTGAATGACGATGAAAAGTCGTCATTCACGGAAAAATTCAAGCTCCTGCTCTGCATTTGGTGGGATCAGCTGGGCGTAGTCTACTACAGTTCATGCGTTTGAGCCGAGCATTGAAGGAAGAACGGCCGTTGTACGGGCAGAGACACAGCAAAGTGATTTTGCAGCATGACAACGCTCGGCCACACGTTGCAAAACCGGTGAAAACCTACTTGGAAACGCTTAAATGGGAAGTTCTACCCCACCCGCCGTATTCACCAGACACTGCCCCTTCCGATTATCACTTGTTTCGATCGATGGCACATGGCCTGGCTGAGCAGCATTTTCATTTTTATGAAGATGCCAAAAAATGCCTCGTCACTTGGATAGCCTTAAAAAACATGTCGTTTTTCCAACGTGGAAGTAAAATGCTGCCAAAACGATGGGAAAAAGTAGTGACTAGCGATGGACAATATTTTCAGTGACATGTTTACTAATTTTTTAAAATAAAGCTTTAATTTTGACGAATAAACAGCGAGGACTTATTCAACATAGCAATATTTTTGAAAAATTGTTTTAAAAAAATTCTGTTTGAATTTTAAAAAAATCACGATTCTCAAACGATTGTTCGAGAATTACGCGGTTGAATCGGTCATCGAGGCTTGACCGATGGTCTCTAGATTTACAGAACACGGAATTGCTGGATTGAGGCATCGGCGGACAACAGTGACAGCGAAGGAGAGAGAGAGAGAGAGAGAGAGAGAGAGAGAGAGAGAGAGAGATTAAGACGAGTGAAATACGAGCAAATAAATTATTGAACATCTCTTGTTTTTCGTAATTACCTTGCTGCCATTATTGTCTAGTCTTTCCGTAGGATTGTTCGATTGTGTCATGTTCGTAAATACCGTCGGTTTGTCCATCGTTACAGCTTTTCAGGAAGTTACGCACGACGAGCCGTTTCACCCTCCCTCTCTTTCCCTTCAGCACAAACTGGCACACGCTCGTAAAAATGTCTCTAATTGGCTGGTACGATAACAGCAAGGTCTGCACGAACACACGGGCACGTGTCTACACGAGCAGTCCCGTGGATTTAAAATGTAAAGCTGTATGATTGAAGGGGAAAAAGAGGCCGAAAGATTAGGCAATACGCGAGGATGATTACGGACAATTAATCGACGTTACAACCGCGACGACGCTTCGAGCGCAACTGCTCTTCATTCTCCTTATAGACTCGTTGCGAAAAAAAAAAAAAACTTTTTATTTTTCCCTTGCCTCGCTGTTACTTCTTTTTTTATACGAGTCTCACGTTTGCTCGCCGGTTTTTTCGTTCCCGTCGTTCCAATCGGTAGCGCCGATTGATCGGCGATTCTGACTTCTATATCGAGTGGGGGAAAACTTGATGTGCGATAAACTTACGTCAATCGAGGCGTTATTATCAGGATTGCCAGAGGTCGGGACCTTCTCGAGACTGGTGGATTGCGGACGCCCCAAGCTTGACACTACCGATGTCAACAGCAACAGAGTTATCGGGACTCGGTTGTTCTTTGCCATCTTGCCAGGAAGACCGACGACGGTACGACTGATTATTACGAGTTCGCGTGAAAGGGGAAGCTCACGGCGTGTCTGTCGAAGTAGCTGGAATTCGAGAGGGAACTTTGCCCGAAGAGAGCGAAACGTTGTTCGCTCTACGCGAGGAAACCGCAAACTTATATACATACCTTCGTAAACCCAGACATACACGGATTTAGTTGTACGTATTGCAAATACGTTCGAATGCGTGGAGGTAGCATCCAGGCAACATCATCGCCACACGATGAAGAATCGTTCATTGGTCCCTATACCTTGCAACTTTGAAGAGATGGAGGAGGGAATTCTCTTGGTCCTCGAAGTGGGGATTAAAGACGAATCGAGCCAATCACCACGCGGCTCGTTAATCGAATTTACCCACACATACACATTTTCTCTATAACATCTGTGTACGGCCTCAATTACGGTGAGAGGTGAGCAGGAAGAGGTATATTGCGGCGAGGTGGTCCGAGAAAAACTCAGAGCACGCCGCGCAAAAACGAGTTACGATTGTGTAGTTACGTACGCTCAATATGGATGACGAAGAATTTGGTGCATCGATAAACGCTGCGGGTGCAAGGATCTATTCGTCGGCTTTGGGCATCGTTGCAAATTCAGCAAAGCCAATGTTACTTCTTTTTTTTTCCATTGTATAACTTGAGAATAACCGGCGTAGAATTTTTCGTCGGGAAAAAGTAGTGCCCCTTTATCTGGGCTTCCCTAGATAATATCGAGTCATGCTCAGGCCGTCCAACGTGGATCGGGTTCATCGTGTAACATCGCCGTTACATGGCGATGGCGCCACGTCGGAAAAACGTGTCGTTTTTCCGACGGAATTAAATTGCCGCCATAAAGATGGGAAAAAATAGTGGCTAGCGATGGATAATACTTTTAGTGACATGTTTTTTTTTTACTAATTTTTAAAAATGAAGCATTAATTTTCACGACAAAATAGCGAGAATTTATTCAACGTCCCAATATTACAGCCAGAATATTATGATGTCGAAGTTTACATCGTTGGATTGCAACGAAAGTTAATTTTTCTTCTATTGGTCAGGTTTTTATCGCTCATTTGGGGTAAGAAAATCACTCAAACGGTTTTTCTCTTATCCTCATAAGAGATCCACGATCTTAATCTATTTTAAAAAATTATAGATTTCAATAAATATGAAGAAATCATTTTTTTTTTGGAACTTCGGTTGTATTCCAACGATGTCAACTTCAACGCCATAGAACATTGAATTTTTCAGACATGCCAGCCATAAAAAACGATTTTGTGAACTTTCTGGTTTGTTCCATGAAAGAGCCCGATCAGGTGAATCGTACGAGGCAAGCCTGGCCGGGGCACGACGCAAAGTAAGGAATGCTCGATCACATTTCTGCACGGGCAGATGTTGCCAGTGTTATACTCAGAGAGGCCTAAAATTTTATGAATAAATAATACTGAATTGGACTCGTTTCGCTTGTGTTGTCAAAATATTTTCTTCAGCTTCGGTAGTTTTGGAATTACGTCGAGCAGCAAGCGTTGCCGTGTCGTATTTTTTTTTTATCCGCACAAAGATCAGCCGCGATCACTCGTCAATGAGAAGAAAAAAAAAAAAGGCAAAAAATGGACAAAAAACCGGTGACAAACTGTTCAAACGATTATTATTTTTGTCCGTTCGTTCATTATGGATCGCTTGAGCGTATCGCGGCTCGAAAGCCGGCACGCGTAAGAATACATCGGGTGCCGGTGGTTGCAACGCACCATTTTATTTTATTAGCAATTGAAATTTTGCGTCGCTGTATCACCGATTTATGGCTTGTTTGATATAAAAGAGAGAACGATTTCGAGCGCGAACAAAGGCCAATTTCCTCTCTCACTCTTATTCTTACATTATGGATTCTCTTTTGTTTATTCCAAGCGCGTACACAGTTGTACAAAAACACTAGTAGACTCTTATTGTTTCTGTGCACGCGCCAAAGTCTTATGTTTTTTTTTTTTTTTTTGCATTCTTCAACTATTGCTATAAAAAACGGAATCCCGATCTTTCTCGTCCGTAAAGGAACTCTGATCCCGGAGCAATTTTGTTCTGAATCACGTCCTCGTCAGCTTCAAGTTGCGTTGCTTGTTGTAGCCAAGAAAATATTCCCGAAGGCGGGACGTGGCCTTCGTTCACCTCCTCGTGAACTTGATACTGTCCGTTGCCATTTGAATGATGTCCGCCTGATCCTACAACAAATCATATTTTTATTGCATCACAATAATAAGATACAGGGAAGGGAGGTTGCATGTTGAGTAGTCGGGTAAGTTGGGCAATCGAAATATCTGGAAAACCAAGCACCGCACGCGGACTCATCAAATGGCGGAAAGAGAGGTATGGGGGAGGCGAACACATCACACCATTGCCCAAAAGTAAAAGAAAACGTGATTGAATGATTTTCTTCTACCATTGTATGAGAAAAAATATTTCAAAGTTCATTGCAATTAATGTTAATGTTTCAAAACCTAACTAATTAACAAACGACTGTTGGTTTATTACTGCGTTTTATCGAATCACGTTGCATACGTCTGATTTTTTAATGCAATTCTTACTCTGCCCAACTTACCTCATACTCATGCTCAATTCACCTAACTATCGGAGCAGGTGAGCAAATATGACCTTAGTCATTTGAAAGCGATTATCTGTGAAACAATAAGGATAACAGGAATTTCGTCTACAGACTTTTTTTTCCCAGATACATTCCCTATTTAGCCAAAGTAGGTTTCATTCTCATAGAGCAGACTGTTAAGGAATTACAGAGCGATAATTTGTTAGGAAGTTCCCAGATCCTATCACATTATTTTAGGGATTTAATAGGAATGCCGCACGTAGGGATTCCATGTTGGAATCCAAGTGGATTCCGCGCTATTTCTTTATTGACGTCGGTTGAGAAGTTTATTTGACATTCCCAACCGTAATTCGTTGGATCTCCAAAAAGAAAAATGTCCTTTCGTGATCCCGTGCACAAATTTGTTGATGAGTATCAAGATGCACCTACACCTCTATGGGGATTTCTTAGGGACATCGCACATACACTGACAGAAAAATTCGATTAATATTAACTAGATGCGTCTATTTGATTTTTTTTTTAATTTGAATTAACTTGATTTTGCGATTAATCAAATGTTTCCTATTGCATTTCATTATAGACATTATTTATTTCAAATATATTTATTTATTCAAATCAAGATCTATTTAATATAGTGTGTTTTATCTTTATTTGTTTAATTTGAAAATATTTAATATTTAAGAAGAATAGCTTGAACAAATAAAAAAAATATATTTGAAACAAATAGGGTTGTAGTAGGCTATGAGACAAGGAAAACCTACTTGATTTAAATAGATCCTATTTAAATTGAATTATTTTTTTTTGACAGTGTAGCTACGACAATTTCTGTACGAGTATCCTTTCTATACGAAAAGAACTTTTTAAGTAAAGACAAATAAAATAAATAACCACCGTGGGTTCCGTGATGTCCACCGGGTTTGGATGGTTTCAAGGGTCGTTTCGGGGGTTTCCACTGATGATGATTCCCATGGCCGCCATGACCGTGGCCACCATAACCGTGTTCACTTGCAACGCTACCACCGCCGCCGATCAACAAGTCCGCGAGACTCGAGAAAATATTAAAACTCGATTGATGACCAGGATGAAACAATCTCTCCTCTTCCGTAATTCGACGACGTTGACGTTCCTCTTCCTTTAGCTTCAACAACCTGTCTCTGCGCTCTCGTCTCCCTTGCTCGCTCAAACTCAAAGGTCTCGTTGATCCGACGGATCCTACCTTGCCATTGTTATTAACAGTATTGGCGATTCTTCGAGTTCGTGATTCGTCGATGTAACTTCCCACAGCGTCCAGCGTCGTCACGGGAATCTGTCACAGACATGAGAAGAAAAAAAAAATGTTCACACATTGACGAATTTCATTCGAATCGGTGCGTCGCGTTTTCGATCGTTCGATTTTACAAGAGCGTACCTCAAAAATTGACCGAATAGCTTGGGTATTTTGCGGTGAAAGAGCTTGTGCCGCAGCCGAACTTCCTCGTATCACTGCAATCGGTATCTGTTCGATGAATTATTATAATTACCGATAATCGATTACGCTGCGGTGTCCTCCGGAGCACGAATAAATCTGTGATTACTATTAGCGCGGAATAAAAACAAACCGATTGCGCAAAATGGAAAAAAAAGTCTTCTGGCATGACAATTTTGTTTGGCGAATATTGTGAGATGAAATTGTCGGAATACAGATGTTTTGGATGTCACGTGAGATGTTGAAGAATACAGATATTCAAGAATAGAGAAGATTCGGATACGAACGATTGTGAAATAGAGATATTTGAGAAGAGAGATGTGTGAGAATAGAGAAATAAAGAATAGAGTTGTTGTTCTGCCGGCTCTGACTTATACGCCCACGAAATACGATCCTCCGCGAAAGAAATACCTTAAGGGCAGGTTACCGTTCATGACGATGAAAAATTCTTTTTTTTTACACAATTTGCACCCTTAAAGTGTTTAGAACGCGTGGGTAAAAGAAAATTGTCGTATGTAAAGTATTTTAGAATTTACAGCGTGAACGTTAAACTTTAGATGCGTTTTTTTCTGGGAAAAGCATTTTTCAGCGCACGTGGCGCTCTACAGCTTCAACGGACGAATCGATTCACACGAATCTCTGCGCAATTGGAAGGAAATTCAATTTGCTATCAGGCAGTAATTTTTGTCAAAAATTGATTAAGAAAATTTTTTTTCGTTCGTTGAAGCAAAAAAAAAATTAGGTCTTTTTATCGCGAATAATCTCACTTTGAACACATCTCCGATGTTGGAAGGACTTTCGGCATACGGAGTTCGCCTGCTCCCGAATGTTCGATACTCCCCCACATCCTCGGGCCCTCTTCGCTCGCTCAAACGCAACCTGCGATCCTGCGAGACAATATTCATAATATCGCGTACGACGACGTTGATTTTATTCCAATCGTTTCACCTCTATCGAAAACTCACCCCGTCGGGAGCTCCGAAAACATTTCGAACAATGGCAAAAAATATTGCGAGTGAGGAGATAAGGCTCATTATTTATTTCGATACGATCGATATAAGAACCGACGAATTTCTTCGATTTATACAAAAGTAGAAAAATAAAAGTGTTTTGCACAAAGGTAGGATGAGGCGCGATCGATTTCGTGACACAACGCGAGAGCGGAACGTTCGATTCTCGCCAACACCTGCTGGGACCACCGATGTTTATAGGAGACAATCCCGGGGGTGGATTATGCGAGATTTTAGCCCACGCCGAATAAGAAATGACGCGGCTAACCAATGGTCGCTTTGCAAAAAAAATCTCGAGCTCAACTTTCTCCTTTCGAGATTTTACCATACATTTATTATTATTTCCCAGTGAAATATTGACTATTTTGCGTGGGTGGCGGAGCGCGCCCGCTCGGTGACGCACGCACTTTTACACCGTGTACATTTTCAGATCATCTCAATAGCACACAAAATTGCGCAGTAGCGCGGTTCGCAATGAGCTCAGCCCGAATGAACGAAATACGAAAGAACGCTCTGCTCGATGCGCATCGCAAGTTCAATTGAATTTATTTGCCTCTTTTTTTTCGTCTTGGTATATTCTTACGATGCGAACTCATTTTACGTGCTCTCGTAATAATCATTCGAATGAATTCGGAAAGGAATGTATTGAATGTATATTGGACGGAAAAAAAGACTACCTTCCATTTTATCCGATTACTTATATGAAAATCATTAAAAAATAAGAAATTTTCCGAATTTTTGGCTCATATGCGTCGCTAAAAATCCTTTTCAGGGAAGTCTTATAGCGATAAGATTAAGGTGTATGCTAAATTTCAGATCGATATTCGGTTTCCGCTTTTCGGAAGTATACCCCGCTATTTTTTCCAACTGAACAATAAGCCGGTAAATGAAGAAAACATACGAGGACGTACAAGAAGCTGAATAAAAAATAGAAAAAATTCGTTCAATGAAGAGATAGAATATGCAAAACATCAACTTTTTTGTCCTCGACAAGAATGAACAATATTACGAAAAAAAAATACCCAGGAAAAGTACGTAGAAATTTGCTCCTAACATTAAAGTCACTAGCTCCTAAGTCACTAGAGAATTAAGTTGGCAAAACAAACTATCGGTTTTTTAAATATTTCCTTACAATATTTCGAATCTGAATGGATGGTCTCTTTTTTTTGCCGATCTCTGTATATAAATATATATAAACGCGCACGTCTACCATCGATTTGTTTGTATGTACAATTTGGTTGCTCGTGCATATTTTCTTTTTGACATTTTTCATTCGTCAGACAACGGCCGGCTTATCCCGAAGAAACGGACTTATCCGATTTCCCAAATCTCGCTGAAAATCTCGAACGTTCGTTTCCGATTGCTGAAAAAAGAAGAAAATAATTGAAAATAAGAAATTACAGCACGCGCTTTTTTCTTCTTTTTTTTCTGCGCCAATATCCTCGATCGAAGCTTACATTGAGAGCGTCCCGCCACTCGATATCGAAGAGACGCACGAGTCCTCGCAAGTTTCGCCGAACGAGGCTCCGAAGTTCGCTCGGTGTCAGTTTGAACGGCTCTTCGCTCGTCGAGCTCTCCGTCGAAGCGCTCGTACTCGTTTCCTTCGTTACGGTTGCGGGTTGTGTCGTCGTTGACATCTCGTTCCTTAAAGAGAGGCTCGTCGACCCGCCTCGTTGCGTCGTCGTTTCCGGTCCAAAATTATTCGCTACGAGATCGTTTATTTGTCCGATCGCCGATTTTGTCTCGTTCACCGTCTGCCAATTTATATATATATATATATATATATATATATATATATATATATATATATATAACCAATTTAACATGAGTCGTAATAATTTTTATACACAGATTATTATCGAATGACCAACTAATTGATACGTAGACGATTTGAAAAAATTGAAACAGCGATTGTTTGCTAAATACACACGGAGAGAATTAAATGTTAAAAATTACCGTGCAGTAACGGTAACCAGATGACAACCCTGAAACTTCGCTTATTATTACTGATCCAAACACAGATTTTCACGAAAATAAAATAAAATTTTTTCTTCAGATAGAAAATTTTACCAGATTTTCTAGTAAATTTTCATGTGTAACAAAATACGCAAAACTTAAATTTAAAAAATATATAATATCAGCGAAATTTTACTGTGCATTTTATTATTTTATGCCTTTCAAAAATGTCTATAAAAAAATATCGTCTTTATAACAGTTATTTTAAGATTTATTAGAAAATTTAATGAGTGTTATAGGAAAATGTATTGTGCTCTCGGTAAAAATTATCGTGCGCGCTACCCTTCTTGTATAGTAAAATTTTAACTACGTATTTGAAATTTTCTGTAACGTGAGTTAAAAAAAAACTTGTCGCATACGAATTATTATGCTTTTCTCACTTGTCACCACATTGAAATATATCACGGTAATTTTTACCGTGAAATTCACGACAAAAATTACTTTTTAATTCTCTCCGTGCAGTAGAACCTCGATTATCCGAACGTTAACGCGAAATATAATGCTCCAAATATACACAACCGCTCAAAAGTTTGGATACACCAGTTGATAGTTTTTGCCGCACTAAAAGTTAAATAGCTCCGTCAAAAAAAAAGGTAACCAAATTTAACGAAAGGCGTTTTGAAGGGAACAAATTCAACTTTGTTTTGCTCTTTTGACATACTTTTTATGATTTTTTTTCGACCCGGTACACACAGGATTTATACATTATCAATTCTTTGATAATGTATAAATCCTTCAGAATTCAGTTTGGATTCGTCCGTTAGATTCCAATGGGGAATCCCGATTCAAATTCAATGTGCGAGCGTGACGTTTTAGTATGGGGATCCAATGGGTGATCCCATTGGATCCCTATCAGGAAGTAGGTACAAGTATGGGAATCCAATTGGATCCCTACCACAATTTCTGCACAGGATGACAGAACAACTTCTCTTAGCCGGCGGAATTCACTCGGAGTACTATTGCTGCTTGTAAAAGTTTTTAAAAGTTAGGGCAGTGCTCCTTCGTAATATGCTTTGTTAAACTTTCCATAAGCATCTAAGGCTGTCAATTATTAAGAGTTTTCTATAATTATCGATGAAAACCTCTCCGTTCTTCATATCCAATTTAAAAAATGCATCAATTGCATGAGATAATCGTAGATTCTCAAATTGGCGTTTTAGATTTACAATGATACGTACAACTTGGTAATAAATGTTGATCTTCCAGTATTTTTCTGATTGTGTATCGGCGGGCAAAACTAATGTATTGCTTTTGCCCACAGTTGACTTAATTGTGCAAATTGAATATCTATTTAATTTACGTAATTAAATAGTTATTTTTATACAAATAACGAAATCACGACCAAGGCAATAGTTCAAGTTTTATTAAATTGCTTCTTTATGACTGCTTGGGTAAAAGTTAAATTAAATTAATCGATGAAAATTTGACTTTAATTATTTTGGATCGACTTTTTCCTAGGGGTGGGGGCACCAGACTTTCTGGGGGGGGGGGGGGGGGGTGTGTGTTAGTCCGATTGTGCACTGGCTTCTACCGGCAAATTGAATTGGTTCCTTGCAGCGCGCACAAATAAACTTGGCAGGACTTCTACTTAAAGTCAGAACTTCAAGTACGAGTCCTTTGGTTCCTAAGCTTAAAAATCTGGAAATTCGAAACTAGATGAGAACAAAACGTAGCTCTCGTTCTCCTTTTACGGTTTCGGAAAAAAAACTAAATCTTTAAAATAGATCGTGTATTAATTTCAATTGCTATTTTATATCATCCCTTCGGAAAAGTATTCCGTTTCGATAATCCGAACTTTTGATTATGCGAATTACGTTCAAGACCCAATTTGTTCGGATAATCAAGGTTCTACTATACTTTGTTGAATAAATCGTCTAAGCTTTATATATTTGAATCGAATAAAAATGGATTATTTTTAAAGAAATTCATTCGGACAACAACGATTCATCGTCTATGGGCTAAGGAAATATTCTAGAAGGAAAAAGTTGCGCGAAAGTACTCTTACCTCGAAAACGATTCGGGCAAGCGTCCAAAAAAGTCCTGGCCTATGCCTCCTGATCTGTCTAACGACTCTCCTCGCGTCCTCGCTTATATTGGCATCGACGATCGTTCGATCGCCGATACGATCGAATCTATTGTTTTTCATCGGCGCGGAACTCCGATAATTCTCGGACGTTACAAATTCCAAGAGTTTTTCTTCCGCCGCTTTGTAAAATTCTCTAGAGTCGATCGGATCGTCGTTCGAACGATCTTTGTTTTTCAGGCGACGATGAACCGGAAATCCGGACTCCCGCAAATGGTAATTGTGAGAATTCAAGCCGATTCTCGATGAAAGACGATCCTCTATCGATCGTGAGTTTCGATGCTCATTTCCGCCCTCGCTCGCCCCGATCAAACTTACGATCAGCAGACACAGACTCGTCACTCTTGTTCTTCGATCCGGAAACATCTAAAAAAAAAAAATCAAGTCCTCGAGTCTCGTTTAATCGAGGCTTTTGCAGCCTTCTTACGAAAAGATATTTCGGCTTTTGCACCTTATCGAGATCGTTTTTTTTTATAGGTGCGTGCGTGGTGAATTTTTGAAATAAAATACGTTTGAGAGATCCGACGAGGTCGATATCTCGCTCGCAACTGCAACCGATAAGTTTTCTCTGGCGGTAAAAAAAAAAAAAACTTTCATGTAGTCGCCGCGTCGTCGCCCCTTCCTCCCTCCCTCCCTCGCTCCCTCCACCAAGTGTATAAAAATTCGCCTCGCCCTAGAACGAGCTCGAAGCAAATAAGTTTGGCCGATTCGTTTACGAAACACGCGCTCCAACGACCATCGTATCGTACCGTATCCCCCCCTTGATACAATGCCCGAGTTTCGGCGGTGCGTGTCACGAATTTAATTTCCTCTATCGCGATTGATCGAACAAAAAAAGCAGCGCTTTTTTTAATCGCGCTCATCGACCATCACGTTTCATCAAATAACATTAGGTCCTGTGCAAAAATTTGTTGCGGTGTATCCGAATGCTACCACATCCCTATAGGGATTTGATAGGGACGCCGCACGTAGGAAGTCCACATTGGAATCCAACTGCAAACTGCGCTATTTCCCGATTTACGTCGTTTTGAGGATTTTTCATTTGAAATTCTCAATTTGAATTTGTTGGATCTTCTAGTAGTAAAATGTTTTATTTGCATCGGCTTTTCGGCTTTTTATAAAGCTGTTGCACTGTTATACATCTCTCTCTCTCTTACAATTAATCTTATGACTTTGCTCTTACAATCTTGAATTATGTCGAATTTTCGAAATTGTTGGATCTTCTAAAAAAATATATTCTTTTTTTTATCCCGCGCACAAATTTATTGGGAAGTTCCAAGATGCACCCACGTCTTTACAGGAATTTGTTAGAGACGCGGCGCATAGGAAGTCCCCTTCGGAATCCAATTGGATTCTGCACTGTTCCCCTATCAACGCCGTTCGAGAATTCTTACCACGTTCGAATCGAAAATATGTTAAAAGTGACGAGAAAAAAACTCGACGTGTCGAAACAAGATGTGGGTACAGTCACTGACAAAACCTCAGTCAAGCATGCGCCAATATCGTCGAATTTGACTTCAAATTCAACATACAATACACGATGGGATCCATCAAGAATCGTATTGGATTCTGTTCGATAATGTGGGAATCCTTTGGGATTAGAATTGTATTCGTACATTGGGTCCCAATGGGGAATCCCAATTCGAATCCTACTTACAAGGCCTGACATTTTAGTATAGTGATCCAATGCGATGACCCATTGGACCTCTGTCAGGAAGTAGGAAAAAATATGGGAATCCAATTGGATCCCTACGACAATTTCTGCAAGGGTGAAGATAGTGCATCGCGCCAGGTGGGCGAGCACGGACTCTCACGGAAGTATGATAAATGAGTTATCGCTGTGAAAAGATTTTCCGATAACTCTGATAGATTGGACCGAGTGCCTCCTTTCGTGCCTCTGCATCTCAACTTGGCTAATATTCTCTCGTCAAACATAATGACTGTAAATTGCCCGTTTGATGGCTCATTACGCGACTAGTATACTTTTCCCGGCGTTAAATAACTATATAACCGTGGGAACCGGGGCTTTTCTATTTGTCAGCGTAATATCGCTATTATTGTTATTGCTAATGATGGGCCTGTTGTTACGATCGGTAGCGTGCGAATGCGACTTTTAGGCACGACTCGGCAAATCAGTTAAGTAGGTTGGAGCGTTACCCACAATCTAAGATTAAACAAAAAAATATATATATGAGGCATTCCACGCCATTTTACCTAGCCCGTGGCCGCGACAATTTTTTATTTTCCTAGTTTTTTTTTTTGTTAAATTGTACCCCGTGAAAGGAATATCCATACCAATTTATAGATTTTTATCTCTCCTCTTTTAAGAGTCATAATTTTCCAAAAAATATCGATTGTGGAATTTTTGTCAATTCCAAATTGACAAATGTCAATCTATATATTTTTTCATTTTGAAGCATACTTTCATGAAAAAATATGACGAAAATGATCGATTGTACTGGACCACGTATTTTTTGCTTCGAAAGTGGAAACTATTTTTTTTTAAGATGATTGCCATTTTTATTTTTTTTTCAGAAATTCTCTAAAATAGTGTACCCATTTTATGATTTTTAAGACTAGTCTCATCGTGGGCCCATTTTTCCTTCTGTTTTTTTTTTAAATTAATCATATTTTTCGAGAAAATTTTTATCATTTTAATCTCCAACAATGCTAATAATGAAACGATTAATTTTTTATTTGTGCTGAATTTAACGAAAAAGAAAATTCTTTGTGCACAATAGCTAAGACTTAACGGATTAAAAAAAAAAAATTCACCATAAAACATCACCGCTCAAAAATAGTTTAATGTATGTAATTTTACGATCGGTTAGATGGGTAAGACGTTCATGCTACGGGAGACGTTATTTTTTTTCTCTATTTAGCACCAAGATAAACCACTTCGGATTACGGAACAACGTAAATTTAATCTTTGTGAACATATAGAAAAACAACCCCATCTTGCCCATCGAAAACTATATATATTCAATATTGAACCATCAAGAATTGATAAAATTTTACGGATCTTTTTTGATCTTTTTGACATTTTTAATCTTTTTAATCAAATAAAAGATAACGACTCTTTCATAATAATCATTAATAATATTATATCTTTTTAAGTTGGTAGTAACACAACTGTTTTCCTTTTTCACGCAGCAAAACTATAAAAATGCATAATTTTGCCCTTTAATTATATATTTTATGAAAACTTAGCATCTACAGAATAAATCTGTACCTCGTATGAATTTTTTTGTTGAGCTTTATTTAGAAAAGAGAAAAACAAAAAGAAACGTTATTAAACGACTATTCTTGCCTCTTCGCGCATCGTTGGAGTTCAATAAAAAGGTAAGAAGAGGTAAGACGTGACAGTAAAAAGAAGAAAAAAAAACAGGATCAAATATGTTCGCGTTATGAACTCCTTGAGCTAAATAGAATATACGCGTTGTGTGTTGAGTGCACGGAATGCTACGGTTAGTTTATTGCATAGCGAATAATTTATCGCAACTCGATATATCAATGGAAAAATAATCATTTTTTGCTTCCGAAGATATTGCATTTTTTGTCTCTAAAGTTTCTCATTCGTGCTCCGCCTCACTACGCGTAACATATTTACGCTGGATATCCTTGTAACACTGACATCTCGTGGATCTTTGTACCGGCAAAAAAAAAAACAATTTCTATCCTTTGAACCTTTCGATTCCTCTGTAGTCTTTCTTTTCGTATTTCTATAAATTAGAAGAAAAAAAAACGTGTTTTTGGAATGTTTAGAAAGGACACTTTTTTAGAAATATTATGAACATTTTGAATACATTTTTTTAAAATATTATGAATATTTTGAATATATTTTTAAAAAATACTTCATAAAGCAATTTGTTTGCAGGAAATATTGTATAAAACAGAAGTACACAGAGGAAGTCAATTGGACGATGAATAATTTGCACTGAGAGAAATGTATGGTCTCTTCAACCATATTTTATATTTCCCTGAGGGGTCAACAATATTTTATAGATATGGTTACTGCCCGAAAGATAGTTCTGCTCATTGATGTTTTAGCAGTTGCGTAAATTATGCAACATGTCAATCGCAACCAACAATCATACATCAATGCTATATAATATGGTAGGTTTTGATAAAATAGATATTTCCTTACACTATCAAAAAATAACTCCTCCAAGATTCTAATAGTGAACAGGACTATAATATATACAAATTGATAACGATGTTGCTTGTGATTCGCGACGATGTTTATAGTGATTTATACCATATTGTATGATATAGAATGATTTGCGACGACGTTTATAGTGGTTTATACCATGTTGTATGACATAAAGTGATTTGCGACGATGTTTATAGTGATTTATACCATATTGTATGATATAAAGTGATTTGCGATTATGTCTATAGTGATTTATACCATATTGCATGATATATAGTGATTTGCGACGATGTTTATATTGATTTATACCATATTAAATGATACATTTACTAAATCTATAGAATATTTCATAAGTCCAAAATAAACAAAAAAAATTACTCAATTAAGAGTTCTAGCTCAATGATTATTTGTCATATTTGGTCATACCCTGATCTCCTGAAATGATATCTTTCGAAGAAAATATTTCGCCTACACTTGGAATCGAACCTACATCCTACCTACCTATCTGCTGTCTATACTACGCGCACGCTGCCACTATGTTATCGGGTACCTGTGTTATTCTAATCGTAGATTTGACATAAGAGACAAAAATAATTTCGGCTGTACTTTCAAATAGCTGTTACCTCCGATATCAGTGAAATTTTGCACAGATCGTTTTTCTCAAATAATATACGAGGTGTGTAAATTAAGTAATGAGACTGGCAACGTAGCCTTCGATCTTGAATTCGCTACTTGACTTGGGCACAGTGCAATGGAAACTTTTGCAAAACTTCAGCAGGCCTACGGAGACAGTGTTTTGGCAAGGGCCCAGATTTTTCGGTAGTCTCCAAGGCCCGAAAGGCTCCAAGGCCCCAAAAAACAAGAATGTGTGAGTCAAAGATCAAATGCATGCTGATTTGCTTTTCAATAGCCAAAGAATCGTCCCCAAAGAGTTTGTGCCTCAAGGCCAAACGGTCAATCAACACTGTTACCGAGAGGTTCTGGAAAAACTTCGAAAAAAGGTCATGCGTGTGAGACCAAATATCAAGCACAACTGGGTGTTGCATCACGACAATGCGCCTTGTCACAGAGCAATTTGAATAAACGGGTTTTTTTGACAGTCAAAACATTCCCGTGGCTCCTCAGCCTCCTTATTCGTCTGACTTGAGTCCTTGTGACTTTTTCCCTCTTCCCAAGATTAAAAAATCACCTCAAGGGACGTCATTTTGGGACACTCTAAAACATTCAAACGGCTGTAGCCGACCATCTAAAGGCTATTCCAGTATCCGAGTTCCAGCGTTCCTATGAGAATTGGAAGAACCGTCTCCAGCGCTGTATGGCTTCTCAAGGAAGTTATTTTCAGGGAGACAATGTTGAATTGTAATTCTATTCGAATAAAAAAAATTGAAAAAAAACAGTCACATTTCTTAATCTACACACCTCATAGCTAATCACTGCCAAAAAAAATGTAACTTAAATAGGAGATATTTAAATCGAAGAGGTTTTTTCATCATTTTCATCTCATGGCCCACTACGACCCTATTTGTTTCAAATATTTTTTTTCATCTGTTCGCCACCAAAATCGCATGTTT
The DNA here is from genome assembly GCA_963932345.1 of Ophion ventricosus. Lineage (NCBI taxonomy): Eukaryota > Metazoa > Arthropoda > Insecta > Hymenoptera > Ichneumonidae > Ophion > Ophion ventricosus. Next base: position 12,006,846 of record OZ010723.1, on the reverse strand, counting down.
AGATATACTTTTCGCTTATAGTTGTGTTAACCATATTACGAATCCGATGTCAATAAACTAAAGGGAATTTTACTATGACCTCTTTTACCATAGGCGTTTTTTTATTGTTGTAATTACCATGCACTTTGCTCTCAGTTGGGAAAGAGCTCGACGGAAAACAGAAAAATGTCAAAGCGCGAAACTCTTCCCATATTTCTCCACTATGAAAATGATGATAAGTGTTGTACTAGTCGCGGCATACCGAATAATCGTACGTCTTATCTAGGCTTTCGAAAAGCCACGAAAAGAAAAAAAAAACGCTACGGTAACGTATTTGCGCGGGCGAAAAAGCGGTGAAGACTTTGAGAAAAAAAAAAATGCCTGCTCCGGTCCTTCCACGAATACCATTAACCGTCATCGGTCTCTCCCGTAACATTATGTAATTTACATCATCGTTAACTCGTATCTTTCTCTTACGACTGTTACGACATCACCGTGCCTTTATGCCACAGCTCTCATGGCTCATGCGAAATACCAATATCGTACGAGCGTCGAGACACGTGCGGAACAGTGTCCGGACTTTCCTTCCTTGATATTAAAAAAAAAAACAAAATTATTCATACTCAGCGAAAGCAACCGATTACGTACAATTAAGAAGGAATTTTCCTTTTCACTCAATTTAATTTAATTTGATTAATATGGTATATCTAATTGCAACAATGTATGTCATTTTTTTCCTGGATATAAGCTCGATTTCAATGAAGAATTGTCGAATAAACGAAAAAACACGGTTATATGAAAAATTCACGTAAAACTACAAAGTTATATAATTACTACCTTCTATCCGCGACTTTGTCTGCGTGGATTTCGCAATTTGTGTTAAAATACCCCATAATGGATTTTTTTTTAAGTTGTCATACGTCATTCAGAATTTAGTGAAATATGTGATATTATATTACATTCTATTCGATTTTGATTATATTTTAGCCGTTCGTATTCTATGAGAATTAAAATTTCATCATTAGATTTTTTGAAATATTACAATTAGAAAAATATTAGACGTTAGATTTTATCAAATTTAAATTATATTTGATTCGTTGTATTCTATAAGAATTTGAATTTGATAATTACATTAGATTTGACACGAATGTTGTAATTAGAAAAATATTGGATATATTTATATTATTTTTGATATAATATTATCATCTATTTTTATTAGATTCGATTTGTTTGTATCGTATAATAAGAATTATATAAAACTGATAATTTCATAAGTGAATTAGATTCGAGTCGAATATTAGAATTATAAAAATATTAGATGTATTTTTCATAGCCTATGTGTTATTCGAAGTAACTCTCTATATGTGTGCCAAATTTCATCAAAATCGGTTCAGCCGTTCAGGCGTGATAGTGCAACAAATATCAGGCATACAGATTAGAAAAAGATTAGACGTTAAAATTAGAATGAAAAGTATCCTATGTGTCATAAGCTATCTACATTTTAAATTTCATTGATTAAATAATAATTTAAATTTCATAATTAAATTAGATTTGAGTATATAATATTATAATTAGAAAAAGATTAGATATTAGAATGAAAAGTATCCTATGGTTTAACCCAGGCCATAAGCTATCTACATGTTAAATTTCATTGAAAACGATCAAGCCCTTTTTGGCGTGATTGAGTAACAAACAGGCAGACAGAAAGTCAAATTTATAATATTAGTTAGGATTATAGTTTTTTTTTTTTTGGAATTTCAACGTTACACAACATTCACGACATTCGCGAATACTGCTGTTTAGGAGTGAAAAATATAAATATACACCTGTCAATTTACCTTGGAGGCGTTGCGCAGATTTAACCCGATGATCCGAGAGATACGCAATACCGTGGCAGGAGTGGTTCCTTTTCCGGCTGTCTCACACTCAACTATTCTCCTTTTTAGATCTAAAACGCGAATAGTGAAAGTGCAAGATGTAGAAGCGTATGTATCGATACATTGGCAATTAATATACATATATATTTGTTTACAAGACGGATATTGCGTTGGACCGTGCACGAATAAAACTTCGCTATCTCAACTCGCGTGCACTTGACTGATGAACCGAGCAGCTCGATCAACCGTAAAATTTCTCGATCTCGTGCGAAAATCTCAACGACGATAATTTCGCAACTTTTCACTCTTCAATTATTTTCTTGGTCCAATAAAACGTAAAAAGATGCGAAAAATTGGTTTTCTTGGATTTTATTTTCTTTCGACGTCAAATAAAATCCGAACTCTGCTAGAAATTGAAGAAAAAAAAAAACGCTATTGAAATAAATGGTGCAAAGTCGCGGCCAAACGAACGAGAGCAAATAACAAGACGATGCGCACCTGTACAGGACACTTGGAGAAATGCATCTTGCCGGTTGCTTGACTTGACTGACACTAGCGAGATGAGTCGCGTGGTCCAATACCTGGGGAATATCGAGAGGGAAAGAGAGACTTCGAGGCCCTCAAGGTTATCAACGTTATTTTTTTTTCTTTTTTTTTTCTTTTTTTTTACGAAAGGCTCTTGACTCATTCTCTCCGCTATTTCGTACATACTTTTGAATTTGTATACTGGTTTGTTAGAATTTTTTTCGAAATTGGCTCATTACCGAACCCAATAGCTTTCCTTTTCGTCCTTGGCACAATCGACCTACGTAAAAATTGGTCAAGACGTTCAAATGATGTTTCAGGGCTGGGATATCGAATTGATCAACACTTTTCATCGACTCTGGTTCAGTTTATTCGGACAAATGAGACGCAGTTACATTTTTGTCGTCTAATTCGGCGCTTCGTATGCTAAATAATTCGTGTGTATGGAAAAGAAGAAAAAAAAAAAAAAGAAAGAAATACCCGTGACCCGTATCTCGATCGCTCGTTCTAGAGATAATCTGTAATATTTTGTGGCATTGGTACGATCGTGTCGAATGCTGGAGAGATCGACACGCCGTCACCAGCTGCAACCTGAGAATCTATGGCTACATATTTATGGCTAAGTATCCGAGTACACGAAATCCCATCGTCCTTCCTTTCTTTAATGTTCATCACAACAAGAACAACAACAACAACAACAACAAAACGAGTAGATAGAGGCTGTATCGGATGTAACAATAATTCGTTCGTTGAAGCAAAAACTAAACCGCCAAAACATTGGAGTTTTTTTTTCAAACGGCTGCCATATTGTTATCCAGGGGTTGTTTCAGAAAAGAAAAAACGAGAATGCCCCAACCGAATTTAGTCTAGTTTAATCATTTTTCACCCGTTTCAGTGTCAGATGAACTGGCAAGGCTGTGGAGCGCCCCGCGCAGACTAATACACGCCGTGCATGACTTTATTGAACGGAAGCTAGAGCCGCCGTTTTGGATTTTTTTTATGAATAAATTCCAATTTTCTCTCCATTGATGGAAGAATGAAGTACGTTGAAACCCATTTCCAAAAGTATTTATTTTATATAAAAAAAAATTCGGGAAATTCATTATCTCAGAAACTATTTGTCCGATTTCATCCAAATTTGTTTTGTTCAAAAGTGTAAATATTGAGAAATATGATGAGTGTACGAGTTACCATGATTGCATGCAGTCGGTTAATCTGTAAACAAAAATTCCAGAAATTCTGGAAGATTCAAATTTACATTCATTTTTCAACTTAAACTTTCGAACTTTGGAACTGTCGACTTGATAAAAAAAAAATTGAGTAAAAAAATACATTACAATTTAAGAATCTTTTCGAAATTTTTGTTTCAGATCAACTGACTGCTTGCAATCATAGGGACCGCAGACCGTGTCAGCGAGGGACATATATTTTAGGCCGGCCACAATAACAGCGCTCCCAGTCAATATATATTTGTAAAAAAAATTGTCAATATACCTCGAAATATTTATACTTCCGAATAACATAAATTCAGATGAAACCGGACAAATCGTTTCTGAGATAATAATTCTCAAAATTCAGCAATATTTTTCCATCATCTTCTCGGATGTGCCCCCTTGAAGGGCCCAATTGATCGTAATTACTGCGAGTGTCGAGTAAGGGAATGTCGAGTCTGAAGGAAATTCCAATATCTACTCATTGCAAATTCAATATTTTCTCTTCTTCTTCTTCTTCTTTTATCGGGGACTCGAGTTTACGCAATGGCAAACGTTTATGAAAAAAAACTGCGAGGACTCGAAGAAGTATTAACGATTTTTTGTTTCGTCTGACAACACAATGGCAGTGACTACTGATTTCACTCTTCGTTCTTCCCACTTTTCTTCTTACCATGGATTTTTCTTGTACTCTCTCGCCTTCTCTATACAATTTCTAAATTATGCCAATGGCGTTATTAAGGGGAAAAATACATGTAGCGGACGAAAAAATCGATTTTTTTTACGTAAAATGTTAGTTAACCATTTAACGAATACGGTGGTAAAGTAAGTTATTAGCCGGTAAATCATCGAAATCATCGTCTTTTCGTAGTTCGAAACTTTAAACGTGTTTTTTCGGAAAATTACATTTTTTAAGTTCGTGGGAAAAATAACTTCAAAACTCGTAGATCGATCGTGCCAAAATTGTACACACAACTCAATAACAATATTACCATTAGCTTATATCTACTTATTTATAAAAATCTCTTTAAAAAAGTACTTTCTTATTGCAAAAAAGAACAAAAATTTTGGGTAAAATTCCAATTTTTTGTTCCGAAGTCATATTTCTTTAATTTTCAACTTTTAAACATTTTCTCAGGTACAAGTTCAGCATTACGATGTTGAAATACTAAAAATTGTTGGCTTAGATTTTTCAGATCATTCATCGAAGACGTTTGATTTCCCACAAACGGATAACTGCCAGCAAAACCTTCGTGGAAGACCACGTAATAACGTCACGATTCCGGAATATTTTTGAATGAAAAAAATTAATTTATACAGTTCAATTATGTAATAAATTATACCTCAAGTTTCATAAATATACATTTTTTTTTCCTTTCCGAAGAAAAATGATCAAAATTGGCAATGTTTTCGTCGTCTACGCGTATTTCTTCCCCTTAACATATTCCTTATGATAGTCGGGCCGAGGAACGTTTTCGTACTCTCCACGTAAGCCATCGCTTGAGCAAATTTTTTCGAATCTTTCCGTCGTACACTTGTCTACTGTTTCCTGTCCGACGGAAGACCCTTTATGGCGAATACCCCGCGGAAGAAAGGCTTGAGCACTTCCAGGATACTCTCGGTGCGACGTGCCGAATTCTGAAATAACGACGAAAAAAAAACAGAAAGAAGAAACGAAAAGCATAAAATTTTATAAAAATCAACGAAGGGAATGAAAATTAGAAAAAAAAAAATTAAAGAAACGTGTTTTTCGTTGAACATTTTTTCGAAGTGTGTGAAATTTAGCCGACTTCTCTTACGCATAGATCCAACACGTACATACGTACCAAATAACTCGTTTGAGTAAAAAATTGTTCCGAGCAGGATGTTCTCGAGCCTCGGACTTACCAGAATGATACTACTAAATATTTTGCTGACGTTCGTTACGACGGTGAATCCAGTGCCGAATGCGGCCGATGGTATATCCAAGGAGACTCGATTTCTGTCAAATTCGGGAATGTCTTCGGTCGTCGTTTCGATCGTACCCTGAGCAGACAAAAAGCAATCCAATCCCCCTCGTAATATTTTCAACATCGACCGGAGCGATACGGATTGAAAAAAAAAAAAACAAACAAACGAAAAAGCCTTTCTTTATATCTCTCAATTTTTTCTTTTAATGCTCCTGCAAAATTTGCAATCTATCGAGATTGTCATATGATCCCGCAGCATCTCCTCGTCACCCCAACACCGAACGATTCGTGTCAGAATCAAAGGATTTCTTTCCAACACCCCCATCGATCCATTTATCAACGGACGTACCTTCACAGAGATCACCGAGGTCTTGCCTCGTTTTTTACTGAGGAAAGGACAAATCTTAGCAACCGGAAATATGGAAATCGGACAGGGATGAGAGAGAGAGAGAGAGAGAGAGAGAGAGAGAGAGAGGGAGTAATTTTTTTTTCAACAATATAAGAGTCAACTCATCGATAACAAAGTTGCCACTTTATTTGACATCAATATTATCATAATAATAATAATCATCGGCGGCATCATCATCAGCATCATCACAATTGTAAGTTTATCTCGGTACATATATTACAAAACGAGAAGTGAATTGAACAAAAAAATTTCCCTATATTTACAACATTTACAGAGGTTCACTATGTAATTATTCACAGCAGTGTTTTCGGCACAGGATAGATCGAAATCTCGGAAAATTTGTTCATCGGTAAGAGCCAAAATTAATTCATCGTACTGTCTACTGTTAGTCATCGTACTATTTTCATGGCGCGGTCTCGAAAAATTGTGTATCCATAAATATATATATATATTATTTTTTAATATACGTATTTTATATTTTTTATCAATATATATATATATGTATAGGTATAAAATTCGCAAAGCCTGTTGGGGAAACTCCCGTAAGAGGTCGTCGTCGCGTTTAGAGACGAAGAAAACGCATTTTTAAGGGCCAGTGGAATCCGCCTTTACCGAACTGTTGGCTAGAAAATAAAGAAGAATAATGAGGGAATTCAGAAATTTAAGTAGAGACACTTTTGTTTTTCTGTTTACGGCCGAACGATGACGGTAATCCGAAAAGTGGTATCGCAACAATCGAGGCTCTTTTTTTTGCACTTGCCAAAGAAGCTCGCGTCGAAGCTGAACAAATAATGTTTTTTTAAAATATTTTTCTACAAAGGTATATACAGATTTTTCGCTCTGTGAGGAATGAATTTGTGGATTTTCTACTGGCTACTGGCGAAATGCAGCGTTAACCCTCCGTGGTCACCCGGGGTCAAAATGACTGCAAGCGTAACTTCAAGCAAAAATTACTATCGTTTGGTGGCGGCCACTTTTTATAATAAATCGCTCATTTTTCATGATTATCGTTCTTTATTTTACTGCAAAATGGTTCTTCAGAATAAGTACTTTTTTCGAAACGCCCGTTATGGAGCAATTTTTTTCTTTAAACTATCATATCTCAAGAGTATCACCCTAAACTTTTATTTTAAAAAATTGAAAATTGCAAGAGTTATGATTTTTTTTTCGTTAAATAGTACATTATGTCACGAGGACGAAAAAAACTTTTTCTAACGAGTGTTGCAATCACACGAGATTAGAAAAAGTTTTTTCGTCGAGTATTTTAAGAAATTTGATTTTACGAGGTGTGAAAATGGGGTTTGTACGCACGCGAGGCGAACGTAAAACGTCCATTATCGTACCGAGTGGAATAAAAGGACTTTTTTTACGCATTAACCCATTGCTGATTTTTCCGTCATTTGAAAATTTTTATTAAAATATAATACCGAGAATGCCACATTCTAGAATGTTCAAACTAAAATCCTGAATTTTTATGAGTCATTCGGAACGATACTGTCAACGCGATAATCTTTTGAACATGGCTGGGGTCATTGCGACCCCCGTGTGACCAGCGTGTCATAGCCAGAACGTGTGACCGCGAAGGGTTGAAGAAGAAAAAAAAAACATCCATATTGGAAATTGGCGAGGTCTCTGGGAGAGGGTGATTGAGGTGGAAAAACAACCCCCAATGTATTGGTCGATTGCGAGGTGTGAATAAGCTTACGAGCGCTACAAAAGTAAAACGACAAAACGAAGAGGAATAATAGAGAGCGTTTCCATCGGAATATCCCAAATGGCAAATGTATGGAAAATGATTTTTCAATAGATAATATTCTTCTATTTATTAGTAAAAAATGAGCGTACGTTTTTTGCAATATATTCGCGTGTGTACGATAAAAAAAGGGTCGGGTATATTATTATTTGTAACATAATTGTACGCGAATGCTTCTTCATTTATTTCAAAAGTTTAATCCGGCGATACGTGTGGTTCCATTTGGGATATCTACGCAATAGTTTCATAAGTGTAAATTAAATAAGGAAAAAAAAATAAAATTCTTTTGCACTATGCGACGTTCAGTTTTGAACTCTGGCTCTTTTCGTTTTCTGTTTGTTTGTTTGTTTTTTTTTTTTAATCAGTACGGTCCTCCTACCCCTCCACCAATATTGGCAAATGCCCCAAGATTTACCCCCGCTCCTGCACCCGGTCTACTACCACTTGACGATTTGATTCCGCCGCCGCCGACGTTATCGTCGGCATCGTTATTCCCACCGCTCAAGCTTCCGAGGCCGCCGCTACTACCGCTCAATCCTGATAGCAGAGTCCCGAGGATATTTCCACTTCCGCTCGTACCACCGCTCGAACCTGACATTTGGATTTCAACGATTAACGCACACATCCTTCGATAAATCCAATAAATTATCATGCAATAATCCAACGATTGTTGTGTTAGAATATTTCATTGAAAGCTGTATTTGAAAAAGTATCGATAGATTCTTAAGGCAGTAGTCTCGCCAAGGCGTTTTTCTATAGGTTTTTATTTTATTTTAAGGACCCGTTCAGGACACTGTTAAGTAATAATTTGCAAAACTTCAAAAGGATTCACCGTTGCGTATACCAGATATTGGCAATCAAAGATTGCACGGTTTTACACGTCTTCTTATGGGGAGTAGTGGAAAATTTCACATTTCACGCAATAACATTGAAACTTTTATACAGATAAAAAAAATTCTCGATTGAGTTGTGAAGAAAAATGTTTTTTTTTTAGAATTGATCTTTTGTGATAAATAAACAGAATGTCAAAAGGGTTTTTCTTTAAAATAATTTTAAAGATAATCATTAATTGTTTTTATATCACGATAATGCTAATTGTAGATGTTGGCGCGAAATGCCACGCTATCGGCGCTGGCGCTTGTGACGTCATTGTTCGAACGCGACCGAATAGGCTTACCCGCAAGAGTGCACAAATGTGAAATTTGGTGTCATTTTACATCTGAAAACATCTCGAGCATTCGAAAAATGACTGTGGCAAGACTACTACCTTATTGTCATACTCGTTTCGATGTTCAGGCTGTAATTGACTCGTCTCACCTGTACCCGCGGATAATCCTCCGACGATGGAACTGAGAGGCGCGATTTTCGACGCGAATGCACCAGTTATGCCGCTCGTTGCACCGGAAATCAATGTTGTCGCCCCATTTATGAGCGGTCCGATACTCGCTGTTCCGGCTTTTATCTTTTGACCTATCAAATTCCCAATAAATTCGCTCGTCGCTGATTGAGTATTGTCGATACCGTAAGCCGCGTTTTTCGCTTTGTTACTCGCATCGAGAATGGCTATCGCTCGGGTCTTGGCATCTAAGAAAGCGTCCAATTTCTGTAACCGACAAAATTTTCGCATTTTTCCTCTCATTCGATTGGCAATATTTGTGACGAATGAAAATTAATATTCGCTCGGAGTGTACCATCGAGCGTGAAATCTTAGTTACGAAACGAAGAAGATAAATTCATTGGAGGAAAAGAATTTTTCGTCTTTTTCGTAACCGCCATTGAGCTCGTCTAGTTTTATTCCTTTTTTTTTTTTATTGATTTTACCCCGAATACGAAGTTGATTATGCCATTGGAAACTCCGAGCTTGATGATACCGATCTTTCTCTTCTCTCGATCTCCGTGCTCGTCCTCGACCTCCAACGAGGGCTCCTCCTCGTTCGCAAACACATACACCTGTAAATGTCAAAGAACACGTGAACTCGTTTGAACGTCATATCGGAGAGGAGCCAGCCAAAGTGAAAAGACACCGACTTTTGCGTAATTAGGCAGAAATCAATGTTGCCCAGCACACAACATTCGATGTTACGTGTGGGGAAATGTTCCTCGACGAAATGTGAAGCTCGATGAGTTTATTCGTAGGTCCGATCACGCAGTTGCAATTGAACGCGTGCTCGAAATAATTTATGAAAATAACCCGGCGATGAGCACACTTGGTGCTTAACTGTGTCTTTTGAAACTTGTTAGTTTTTTCTTTTTTTTTTTTTTGACTGGTTCAAACGATTCGGTAACCGCTTGGGAATTAATTCAGTAACGTAACGAGTTAATTTCTATTTCTTAAGGAGGTTGGAGCGTTACCCACAATCCAAAGTTTGAAAAAAATTATATATATATATTTGATTGTCGAGAGTATACTGGATCTTCACGAATTTTTTGAAATTTTTTCACCACAAAACACCGAGTTAAAAAATAGTTTAATTAATTATTATCAAAGAGTCGTAATCTTTGATTAGATTAAAAAATGAAAAGAATAAATATATTGAGAAAATTTAAAATATTAAAAAGATTAAAAGATTTAAAAGATTTCTAATCTTTTATCAAACCTTGATGCTTCAATATTGAATATACAGTAGATAAAAAAAACTATTTATTCCACTCGGTGCGATAATGGACGTTTTACACACCGCGTACAATAAAATTTCCTAAAATTTCGATATCATTTTTCATATAATTTTATATATATTTATATATATATATATCAATAAAAGGAAAAATTTCACTCTTTTTATTTAAATTCACGTATTCCCATATAATTCTCAATTTAGTTGAGATTGAAAATTGGCATACTTGGATAGATCAATATTATTATTACTGAAAAAAAATTCATTTTGCACAAAAATCTTCTATTTGGTTAATTTCAGCAGAAATAAAAAATAAACCGTTTCAATAATAACATTATTCAAGATTAAAATTGAGATATATAGCATTATTGGAGATTAAAATGATAAAAATCTTCTCAAAAAAATATGGTTAATTCGCAAAAAAATCGGAGGAAAAATGGGCCCACGATGCGACTAGTCTTAAAAATCATAGAATGGCTGACTCTTTTTTAGGGAATTTTTTGAAAAAAATAAAAATGACAATCATCTTTAAAAAAAAATAGTTTCCACTTTCGAAGCAAGAAACGCGTGTTCCAGAATGAATAATAATTTTTTTCATATTTATTCGAGAAAGTATGCATCAAAATAAAAAAAATATATAGACATTTGTCGGTATCTCAATTAGTTCACGAGTTATCAGCGTTTAAACGTTTGCAAAAGCTCCGAAATCGACATTTTTTGTAGAATTATAACTACTAAAAAAGAAGAGATAAAAATCTAAAAATTGGTGTGGATATTCCTTTTATGGGGTAAAATTTTACAAAAAAAAATCAGGAAAATAAAAAATGATCGGAGCCACGGGCTAGGTGAAATGGCGTGAAATGCCTCATATATATATATATATATGTTTAAATATAATACGAAATATAGGTATGTACGGAGTTGGGACCGCGCGATCGCACCTTCTCTCGGCCCCTTTACCTTATGCAAACACACACACACACACACACACACACCTGACATACGTAATCTCTCTCGGTCTTGCTTCGACACTAAAAGCTAAATACTTTACGCGCAGAAAAGTATTCACGCGCCAGCGTGAATCCAACAGTGAGAGTTTGTCCGGTATCTAAACGAGATGAATCTTTCTTCTGTAAATTTTCCTTTTTCCCAATAAGACCGACTGATTTTTCACCATTGTTCAAAATGAATTTTGTCAATTTTTTTACGTTCCCTCCTTTTTAAATACTTTTTTCAGTCCAAGCGGTTATTTTTTCATTCGTATTCGAACCATATTTCAAGATAGAAAAAGAAATTGATATTGATTTTTCAAGAGACAGTTTCGGTTCATTGGAGACAATCATTTGAAAATTGTCCAATAATTGGTACAATTCATCCACTTAAGGGCAGATTACCGGTCATAATGATGAAAAATTCGATTTTTTTTTGCATAATTTGCATCCTTAAAGTGTTTAGAGCATCTGGGTAAAAGGATATTTTCATATCTAAAGTATTTTAGAATTTACTGTTTTAGAATTTACCGTGCATGAATTTATTTGACGGTAGCTGAAGCCTCCATTTTCGATTTTTTCAAAATAAATAAAATTGAAATTTACTCTCCATTGATAGAAGATAATAAAATACATCGGAACCCATGTCCAAAAGTAATTATTTTGTATAAAAAAAAAATCCGAAGTTCATGCATTATTCATCCCTGTCGACGGTAACCTGCCATTTAATAATACATCATTCTCAAACGCTTGTAACAAACTCGACGATTGGCAATAAGTCAAATATGAAAAAAAAGAAAATAAATGTTGGCAAGTTTGGCAAAGCGTTAACAAAATTTTGCTCGATAGAATTGCAAAAGGGTTCGGTGAGACGATAAACAAAAAAAACGTTACACACACGCGTTTGGTCCATCGTCCTCTCTGGCGTGCGGTGAATGCTCGTACGAGAAAGAGGGAGAGAGAGAGAGAGAGAGAGAGAGAGACAGAGCCACATACAGAGAGAGAGAGAGACAGAAAGACTTTCACTCTCGGCCGCGGCTGTTCCTCTCGTTTTCATTTCCGAACAATCCTCACATCCAGTGCTCGCGTCGTCTTTTATTTTTCATTAATTCATCGTAATCTATTCTAGATGAAAGGTAAGGAGCGAGAGAGAGAGAGAGAGAGAGAGAGAGAGAGAGAGAGAAAGAATACAAGATTTACTCACCTCATTAACGGGGTTGATGTCATTGTCGATGGCTCTTTTTACGATTGGATTGGCAGTTACGATGCCGAGAATGAACACCCAGAGGATACAAGCGACGACCACCGTTCTCATGATGACCAAGATTCTTGTCTACTTGGTTGCTCGATCGTATCGTGGATATCCCCCAAGGATCGCGACAAAGCCTGTCGTCCGCGTTAAATGAAACGTTACAATTCGCAATAGTCAATTTACTTACGATTCGATGACAAGTATCGCGTTGTTGAGTAGCTTATTCAACACTATCCATTTTATCAGATGAAAAAGTAGATGACACGGGATTGAGGGTGGTATACGAGAAGAACAAAAAAAAAAACAAAGAAAAAAATAAAAACAAGGACTCCTATCACGGGTGGCTGCTCTCAGCGTTATATCGATCATTGAATTTTTCCAAACACTCGCGATTGTACAACGTACGGATAATTTTCCAATCCGAGTACCAAGTAGATCGAGTCCGTTGTGGGTCAGACGCGCGATCAATCTCGATATTTGACTTGCACCAAACTTACGTTCGATTTTCTTCAACGGACAGAAAGATATCCAGTCCTCAAAGTTTCTATATGTGTGTGTGTGTGTGTGTTTTTTTTTCTTTTTTAAGAAAAAATAACGGACAGTTCGTTGAGTGAGTGTCCACCAGGGTGAGCGTCAAAAGCGATTATCTATTTTCTTTCAAAGAGTTACGGACAAGAGACTCGGACGAGGGAGAGAGAGACGCGTGCCTTGCAAGATGCGAGACTCGTTTGCGGCAAAAGTCGAAGGAGAGCTCGAAGTCTTGTGTGCCGTGTGCGGCGGCAACGGCGAAGGCAGCGGCGGCAGAAACGACGACGACGACGACGACGACGACGACGACTACGACAAGGAGGACGACGAGGCACGCGCGAATACGATTGCAAGAGCGCGCGGTCCGGTTCGTGGGGAAAGAGAGCTAGATCTTGTGACGGCAAGATCGAACGGGGGGGAGGGAGGGCTATAGTAGTGCCCGATCGCTCATACATATATGCGTGTACATTATCTGTGGAAAGTCAATTTTTTAAGAAATTCCTCACACCGGTAGCCAATTTTCCACCCACTCGACATTATGTAAACTCTTATTCAATATCATCCGTGCAGAGATTTGTTGGGGAGTCCGCAAGTCAGTGGGGACAATGTGTCGCAGGGCACTGTGAGCCACATGCGCTTTCTCGGAGGTTTGTAGCTCGTAAATTCCAAAATTTTATATGTTGGACCGCGATTTATATTTAGTTTCATCAGGCCTAAAAGAAAGGTGATAGACAGCTCACAAAGAATTATTAAAAATAGCGCGGAATCCATTTGGATTCCAATGTAGACTCCCTACGTAGGGCGTCCATATCAAATCCCTATTGGGATGTGTTAGGATCTGGGGAGTCGCCAACAAATTTCTGCACGGGCAGAAGAACATCAATTATCCAAATCATAAGGGATCGGAATCAGTCTATTTTCGGAAATTTTTTATTTTCTTAAAAACATTAGTTTCGTATATTACAGACCTGTAGAAATGCGGTAGAGAATGTTATTTATAAGGGGGCTAAAAAGAGTGATACAATAGAAACGTCTCTGCGCACTCAGTTCGCAACCACCGTGTCGAGCGTCCAAAGCTCGTAGAACAGTGATCCGAAACCAAAAAAACCCAAGAAAGTGAAGCTTCTGAAGAAGCTGAAGGAATAATGTATGGACCAGGCATCGCTGATTGTGAGTGAGAGACTTTTTTTTATTTTATATACATATTTACAAGAGAAACTTTAAACGCGTTTTTCTCAAAACAATGTTTTTCGACCTTGTCGACATGATTTTGGATAAAATATCGCATCGATTAGGCTAAAAGTTACATGGATTATTCTATGCATGTATCTCTTCGACCCCTACTAACGATATAAATATTCATTAATATTTAAACCTATTTTTTAACAATTTAAGTCGTAACGAACAAACGATAAATTCAAAAGTCCGCCATTTTTTGTCCTTTTATCGGGGGTGAAAGTTTTTAGTACGGGTCATAACTACAACTCCACTTTATAATAAAATACTCGACTTTTTATTTTTGGATGCTCCAAAGTTAAGATTTCGTGTCGACAAGGTGAAAGCAGGAGCAACTTCAGGCAGCCAGATCACTGAGATAAATGAAAAGAATTTTTTTAAAAATTTTATCTTCTACTTTGTAACTTCTATTTTTATGTATAAAAAGATGAAAATATGGAGATAAATTTTATTATGAAAAAAAAATTCTTGAAAATATGTGCAATCGATGGAGACTGATACCTTAAGAAGGTGCACTAAGAAAGTATTTTTTGCATTCGATTCTGGCATCGACATGGGGTGTAAAAGTTTGTATGGGAAAAAATATTTTTTTCGTCGGATTTACTTGAAACTTTGCATAAACACTCTACAATAAAATTAATGAGCCACATATATCAATATTCCTCAAAAATTCAACCCTTGAGGGGTTGCAAGGGGGTAGAAAAATTTGTGATGAAAAACATATTTTTTGGTCGGTTATCTGGAATTATGTTATTAATAAACCTGGATTTGGGTTAATTATTTCATTTCAATCTTCTATATTGTATTATATATATGTATTATTTTATATATATATATAAAAACGAAATACCATTGACTGACTGTTTAATCACGAAATCTCAGAAACTATAAAACCTACAAACTTAAAATTTAGCAGGTAAGTTTTTTATAGGGTGTAAACATACGTTAAAAAAGATTTTTACGAAAGGGACGAATCGGGGTGAAATGGGGGGGGTGGGGGTGAAAATTCGTATGGAAAATTGTATTCCATACGAACTTGAATTCGTATTCAAATGAACTTGAAACTTGGTATACATATTCTTCAAAACAAATAATAAGACGCATACTTAAGGATTTTTTGCTACAACCCCTAATACGGGGTGCTACTTCTAATGAAGTTTCTACGGGCCAAATTCTACACGGGCGGAAGCTAGTCTTTATATATCGTGGGAAGAGGTGAAGAAGAAAAATATGGTCAAGATTGAATTTTTACCTTTCGTCAATATAATGCGCTGTCGTCCGCGTATCTTGTGCGACTAACTGGCAAAAGGTCTAGTAACGTTTTAAAACGTTTGCGCACGGGTTTATTAAAGGCCCTCGCGTTTTCAGAGTCACCATCGATGAGAATCGAACGTGAGATCGTAGAGCCAGAGCGCAACGATCTTTTATTTTTTCTTTCTTTTTTCGTAGGGGAGAACGGCGAGTGATTTTGACAAATACGAGGGAGGAGAGTGGATGGGGGGGGGCGGTGTACTCCCTAAGGGGCATTCTGTTCCTAGTAGGGTAATTAAATATATACATGTGAGAAATACGGGATGGACAATGGCGATTACACACGCGATGAGAATTGCAACAGCATCGACAGCAATTGGGAGATTTTTCGATCGGAAAGAGCCAATTTAGCGGATTGTTGAAATTCATTGAATTTCGTGTTTTTTTTTTTACCATGTGAAAGTTTTTCGAATATTGAAAGATCACGCTGTTATCACGCGGGATTTGATTCATTCGCTTTATTGTTTGTAAGAAAAAAAAAACCTTGGATTATTATCCAACCTGAATAAAAGTATATTAAGCAAGAATAATTATTTTTTGTTTTTCGAGAAAGGACGATTGCCGTTGAACATTTTCCCGAATTGCGCTTTATTAAGGACATAACGCGGTTCATTGTGCAATATTGTTGATCGAAGCCTCCATTCTGCTTCCGACCTTGCTCACTTTGGAAATTATAAAAATTATATTAAAAAAAAACGTCAACTCTCATTTTTTTTACGCAATTATTTCGTTTCAATGGTCCTCCGAGAAAGAAAACAGAGAGAGAGAGAGAAGCCTTTTTTAATATGTAAATGCAGTCTCACATTTTGATTACCAAAATCGTGGTTTATCCATCAGATTACGAAATGACATGAGCGTGTCCATTTTTCATTGGCCCCGGAGACCTAATGTTCGAGCGTGAAAGTCAACACTTTCGACGAATTTACATTTGTTTTTTTTTTCTCGTTGGTAAGAAAAAAAAGCCAGTAACAGACGTCGTCTCGTGCAATTTTGAAAGAGAATGCAGTCGCTGAACGTAATGGGATAATTTGTAGGTGCGTGTGTTTGTTTAATCGAGAATAGCAATATTTTGCATGTTGGTCCGTATAACGATACTTGTCGAGACAATCTCGTGATTCCTGCTCATCTTTAATCGTTGCTTCATTCGCGAGAGAATGCACGAGAGCCATAAGAAATCTTTTTTTTTTCAATTCGCCCTCATTTTTTTTTACTCAGGGTCCTTTTTTTAAGGGCAAGTTACCGTCGAGAGGCATGAAAAATGAATGAACTTCCCGAATTGTTTTTTTTATACAAATACTTTTGGAAATGGCTTTTAAGGTATTTTATTCTTCTATCAATGAGGAGTAAATTCCAATTTTATTTATTTAAAAAAAATCCAAAATGGCGGCTCAAGCCCCCGTCGAATAAAGCTATGCACGGCCTTGTCAGTTTATTTGACACAAAAACGGGTTAAAAATAATTAAACTAGACTAAGCTTGGGCGGCCTTATCGGTTTTTTTGTTTTTCTGAAGAACTTCTGGATAACAAAATGGCAGTCGTT
Source organism: Ophion ventricosus (assembly GCA_963932345.1). NCBI lineage: Eukaryota > Metazoa > Arthropoda > Insecta > Hymenoptera > Ichneumonidae > Ophion > Ophion ventricosus. The sequence continues at coordinate 11,989,672 of OZ010723.1, read as the reverse complement.
TAAAAAAGAACAATTTTTTTGCCCGGTTTTGTTTTTGCTTCAACCGATGAAAAAAATATTTCTAAATTAATTTTTGACAAAAATCGCTTCCTGATGGCTCCGCAAATTGAATTACCTTTCAATTGCGCAGAGATTCGTGTGAATCGGTTCATCCGTTGAAGCTGTAGAGCGCCTCGCGCGCTGGAAAATACTGTTTCCCGAAAAACGCCCATAATGTTTAACGTTAAGGCTGTAAATTCTGAAATACTTTGGATATGAAAATATCCTTTTGGCTACGTATTCTAAACACTTTAAGGATGCAAATTATGTAACAAAAAAAAAACGATTTTTTCATCCTCATGTACGATAACCTGCTCTTAAGGTATTACTGGATGGACCGTCGGGCAAAAAATTAGTCCGAAATGAGCGAATCGTGGATTTACAAGTCTAGATAATGTCGTAAGAGTTTAGCCTCGCAAATAGCGAATTTAATAAAAAATTAACACTTAGATAAGTTAATTTTCCACTTTTAATAATAATTGAACTGAAATTCGACGATATTAGCGTGTGCTTGACTGAGGTTTTGTCAGTGACTGTACATCTGTTTCAACGGTCTAACAAAAAAATAGTTCAATTTTTAAATTCAGTTAATACGTTCAGATCATCTTATTATTATCAATAAATACTCAAAAACTCAATATATATTGAGTTTTCCAATGATTGCTATTAATTCATCGTTAAAAGAGGCGATGCTCCTCATTGCTTCAATAAATTCCTGGACAATTACTCAGTCCATTTATTTGAAACTTAGCATAATCACGGCGATTTAGTTCCATTCGTTTTGCAACCATTAACATCTGCAGAAGCTGTTTTCCCATAAGCCGCCGTGTTAAATTCATATTTTTATACCTCCTAAATTATTATGCGAAAAATTCGAAAATAATTCATATATTATTATTCTATCAACAACTATTATTCCTCAAATTTTCAAGGATTTTGGCGATTTTTTAATATCCATCCAGCAATACCTTAATATTGGAGGGGGAAAAAAAGAGAAATTCAGCAGTGATCACGAGAAGAAAAAAGTATAATATTAATTGTAAGCTATATTCGAGGTGATCGGGAAAATCCCCACTTTTCGAAATATATTCCGCAGCTGGATAGAGCGAGAGTTTCTCGAGAGATAGTCTTTTTTTTTCGTTTTATTAATGGCATAGCTTGATTGAGTAACCGTGTAAAAGATCTACGCAGACCTCTACCCGGCCTCGTACACACGATGTACAGGTTTTATTACAGTTATTTGCAAACATATCTGGAATATTGAGATATATATATATATAACATGCAGCAATGAGAGTCAAACGAGACGCAATCGCTCCGATTCTGCCTCACTTTTTTGCCATATATATTCCTCCGCGTCGCGTCAATTGATGCAATTTTTTTAGCGAAAAATTTTTATCGTCAATTAATGCAGCTCACGCGGATTCACCTGAACGAAACGAGTCAAGGACCTCGGCTGAGCGATCGTTAAAATGTCGCATTAATTCATGACTTTCGTTGAGAGATCGCGTCAAATAATATGTCGCGTTTCGTGTGTGTTGTTCTTTTTTTTTTTATGCTGGATAGTGCGCGGATACCTTGGGGCTATCGAGAAGAAAAAAAAAGGAATAAAAAAAAATTACGTGAATAACGAATAAGAACAGTTTAACGAAGCATCATGAAAATATGAGCGCGCGCGAGCACGCGCGAGAGAGGGGGGGGGGGAGGTGGAGGTGAAATGTTGCAACAAGTGAGGGAGCATGTCCGCTGCATGTTCTAAATTGCGTCCATCTACGAACGTCAGCCTCTTTCATTGTGGGATCTCGCTTTTTTTTTTTTTTTGTCGTTACGTAAACGGGGGTCAGGATCCTCTCGCGGAAGGTATATCCCGCCGGCGCGTGCTTAAGAAAACGAAAGTAGTCTGTGTTATAGTTGGCGCAACACATAGGATCGAAGTTACATTCGTTACATAAAAAATAGTAAGCGATCTTCCTATGCGATTAATCTCTGCTTAAATGTCAGTTAGCCTTCTTCGATACGCGCTATTTTGAAATATCGTAATTATTTGTAAAAGAAAAACATCACCGCCAACTCGGAACGAGATAGGAAACACCGAACAGTGAATGGACGGGGACCAATGAATGGACGAAAGCTGATTAATATTTAAAATAAGTTAAGAACATGAATCGTTTATAAAAACTCGAATCACTACAATTTATCAACATACAAAAATCACGGGTGCCGTTGAAACCAATTTCTTAGTTTGAGAAGTTTCGATACCAAAATCGAAATGGTGGTAGGCGATTGAAATTTATATCACCAAGAGATTAATTTAGGATGCATTGACTGTCCAAAAATCAATTAGTTTTACAACATAGTTTCGGAGATTTTTAATGTTCAAGTTGAAAATGGATAAAGGCGACTCCTCTTAAACATGAGTTTTAGAGTCTATAGCCCTTCAGCTTAACAGCCTAACAGAGGAACATGTTATATACCTTCAGATAGAGTTCAAACGTGCTAGAGTCATTTGGTTGTCCGTAGCGATTTTTTTTTCGTGAAACAGTTTTTTTTTAATAGTGCGTTCTAAACATGAGTGACACTAAATTCGAGCAACAGTGTGCTATCAGGTTTTGCTTCAAACTTGGGCACAGTGCAACGGAAACTTTTGCAAAACTTTAGCAGGTTTACGGAGACAGTGTTTTGGTCAAGGGCCCAGGTTTTACGGTGGTGTAAGGCATTTTCAGAAGGAACAGAGTAGAGTCGATACTTCAATCTGGAGTTTGAAGTATCCTCATACCATAAAATTTACCCTCTTCACATGTCGGAATAAAAACTTTTTTTGGAACGCGCACTATGCTACTGTTTTTTTCCGAAAAGTAGCATATCTAAGGCGTGTCACGTCCAAATTTTAGGTAAAAATGTTGAAAATTCACGGAACTATGATTTTTTGAGCGAAAAAGTGTCTTTTTTGCGTTTTCACGTCTTTATGATTTTTTTTTAACATGTCACCATTTTATGTCTTATAAATAAATTTTTCGTACATCATCTAGAAAGTACAAAGCATGTTCCGTAATTCTTTGCACCATTTCGGACGGATAGTTTGGTCACAATAATTGTTTGAAAACTGACTGGGTAGAATCGACTCAATTGTGACCATCGCGATTGAATTTGGATGTGTGACCACGAAGGGTTAAAGATGGACCACGCAGCAGAAGGCCTTCATCTTCAAGAACCGATGAAAATGTCGACAGAATCCGAGATCTTGTGCGTTCAGATAGTCGGTTGACAGTCCGAATGATCGAGGAAGAGTTGAATTTGACTCACACCACCGTTCATCAGATTTAGACCAATGCATTGGGTATGAGAAAAATTGCTGCCACACAGTGATTTCCATAAACGAGTTTCTGGCCAGTAAAAACATTCCTGTGGCTCCTCAGCTTCCTTATTCGCCTGACTTGAGTCCTCGTGACTTTTTCCTCTTCTCGAGATTGAAAAACCACCTCAAGAAACGTCATTTTGGGACACTCGAGAACATTCAAACGGTTGTAACCGACCAGCTGAAAGGTATTCCAGTATTCGAGTTCCAGCACTTCTATGAGGATCGGAAGAACCGTCTCCAGCGCTATGTGGCTTCCCAAGAAACTAATATTGAGAGAGTCAATATTGAATTGTAATTCTATTCGAATAAATTTTAAAAAATCAGTCTCGTTACTTAATTTACACACCTCGTATTTTCATTTTACAGCCCATCTGAATCTTATAGTGTCGCTATTCGTCCATTCACTGGTCGGTTTACCCTATACGGTCCTTGAAACATCGATGCGGACCTTCCAAGAGTACTACAAACTATTGCTCGACCAATCACCTCCGCTCGCATATATTTTTTGCTTGTTACAACTATACGCTTGTCCGGAATAAAAACATATCTATGTTTAATTGTGAAATTAAACGGACTTGAATATTGAGAGTGCTAAGTACCGTATGTAGGACACATTCGCTAAGATACCGATCTGCCATTGATGGAGAAAAAATTAAATTAAAAATTAAATATTCACGATAGAGTTTATTTCAGTTTATACGATGTTCTGTGGATACGTGTTTGCAAAATAATAAACAGAGCTGATCGTAAAATGCTAAATAGATTACACAATATTTAATGTAAATGCTATCTACGTAATCGACGATGAAAAATAATCAACGTCTTGCCGATATTGTGAAAGGTAATTAAGCAAAATTATTGTCCAACATACCTTCGTTTGTACGCTTTTTAGGTTTGTCTGTAATAATATAATGGGGCGTTTAATAAGTTCTTGCTGTTTTCGAAAAGACGGCGCTACCAAAACAGCGATTGAATAAAGCATCAATTTTTACAAAAAAAAAAAAAAACCGCGAGAACTCATTCAACATCCCAATAATATTAATTTTTTTCACCTATCAATACGCATTTAACAAAAAGTGATTCATGGCGTATAGTTTTAAAACGAGGCTTCATGGGTACTGAGGTGAGCCTGATTCTGTACTAACAGTTATCTTTAAGCTTACCACCGTCACTGGATATCCTCGGAAGATTTGATGCACGTGTGAGAACAATGACCTCGTAATATCCAACAGTTTTATAAATGCGTGGGTGTCTGTTTGTGAGTTTATCTGTAATCGGATAACCGGAGGCTGTGGTGACAGTCGGCGGAATATCTTGCTTCAAAGTATATAGTTGACGAGGCTGTGTCGAGGTTGCAATCGAACCCTTCTCCTCCCCCCACGATCACTTTCAACTTTTTCCCACGGGCAAATGGTTGAAAACACCAACACGATTATATATTTTCGTCGAGTGTGTGCGATTAATCTATCGCCGCGTACGATTATGATTTCAACGTGACAAGAACGAGGTCGAGGCGCGTATGATCGTACACAACTGTCGCTTCTATACGTAAAACACGTTCACTATTGCCGGCGGGCAATGTTCTTGCTCGAACCACTCGCACCGCGTTATTCGTGACGAAACGAATCGGTGAAAAAACAATATCCGAAATGGATTTTCCAATGTTCATTGAAAATAAAAGAACGACTGGAAGAAATTAAAAGTGAGGGAATGGTGATGCGGTGGAAGTTTGATCGCTAACGATCCAGACACGAATAACCATCGCCGCTAGCGATGTCAAACGGATTCGACACCCGCGCACCAAAGAAAGTCGTCCACACTGGCTAATTTCCCCGCTATAGAGCCTATCCGGCCGTATGTAGGGTAAACCGATCACCAGTGAATGAAAGAATATAACTACACTATAGCATACAGATGGACTGTAATATGAAAATATCATGAAAACATACTTTTCAATTGCCATAGCTTATCAAAGATATTATTCTGATAGTAGAGAAAAATATTCGAAATTATTGCAACAAATAATATTGGAGGAATTGATAAATAAGTAGGAAAATTGACAAATCACCAGTAAATGGACGATAAATGATCAGTAAATGGACGGAACTACCAGTAAATGGAAACTCGACCACCAACGAATGGACGTGTAGTGTAGATGACGGCTGTAAAGTATAACGATTTATTATTATGTATTTTTATTGAATTGCTGATTTCGAGACTACTGTGTTGCAGAAAAATTATAATATTCTTATACATATGAGTATTATATTGGTTAATTCCAATTTCGTAGTAAATACACCAAATTTTTTTGCATCTTAACGCGACATTCTCAAAAAAACTACCAGAATTTGTTTCCACAGAGAAACGGAAAATATTGTAAAAATTAAAAATGACGAATGAATCGATTTTATGACAATATTTGATGAAATGTACATTGTCAACTCTTAACATCCGTTGATTTTGAAATTGTCTAATTCTGACCTATTAGTACGAATTTATGACATTTTCCCGGCAAGCGATTTTTTTTTTGGCTCCAATTAATTTTGTATTTTTGATAATTCTTGGTGAGCTACTATTGTGACTTTCTTTCGGCCAGCCCAAAACTTAATATGAATCACGGTCTAATAAAAACATTTTTGGATTTTACGAGCTAAAAAAACTCCGAGAAATTGCATGTGGTTGACAGTTGCCCGTGGCACATTGCCCTTCTTCGGAGCGTCGTCACTTCTTTGTTTCCTCATTAGGAGTCGACTCATTGTGCCCCACAACTCGGTGACACATTGTACCCTGCTAGTAAAATATTTTATTAACGATGAAAATAACTATTAATTAAACTACGAATGGAAAAAAAAAACAAGTCAGCGAGTGCATAATAAATAATAAAACTATCGATTAGGACTGAAAACCCGAGCTGCTACAGAATGTGTCGTTATATTTTATGTTTTCCCGAGCGAGCGAAATCTTTTAGTCATGACGAAACCAAGTATAAATCGCGGTCCAACACATAAAATTTCGGAATTTACGAGAAACCGCATGTGGCTCACAGTGCCCCGTGACACATTGTGCCCTACTCT